>OX451741.1:270793749-271249415 GCA_948472305.1 Vicia faba | reverse complement strand
AAGGCGTGCCAAAAATGATTTTGATGATATTTTCAAGTAACTATCCAGAATCAAATGAAGTTTTATATATGTACACTTAGGAAAATATTAGAGTAAAAAATTGTTACATATAAAATATATGCATTGTTATCATCAAAACTTAGGATTGCATGCAGAACCAAATCTTGTGCTAACAGTTTTCTTATCCTTTCGAAGGATTGTCGAAGATGGCAAATTTGACCCTTTCCCAAAACATATTTAACGACTATATCTTTAATATAGATATGCATAAATAATTCAATATAATCATGGAAATTAGAATTCATTGCGCTTTGATAAGTTTCCCGAGCATTCTTTAAACCAAAATGCATTACTACCCATTCGTAGGTACCTAATGCCCCAAGACATTGAAATGCTATTTTTGGCACATCTTTTTCAACAATTAAAATCTGATTGTAACCAAAGTAGCCATCGATCATGCTAAGGTATTAGGACCCCTGCATCTGAATCTATAAGCATTTCTTCCACTGGCATTGGATATTCATCCTTTGGGGTCGTAGCATTCAGATCTCTGAAAATTAATACAGATCCTCAAAGTTCCATTCTTTTTTTATAACATGAATAATGTTAGAAATCCATTCTACATACCCTTGTGGTTTACATTAACTTACATCTTAAGATCCTTTCGATCTCTTCTTTGATTTTTTACAAGATTTATGGTGCAAATCTTCTTAGAGTCTATTTGATGGGCTTTTGGAGAAACATTGTCTTCGTCTCCCCAACTTGTTGGTCGAAAGTCCTGACACCCCCTCAACTTATTATTTATCTCCAAAGATCTCTCTATCCCATCAAAAGCCACGGGTTAGGTGAAAATTGAGAAAATAAAATGCCTTATCTGAAGGCATGTACGCAAATCCAGTAAGGGAATAAGATGTTACTGTTGTACCCTAATTTTTACCCCTAGGATCTCCTATCATTGGCATACTTTTTTACAACATATCAAGATTACAACTTTGGGTTTCCTCATAAGATTATTCTCTCTCTCTCTCTCTCTCTCTCTCTCTCTCTCTCTCTCTCTCTCTCCTCTCTCTCTCTCTCTCTCTCTCTCTCTCTCTCTCTCCTCTCTCTCTCTCTCTCTCTCTCTCTCTCTCTCTCTCTCTCTCTCTCTCTCTCTCTCTCTCTCTCTCTCTCTCTCTCTCTCTCTCTCTCTCTCTCCTCTCTCTCTCTCTCTCTCTCTCTCTTCTCTCTCTCTCTCTCTCTCTCTCTCTCTCTCTCTCTCTCTCTCTCTCTCTCTCTCTCTCTCTCTCTGAGCTTACCCTTGTAGAGATCACCAAGCACCCATTTGTTTTTTATATCTCTTAGTCTTTATGTTTAACTAACTACTAACTTCCGGAAAATACAAAAATATGTCTTGTTTTGTTTACAAGATAGGGATTTTAATCAAGAAATTCAAATGGAGTTACATGATTAGGGTTTTGAATTTCTCAAGTCAAAGATTGATTCTCAAGACTTTTCAAGATAGGTTCATGTGTTTATTTAAATGCCTTCATCAAATACTTCTCAAGAACAATTTCATTGAGGTTTCTCCTATGTTGTGCCTTAAAAATATTCATCATCATCTAAAGGTATTCTCCTAATTACTTGTTCCACAAGTTAATTCTTTTCAAGAAGTTCAGAGGATTGGATCAAGGCTATGGTTCAAGACTTCATCAAATTTTCAAGTTGGATTTGGTTGCTTCTTTAATTTTATGATCAAGCTTGAGATAAAATATGAGGTTGTGAATTCTTGGTAATCAAGTTTTTATTGCCTATTCAATAATTTTTTGCTTGTAAGATGATTTGGATTCATTGTGGTAAAGTTGTCATTCAAATGTTATATGAATTCAATATTTCCAAATAGCATGATTCAAAGTATTGATCTATGAGTGCAAAATGTTCAATTGGATCAAAGCTTCTCAAGATTCAAGCATTATATGTTTAGAAGGTTCATTCATGAGAATTACTTGGAATTTAGAGTTCAATTTTCAAAGGCATTCAAGTCTAAATGATTCAAGTGTGTAAAGTGGATTAAACTTGCTTAAAGATTGGAAGATTAATTTATTTTAATTTTCTTGGAATTCAGTTCACTTTAAATTTAAGGCATTCATCAAAGATTTTAAGCACTTTTCAAGACATCATTTCAAATTTCATTATTTCACTTCAACATCAATTTCATACAAGATAATTCAAGACTTCTTTTGGCCTAAATTTTTAAAGTACATTCATTCAAGAATTCAAATTCTATAACTTAAAGCTTCAAGCAATTTCATTATGTTACAATACTTTTCTCAAGCTCATTTTCATTCAAGCATTTCAAACTTCAAGTTATAAGAATATTTCAAGTGTCCTAAACCTAAAATATTCATTCAACACAAGTTTCTAAACCTAAGCTTCCAAGCTACATCCTCAAACATTACAAGACCTAATGCCCACATTTGAGTAACAACATCAATAAAATTTGCTCCTAAGTATCTAATTTTCAAGATAGGCATTTGAATCTCCTTTGTGCAAGTTCTTCAAGCTCCAAGGCTTCTTGAACTCATTCTCCAAGTCCCATAGCCACGTTTTCTTCTTCAAAGTCTCTTCTCCATGACAACCTTGTTTCTCATGACATGAAAGCAAATGGAAAGGGTGAAGTTAGCAATATTATGAAACTTCAAAACTCACAAATAGCCATTCTATCCAAAACAAATAAACAACAAGTTCACTCCAACAATAATAATATTTCCAAAAAAGTCAGTCCATAATTCAACAACAAATTCACGGTTTAAAAAGTTCAATCCAAGGCCCAAAATTTGTCAACAACAATTTGAGTTCATTATGTTTATTCCAAAAATTAAACAAAAAAAAAACATGTTCATTATTCATATAATCCAAGCCCAACATTAACATGAAAAATTAGCATCAAAAGCATTGAAACAAAGATGATTTTTAAGACCAAATTCACACACACAATAAAGAGAAAGAGAACATTACCTGACCGGAAATCTCCAACCATTGTCGGAGACCAAATTCTTTCTTTATAACTCTCTCTATTCACTTGCATTGGGATCAGTGCCTGTAACTGGTGAGTGACAAGTGGCTATCGGAGCCACTTACCCTCACCTGAGGAGATGAAAATGATTTAAATTCTCTATGCGTCTCTCTATGTTTCTTACCATGCAGTCCTGATCTGGATCCTTGATCCTACATACTTCATCCAATTGACTTGATCTAATGGCTCACAGTTTTCTGTTTTATTTTTTTGTTTTTCTATTTTAATTTTTTATAGTTTTAATCTTTTAAAATTCATATTAATTAAGTTTTAACTCCAAAAAAATTTTAAAAATCTCTTTTCTTATTTTACATTTTGTTTTAATTTTTGGAAATTTTACTTAATGATTTTCTAGTTTTTATTAATTTTCATATAATGCTTGTAATGTTTATGTGAATACTTGCTTTTGTGTGGCTTAATCCAATGGGAATGGATGCATAGTTTGATTTATTCTCAAGAATTTTCTTCTTGTTTGGTTATATGTTTTATATCTTAGCTTCTAATTTATGCTTTAGGATAGTCCTTTCATCTCCGACCCATTTCTTCAATTTTCAAAACTTTTTTTCCTTTTTCAAAACCTTCTTGTCTTTAAAACTTGAACCCCTTTCTTAATAAAAATTTGAACTTTATAAAATTCATTTTAAAAATATTTTTTCTTAATCAAACCTTAATCCACTTAATCAAAGTTAAATTTTTTTCTTCAAAGACTAAAAAATACAAAAACTCATTTAAATTATTTTACCTTTGTGCATTTTTTTTAAAATCTTTTCTTAAAGATTAGACACGAGTCATATTCATAGTTGAGACGTAATTCTCATATCTCTATAATATTGATTGATACGTTGTTGAACCGTTTCCACTTGAGAGAGCTAGTGGCATAATTGTTAATTTTTATCCAAGTTAGAGCCTTTATTTCATTGTGATACAAAGGTTTATCTTTCTTATGTTTATGGATATTTTGTTGAGTGTTTTCCTTAAGATGACAAAATCTATCTTCATTTAAAATAACCAACAAACAACTTTGTTCTTTTTTAGAAGAACTACGTGGTTCTGATTTCGCCATTGCACATTGGTGGTACATAGTCACAAAACTCATTGAAGTTTTGTTGAATCAAATTCATAAAAAACATTTCTTTTCTCATATCCACAATCTTTTTGCAAACAACCATTTTTAGCCTTTAGTATATATTTCCAAGAGGTTGCCATGGAGTACCATGGATGTTTATGGTGCTAACACCTCCCCTTTACATAACCAACCCCTTACCTAGATCTCTTTGTTTTATTAGTTTTGTTTTAAAACTTATGTGGGTTTTATTCGCTCTTTTCCCATTCTTTTAGAAACAATAAAGCGTGGTGGCAAATCTTACTTTGTGAGTTAAGTTAATCAATAGCTTAATATAAAAATGTTCACCGCTACATAAATTTGGCGACTCTTTTGGGGAATGGAATCCTCAAGTGAGTTGAGCCTATCTTGTTTATCTGTGTTTGTGCTATTATTATTGTTGTTTGCTTGTTTGTCTGGACTGTTCTAGTTTTCAAGGTGCTTGGTGATCTTTATAAGGATAAGTCATATACCTGGACTTAAGTTACACCTAAGTATATGAGGGTGGTATAGTCATGTTGGCTTACATGGAGAAAGTCCTTAATAAGCTGACATGAGATCCTCTGCTCAGTGGAGACCCCTTTGAGGGTAACATATGTTTAACAAGTCAATTATGAAAACATTTGTTACTTTCGACCGAGGAGCCTGAGAAGTTAAGGATCTCAGAACCCCTTAACCCATCTCGGCCTTTTTAGGATGTAGTGTGGTGACTATTTAGATGTTGATTTGGTATAGGCATTACACGATACTACACTCAGGCGAGTTTCTCTTGAGTATGTTATGAGCCCCCGAGTGAGTCGAAAGGCTGGTAATATCCGAAAGAGGATCTAAGAATCTGGGAACTGTTGTAGAACCTAGTTCTTGTTCAAATGATGGTAAACCTTAGTTATTACCCTATGGGATGGTTAGACCCTTTGAATCCATGCTCGTGACGTCGAACCTTTGACCCCCTTGTTTGTGATTGTTGCATAACCATACATTCATGCATTCATGAAACATCATTTTCACCTGGTTTTCAAGGAACTTATGATCTTTCTTTGCAAACATCACATTTATTGTTACCATGGATTTTGGAAGGAAGAAAAACCATAAGTACAATTTAAAAAAACATGATTTGAAGGAACTAGGAAAGCTAGGATCTTTAGTTGCTAGTCCTGAGGATTTCAAGGATAGATATGGAAGACTTTTGTCTATTCTGGATACCAACATGAAAGATGGATTTCTCCACACCTTGGTCCATTTTTATGAACCTTTGTATCAATGATTTATTTTCCCGATTATCAGAAAAGTAGAAGAAAAGAGTGCAAGGTGATTTATTTTCCTCTAACATTTTTTAAGTCAAGATCAAGAAGCTCACAAAGATGTTGCAGCCCGAATCTTCTTCAAATGTGGTTCCTTTGGACCCTAGAATCTATATTTATTTTTCTTTTGTATAGGATTATTGAAACTTGTACTTCAGTTGTAATACTTCCAATATTAATGAAATGATATTTTTCAGCTATTCCAGATGTATTCTTTAATTTATGTTTGCAATTTGTTGATAATGTTCTAAAGCTCCTTGGAATCTTGATTGTTAAATCCATGGTTTTAGGTTTGGCATAAATTTTGCTAAAACATGGTTCTGGATTGATGTTGAGTAAGATGTCATAACATCTTGACCAATTATCATGACATGTTCTGCTGTCATGCTTATTAGACAAATGTTGAGCTAGATGTCTTGACATCTTGGTCTGTTATGCAACAGACACTGCTGTTTTATCTCTTGACATATTTGATTTATTTTTGAGATATCATTTTGGATATATCTCATTATTTGGTGCAAGCCAAGGCGATTTATTAAGAACAAGTGCATATTTGATTTGGTTTCATTAAAAAGGATCTTGGAGACATTTTAGGAAAATTTAAAAGATTTGTTCATATTTTTGTGTGAAAATCTTGCAGGTGATTTAAATTATAAGATTATATTTGATTTTAAGAGTCCAAGCCCATACTACAAGAGTCTATAAATAAGGACTTGCTAAACCTAAAGTAGCAAGGATTCACATTGAAGAAATAGTGGGTGCAACATAAAGATTAGGGTTTCGGGAGTCTTTTAAGGTTTTTATGTTCTTGTTCTTTGTATGTCACTCATGTATTTTTTTATACATTGAGGTAGATTGATTGTTCTCACTCATGAACTTTTAAGAAAAGAGTTAAGTATTGTTCTTAGTTGAAACTTTTAAGCAAAACTAAGTATTATATTTGAAGTTTAATATTCTATTTGGTTCTTTTGGTCTAGTCATAAGATTTGTGACTGAAGGTATCACTACAGTGATTAGAAGTGAGAGGGGAGTCTCATATCTAGAGGTGTCTAGGTAGAAGTTTCACAAGGTAGTGATTAGGCGAGAAGTTGTAAACTATGGTTGGTTTTCCTTCAGACCCATAACTCATCTCAGGATATGTCATCATTGTGGCAAATATGGTCACATAAGGCCCTTCTGCTACAAGTTGTATGGTTATCCTAAATAGTACACTCATCTTGAGAGTAGTATAGGGAGTAAGGCTAAATGAAAACAAATTCCTAAAAATGAGAACATTTAGCTCTTTGCTCATTTTTCTCTCACATCTTTATCAATAAAAGATAAGTTTTCAGACAATGGGTGTTTAGGAAAAATGGAAGAAAGTGAAACAGATGACAATTGTCATATGTGGACACCTCTATAAATTCATAAAACCTACTTGGAAGGGTTTCGAGTTGAGGAGAAAATTATGAAGGAATGCAATGTAATACAGAATGCCATGACATTGGACTGTGAGTCTTTTGGTAACACCAATACAATACAAATTCTTACTCAACATGACAGGGCACGGTTAAATGGTAGTCTCTATAATACGGTGGGAGAACTGAATTTTGCGTTTTATAGAAAATGTGAGGGTATCTAGAGTCGCCACCGACTTTTCTTTTATCTAATAAGGAAAAGGTGAAAAGAATAGAAAAGAACTTGATAGATTTTAAGTTTGAGGGGTAAGTTATGAATAGGGAATGTGTTAGCACCCTTTTCATCTATAGTTATCTACGGGCTCTTAATCGCTAGCTCACTTTGAAAACTTCTTTTTGTGTGTGATTTGTTTGAAAATATTTTGAATCGCCAATGTAAGGCTGACTTTGTAATGATTCTTGTATCAGTCCTCAAGAATGCGTATAAAGTGTTTTGAAAATATTTGTTTGAAAGTGTGGTGTGTAAAAAATGTCTTTTAGAAAAGATTGTGAGCAAGCTATTAACATTTTTACCAACTCAAGGTCGTTCTTGTTATTTTCCTTCTCCTTTAGAGATAGTGATATCCGTACCATTAGTTGGTAGGTATCCCCCATCTATTGGATGTGAAGAGACAAACATAGGGTCATCAAATGGTCATTGAAGGCAACATGTAGGAATACTTTAGCAATTTGTATCGGAGGGACTAGATGTTGTACCCCAATTTCCCCCCCTAAGATTCCTCTATCATCTCATACCATCATAATACAACAAGATCACACATTAGGATTTTGGGTACTACTCCTACTCCTTCCCATCTTTAGGTTTGTCTATGAGGGATCACCAAGAACCTTGAATTGTGCATCTTGTACATATATCATTTTGAATAACATCAAAATATGTGTATATGTCTCTTTGAATGCCATCTTGTAGGTAATGGCATAATTGCATGTATCTTACCATCTCCTAACACAGAGGATCAAAACTAGGGTTTGGAATTGAATCAGGAAATATCTGACTTTTTGGGAAATATTTGATTCCTTATTTTTCTACATGTTCATGAGCATCTATGATGGGAAGTTTGGTCATCAATTTGGGTTTTAAATGGCTCAATTGACAAAAAGGGGTAAAATGGTTATTTTATCATAAATCAACCAAAGTCAATTGTTGACCAATAGGACTTTTGGTCAACTATCAATTCAGTGTCCCTATTTTCATATTTCATGGTCAATGGTGGCATAAAATCAAGAGGAAGTGTGAATTGGAGATAACTAGTCAAGGAAGTTATTTGAAATTTTGGATTTTTTCTAAGTGTTCATAATGCTGAATTTTAATTGGTCGTAACTTTCTCAATTTTTATTGAAAATGTACAAACTTTACATGCCTAGAAAGAGGAAACAAAATCCTTCAACTTTGTATTAGAGGCCTCAAGTACAAAAAATTAAAGGAGAAAAAGTTATGGAGCTTGGAAGTTTTAGACACTAGTGAAATTTCTCAAATATGCACAAAAATTTGATTCCTTCATGATTAATTTTGAATGTTCATTTGGGCTCAAATAAAAAAGTTGTCAACATCAAAGTTGAAGTATGAAGTGTGCTCTTAATTTTTGGTTCAAGAATCATTTCAAATGGTCAAGTGTGGAGAGAGATATATTACTTAGGATTTGGGGCCTGGAAATGGCATTTTACCCAGCCACGCGCGCTAAGCCAAGCATTCTATCAAGCAGTTTGTGGGCTTGCCTTCACCATCATTTTTCTTCTTGAAATTTTAATTATTTTGAAAAATGTCCAACATCAAAGATCAAGCCCTAAATGTGAGGAACAACTTTGCTTCAGAAAGTTTCTCAAAATGACTCCTACATTTTGAGATATAATCATGGGAATAAGGTACCATGCAAACTAAATTGTCGCCCAACACAAGGCATGTCACGCGCACGTGAAGCTAGGAATTCCAGCAAACACATGATGTGCATACACTCATGGCTATTTATCTCATTGACTTAAGCTTTGTTTTGAAATTTTTGAACATGAAAGTTGGAGTATATAATTCCCTCTCCATTTTTTATTCAAACTTTGTTGCATTTCATGCACAATGGAGAGAGATATAATGATAGGCATTCATGATCATGATTTTTTGCCAAGACTGCATGGAAGTGCATGGAATTCGTATTAGCCAAGCCATAACCTGCCAGCTCACGTGCACATGTGTTCCTCACTTACTCAAAATGCATGCATTATCATTCAAACATAAAACGCAGAATTCACCTCACCACCTCACTCTCACTTTTCATTTTCCCATTTCTACCCTTTTATTCACTCCTCACTCTATAAAAGCAAAGCTTGATTCAATTGAAATGCAGGACAAAAAAAATCAAAAGGCAAGCTATCCCTCGCCATCTCTCGAAGATCTTATCTCTTTGCAAGCTCAGATTGCCTCTTCTATCTTTGCAAGTACATAATTATTCATCTCTCTTTGGAATCTCAAGCAAGCTTCCTCCATTTTTGAAGTTTCATTCGCATCTCTCTCCATTCATTATCTTTGAACCTTCAAGTCAAGCACCTCTAATTTGCTTGCTCTTTGTTTGAGCTCAAGCATCAACAAATCCATTCACAAGGTAGATGCTCCATAATTTTTCTCTCTTACTGCAGCTTGTGCTTCTTCTTAATCCGTGAGTCTTTTGAAAAATCCATTAGCATATTCATTTTCCTTGCATTTTTGTGAATAATTTTGATTTTTGGATCGTTTAATTTGGTGGAGAATTAAAGGAGAAATTTGAGTTGGAAATATGTTTGATGAATTGTCCAAATCAAAATCGTGTACATGTAGCAATATTCACGCGCATTTTTCTCTATCATCAATGCATCATTTCATGAAATTTTTTATTCTATCGTGTCCTACTAATTTCCATCTTGAACTTTGATGTTTTCATTTTTTTATTTTCATCAAGAAACGCGTAAGATATTTGGATCTGAAAGTTTAGTTTCAAAATTGAAAATAGAAAGGGTTTGGTATTTTGGTAGGGATGACCACGTGGATGTTTGCTATTGAACATGTTCTTGCTTCGTTTTACAGCACATTTGGATAAAGGCAGGTGTAATAAGCCTTTGTATTTTTAAATTTTATTTTTTTTCTCAAATTTTCTTTTAATATTTTTCTCACTTCAAAAGTTATCACAAAAATATTTTAAACTATATTGTCATTGTGATCGGTGGAAATAGAACTGACTGTTTAAAGCTGGATCGCATATGTCGCGGTAAGCAAGAGTCGCCACCGTCTTTTATGTTCTCCAATATGGAAAGGACAAAAGCACAGCAAAATTCCTTATTCGAGAATGCTTCTCGGTTCGGGAGGTAGATTTATAGAAAGGGAAGGTGTTAGCACCCTTTCTATCTGTGGTTATCCACAGGCTCTTAGATACTTGCTCTTATGTTTTCAAAATGTTTTTGCTTTTCAAAGTGTGAGTGGGTTTGAAAAAGTTTCTTTGAAAGATTTCTGAATAACTCTTGTATCAGTCCTCAAGAGTGTTTGAAAAATTGTTTTGAAAGCTTTTTGAAAGTGTCGGTGTGAAAAGGTTTTTGATTTGTTTTTTAATAGAGCAAGTATCCATGAGTCATCTACCTACCCTAAGGAATTCGGCTGTGTAAATGTCCTTAAGGTAGTGCCATCCCACCATTGAGAGGTAGGTAGCACCACCGTTGGAGGTGTTCGGGTCAATTCAATTGTAGGGACAGTGTGGTCACCGAAGCAACAGTAGGACACCTTAGAAGCTACCCTTATGTCCTTGATCCTTTTTTAATCCGAGGCAACCGTTTCGAGGCAACTATTTCGAGGCAACTGTTTCGAGGCAACTGTTTCGAGGCAACCGGATCATGGACATAAGGACTTACTAAAACGTCCCATACTTGACGACCACGTTTCGAAGGCAACAGGTGAGGTGTACCCTAGAAGTGGTGTGTGTATTTGTATGTTGTATTCATGTTATATTAGTTATCTTTGACCATGGCAGTGTGAGCTACGCTTGTTTTTTAATTAGCATACATTCTTTCATACAAAGTTAGAATTTAAGAGTGCGGAAAATTAAAAAGCGGAAAGATAAAAGCTATGCTATTACAAGGCGCGGGTCTATACATCGTCAAAATACAAAGACCCGTTTTTTGATAAAAGATGCGGAAAGTAAAAATGCGGTAAACCTAATTATTATTACATCCGGAAAGCAGTTACATAATAATCACTAAAAGAAATAAATGCGCGAAAAGAATTAATTGAATGTCCGAGGGTTTTGACCCTTTGCTTGAAATTAAATTAAATCAAAGTCTAATTATTATTTAATTAAAGAAAGATGTTTTTTTTTGTATTTTTTGGTATTTATGATAATAAAGAAAATTAAAATCAAGCTGAAACCCTAATTCTATATATTTTAATTATTAATGAAAAAATATTAAAGTTACCCTAATTTAAGCTAATTAATTAACTTACATGTTTATTTACAAAAATGATAGTTAATAATAATAATAAATAAATAATGAGGGTCAATAATAATAAAAAAGATAAATCAAAACCTAATTCTATGCATTTTTTATTTATTAAGGAAAGTGTCAAAATTACAACCTAATTTAACTAAGTTAGTTATTGAAATTTATTTACAAAAATATTTTAATGGTGAAATTAAATATAATTAAATATAAAACATTTTTGATTTTCTGATTTTTTATTATGAAAATTATTTTAGGTAAATTAAATAAAAATAATTAAAGCAATTGAAAGAATTAAAAAAGAAAAGAAAATGAAATTAAATATACAAACAAGAGGGGGGTGTCTGGCCCAAATGGAGGTAAAACTGCAGCAATTCAGGCCCATTGACAAAGCAAGCCTCGTTGACTTTCTGATTGTATGCATGATGGTTGACTGGGGTACACCCTGGATTTCCTTCTGAAGCCATTGGATTGAACCTTGAAGCCACTTGGCAGGCTAGCGCATGAGCATGTATGGTGGAACGTTTGATGGAAGCTGCATGCGAACATGTTAAAACAAAAATTATTAAGCATATGGGGGGACCTAGGAATCGAACCCAGGTCCCAACGCTTGAGGGACAAGTTGCCAACCAGCTGAGCTATTGCGTTTGTTTGTATACATAATGGATAGAAAATATAATATATAAAAAAGGTCAGTTATGCTGAAACGTTTGAAAAACGCGCTAACATTTGAATGCTCCTATCACGCCTTGCCACGCATGCTTCTTCTTCATCTTTTTCCTGTAAATATAAAACAAGTAGCGGGGGTTTTAAACCCCCACTAAACTGAAACTGTGAAAATAGAGATTAGAAGAGGAGGAAATATAAAAAGGGCACGAGGGTATTATTTGCTTCGTCTTGAGCTTCTGAATTCAGCTGTATAGGTCTAAAGGTCCAATTTTTTCTCTACAAGAAAGCCCTATTTTGAAGCTTCTGAAACCCTAGGTTTCATCCATGGTGAATTTCGTTTCAAGCAGTTTTAGCACAATTAAACTATGTCAAAAGTTTCAGGGAGATGTTAGTAGCATAAATCAATAATCAAAACACATGAATGATGCGTGAAAATTAAAATTCGATTATGGACATATTTGTGAAAAACGTGATTCTGTTCTACCGTTTCTTTGAGTATGGAAGCTTGTTCTTGATTGCAATAGACTCCTAGCAGTGTCAGTAATGCAATGGAAAAGATTTCAAGCCTTGAATCGTACTGCAAGTGTGATTTCAGTTTTCAAGTTTTGGTTGAAAAGTTGCAAATTGGTTATGGCTTCTTAGCAGCTTTTTCGTGTCCTTCTGAATTAGGTTAGGTCTTGCATAAGTATGTGAAGCAAATTAGGTCAAAACAAGGCCCATGAATCCATTGAATTAATGTCTTGGATATTTGATTTTCAATTATGTAAATTTCAATCTTTTGCCATGAAAACTTTGCCAATTATGGAAGATTTTGTCCCCTTGAGTGATGCACGAAATCCTTAGCATGTGTGGAGTATATTTGCTGCATAAAAAGATTTGACAACCATTATTTGATATTTTTCTACAATTAAAACTAATTAAATGAATTAATAAGAATAAAAATTCAATTAATTAATTAAAAATAAGAAAATAAATCATTTTTAGCTCAATGGGTTGTGCATAGGCTTTGGGTAATGATTCAAGGAAGAAATTGAGGCCCGTTAGCAATTTTGAAGGGTTTTAGGCAAAGTTGACTTTTGAAAATTCCCAAAAATTTCCCAACTTCTCCAATGCATATCTTGCTCAATTTTGAAGCTATGAACATGTTCTTGGACATTTTGGAAAGGTATTGAAGTCCTCTAACCAATGCCTTTGGTCCCATGTCATTTTGATTTAACAATCTCAAGTTATGGTCTTTGACTTAAAGTGCCTTTTTGTTGACTTTTGAAAATGACCTATAATGTTGAAATTGATAACTTTTTGTGAGAGCATTTCTTGGACTTGAAGTGTGAAGATGAGTTGTAGGAAATGTCATCCCCTTCAAAATGAGCATTGGATGGAATTTTTCTGATGAAACATGAGGAAGTTATGCCTTGGTCAATTTGTAGTTGACTTTTTCAATTGTCCAAAAATAGAAACTTTTGCATCTTGAGACTTTTTGAGCCATGCTTTGAGAATCATGATCAAGAATTGATCAAATGATGTTTGTGGCTTCAAAATAAGATGTTGACCAAAAATTTTGACTTTTGACTGTCAAATGACCATTTTGCCCCTGCAGTTGACTGTGGAGCAATTAGGGTTTTTGACTGTGCAATTTGATGCTGTGAGTCTTGAAACTTGACATATGGATGCTTGACAATGCATATAGGCATATGATACTTGATTGGACCCTTGGAAACCTCAATTTCTTTGCAAGAACCAAAACCCTAATTTTGACTGTGTTAAGAGGCAATTGGACTGTGCAACCCTTGAGAGATTTTGAATCATCTGGAGACTGATCTTGACAAATCTTGAAGAATATGGGAGGGAAAATTTTGGGGTACAACAGTTGCCTCTGTTCAATATTCTTAGACCTGAGGATGTAGATTGGTTGGCGTGCCTTTCGTAATCCGAAGGTGGAAGATGATGTAACACTAAAGTGCCCAGAAATTTGCGCTCACATGTTAGAGTATCAGCAGTGTGATGGCGGGAATGGGCTTACAGATGCCATTTGGAGACTGATGGATAGGAGGATGGGCTTATAGATGCCATCTGGAGCTGTTGGTATGTGGATGGGCTTATTGATGCCATCTAGGTGTCGATCGCGTAAGAGATTCCTTAGCGAGAACTTGCGTACCTGAGAAAGAAAATAATTACCTGGCCTGTTACAGGGGTTGATCTTCAAACTCTTTATGTAGATGTGCCCTGGATGGATACAGGAATCGAATCTTCAATCTCTTCAGACGTGCCCTGGCAAGATACAGGAATCGAGTCTGGAGAATAGTCGTCCACAGATACACCCTGGCAAGATACATGAATCGAATCTTCGAACTCTTCAGACGTGCCCTGGCAGGATACAGGAATCGAGTCGGGAATTAGTCGTCAACAGATACACCCTGGAAAGATACAGGAATCGAATCTTCAAACTCTTCAGACGTGCCCTGACAGGATACAGGAATCGAGTCTGGAATTAGTCATCAACAGATACACCCTGGCAAGATACAGGAATCGGATCTTCAAACTCTTCAGACGTGCCCTAGCAGGATACAAGAATCGAGTCTGGAATTAGTCGTCAACAGATACACCCTGGCAAGATACAGGAATCGGATCTTCAAACTCTTCAGACGTGCCCTGGCAAGATACAGGAATCGAGTCTGGAACATAGTCGTCAAAAGATACACCCTGGCAAGATACAGGAATCGGATCTTCAAACTCTTCAGACGTGCCCTGGCAAGATACAGGAATCGAGTCTGGAATTAGTCGTCAACAGATACACCCTGGAAAGATACAGGAATCGGATCTTCGAACTCTTCAGACGTGCCCTGGCAGGATACAGGAATCGAGTCTGGAATTAGTCGTCAACAGATACACCCTGGCAAGATACAGGAATCGGATCTTCGAACTCTTCAGACGTGCCCTGGCAAGATACAAGAATCGAGTCTGGAACATAGTCGTCAACAGATACACCCTGGCAAGATACAGGAATCGGATCTTCAAACTCTTCAGACGTGCCCTGGCAATATACAGGAATCGAGTCTGGAATTACTCGTCAACAGATACACCCTGGAAAGATACAGGAATCGGATCTTCGAACTCTTCATGAGGATGTGCCCTGGCTGGATACAGGTATCGAATCTTCAATCGGTTACTCACAGATGTGTCCTGGCTAGATACAGGAATTAAATCTGGAATATAGTCGTCAACAGATACACCCTGGCAAGATACAGGAATCAGATCTTCGAACTCTTCATACGTGCCCTGGCAGGATACAGGAATCGAGTCTGGAATTAGTCGTCAACAGATACACCCTGGCAAGATACAGGAATCGGATCTTCAAACTCTTCAGACGTGCCCTGGAAGGATATAGGAATCGAGTCTGGAATAGTCGTCAACAGATACACCCTGGCAGGATACAGGAATCGGATCTTCAAACTCTTCAGACGTGCCCTGGCAGGATACATGAATCGAGTCTGGAATTAGTCGTCAACAGATACACCCTGGCAAGATACAGGAATCGGATCTTCAAACTCTTCAGACGTGCCCTGACAGGATACAGGAATCAAGTCTGGAATTAGTCGTCAATAGATACACCCTGGCAAGATACAGGAATCGGATCTTCAAACTCTTCAGACGTGCCCTGGCAGGATACAGG
Organism: Vicia faba; assembly: GCA_948472305.1. Lineage (NCBI taxonomy): Eukaryota > Viridiplantae > Streptophyta > Magnoliopsida > Fabales > Fabaceae > Vicia > Vicia faba. The sequence goes on along the minus strand of OX451741.1, from coordinate 271,233,715 downwards.
AATCGAGTCTGGAATTAGTCGTCAACAGATACACCCTGGCAAGATACAGGAATCGGATCTTCAAACTCTTCAGACGTGCCCTGGCAGGATACAGGAATCGAGTTTGGAATTAGTCGTCAACAAATACACCCTGGCAAGATACAGGAATCGGATCTTCAAACTCTTCAGATGTGCCCTGGCAGGATACAGGAATCGAGTCTGGAATTAGTCGTCAACAGATACACCCTGGCAAGATACAGGAATTGGATCTTCAAACTCTTCAGACGTGCCCTGGCAGGATACAGGAATCTAGTCTGGAATTAGTCGTCAACAGATACACCCTGGCAAGATACAGGAATCAGATCTTCAAACTCTTCAGACGTGCCCTGGCAGGATACAGGAATCGAGTCTGGAATTAGTCGTCAACAGATACACCCTGGCAAGATACAGGAATCGGATCTTCAAACTCTTCAGACGTGCCCTGGTAGGATACAGGAATCGAGTCTGGAATTAGTCGTCAACAGATACACCCTGGCAAGATACAGGAATCGGATCTTCAAACTCTTCAGGCGTGCCCTGGCAGGATACAGGAATCGATTCTGGAATAGTCGTCAACAGATACACCCTGGCAAGATACAGGAATCGGATCTTCAAACTCTTCAGACGTGCCCTGGCAGGATACAGGAATCGAGTCTGGAATAGTCGTCAACAGATACACCCTGGCAAGATACAGGAATCGGATCTTCAAACTCTTCAGACGTGCCATGGCAGGATACAGGAATCGAGTCTGGAATAGTCGTCAACAGATACACCCTGGCAAGATACAGGAATCGGATCTGGAACCACGACAGTTGATAGTAATTATCTTTGTATTAATCTTTTGTCCTGAAAAGACAAAATGTTAGTTGTATGCAATGTCATGATGTATGACATGCGTGATGTTCTCAAAATAAATGAGATTGTATATTCATGATGCGTATATGCATGCTATAATGTATGAAGATGTTATGTTTGTGAATGTGTTTTCGTCTAGGAAAATAAATCCTTGACGAATGCCGGGAAGTTGGATCCTGGGCTGATGTTTGAGGAGAAGAGTTTCGTTTCCGCTGAGGATGGTGGTTGCAAGAATACCGGTAGGAGAAGATGATTCCGTTGGGGAATAAACTTGGCGAATAGATTGCTCTGCGGGGAGTGAACTCTGTGGGGAAAGAGAGGTACTTTGTTGAGATTGATGATAACTCCGCTGGGGATACCATTGTTGAGCTTTGTTGGAAGATGAACTCCGCTAGGGATAGGAAGACTTCGCCAGGGACGATCTTTCCGTGGCAATTGGCTGAGGATAAACCAGTCATATCCTGGTGGGGAAATAACCTTTGAATAAAAAGTCCGGGAGACGCGTTCGTGCTATGCAGGGGATAGCTTGCTACTGGGGAGATTGATTCAACTCTCCTGGGGAGACTTCTTGGACTGGACTGAGGACTGGCTCCACTAGATGTCCGGTATACCACCGGGGAACAATCTTAGGTTAAGATTGTCGGGGATGCTTGTTAGGAATGTCTGTGTACTCCGTTGGGGAATATTGAGATCTTCGGGGAACGATCCAACTTCCTTAAGGCTGATTGCAGGCTAACTCTGCTTAGGGAGAGTATCGCTGACTTGCTGGAGATACGGTGCCTTGTTAGGATTGACGGGAGGCCAACTGCTTGGGAGAAAATTGTTGAATCTTGTCTTATTCGGTGGGGAGTGAAGGTATCTGGGTTACATTCTTCAGCCGAATATGCCTTGGTACCTTGGTGGACAGAGCAATTAGATTGCTTGGACAACTCATTATTGCCCCTATTTCTGATGTCACCTGTAATTAGTCCTTTGTTTCGTATGCAAATATTTATGAGTTAGCAATTAGTGTCAAATGCATATATCAAAAGTTGAACATTGGACGTTCTTCGCCAAACAAAACAGAAAAGGGAAAAACATTTGGCAATTGGTCTGAAAGAGTGAATTTGTATTGATTTTTGAATTTGCCTGTAAATAGGCGTTTATGTACAAGAGGCTGACGTCCTAGTAAGAGAACGCCGCCGAACAACAGAGTTTATACAATTTTGTGAAAAGGGAAAACAAAACAGCTATGTGAAAGGAATAATCCCACTGGGTTCCAACTCTGCTATCGCCTTTATATCTTCAAGCGTCTCATCACTTGGCTGCTCAGTTGAAGATGAAGATGATCGATCGATGCCGTTTGAACCTGATGTTGATACCAGATTCTGGATGCAAGGTGATCCAATGAGACATAGTATTACGCTTTATCCCTAACTTTTTCCTGGACCGCCCTTTCGGGTTTTCAGTCCACCGGGATACCCATTTTTGCCCAAGCCGCCTTTTCAGGTTTTCGACTTGCCGGGTGTACAGATTTTTTCATTTCATCCCTCATTTTTCCCGAACCCTTTTGGTCCACCGGGAAGCCCTAATTTTTGCCTAGGTATGTCAACCTAGCGGGTCTTTTATCATGCGTAGTATCTTTTTACTATGTCTGCATTGGCGGGGTGAGGAAGGTCGTCACCAGCCATGGTGGTCAAAATCATGGCTCCTCCTGAGAAGACATGTTTAACCACAAATGGCCCTTCGTACGTGGGGGTCCATTTGCCCCTGGGATCACTTTGAGGAAGAATGATGCGCTTGATTACCAGGTCCCCAACTTGATACTCTTGTGGTCTGACTTTCTTGTTAAATGCCCTGATCATCCGTTTCTGATACGTTTGACCATGACAGATAGCAGTGAGTCTCTTTTCGTCAATTAGATTTAACTGATCAAGTCGTGTCTGGATCCAGTCATCTTCGCTCAAGCCTGCATCCTTCATTATCCGGAGAGAGGGTATCTGGACTTCAATCGGCAAGACTGCCTCCATGCCGTAGACCAAGGAAAAGGGAGTTGCCCCAGTTGACGTCCTTGCCGAGGTACGGTACCCATGCAGAGCAAACGGTAACATCTCGTGCCAATCTTTATAAGTCACTGTCATCTTCTGCACAATCTTTTTAATATTCTTATTAGCTGCTTCTACAGCCCCATTCATCTTCGGTCGGTAGGGAGAAGAGTTGTGGTGCTGTATCTTGAATTGCTCGCAGAGCTCAGTGATCATCTTGTTGTTAAGATTGGTACCATTGTCCGTAATGATCCTCTCAGGTACACCGTATTGACAGATCAGGTTATGCCGAATGAACCATGCTACGACGTTCTTGGTTACCGTAGCATAGGAAGCTGCTTCAACCCACTTCGTAAAGTAATCAATCGCCACCAGGATGAAGCGATACCCGTTGGATGTTGTAGGTTCAATCTCGCTGATCATATCAATGCCCCATTTGCAAACGGCCAAGGTGCAGTCAAGACATTCAGAGGAACTGGAGGAACGTGCACCTTATCTGCATAAATCTGGCACTTATGACATGTCCGAGAATGTTGGTAACAGTCGGCTTCCATTGTGGACCAGAAATATCCCGCCCGAAGGATTTTCTTTGCCATGGTGTGTCCACTGGAATGTGTTCCGAAGGTACCTTCATGCAGTTCTGCCATGATTATTTCTGCTTCAGTCTTATCCACACAACGCAGTAAAGTCGAATCATGGTTTCATTTGTACAGAATGCCGTTGCTGAGGAAGAACTTTGCCGCGAACCTTCTCAGAAACTTTTTGTCGTTGACAGATGCACCTTCAGGATATTCCTGAGCTTCCAGATACCTCTTCACCTCATGATACCAAGGTTTTTCAGTCACCGCCTCAGCCTCTAGATCACAACAATATGCCGGTTCGTCCAGTTTCCAGATAATGATTCAGGGAGCCTCATTGTCCCACTTGACTTTGAACATGGAAGACATCGTAGCTAACGCGTCCTCTAACTGATTCTCCTCTCTCGGGAAGTGTTCAAAAGTTATCTCTGTAAAATGGGGGATCAATGTCAACACACACTCTTTGTAAGGAATAAGGTTTGGGTGTTTCATATCCCACTCGCCTTTGATCTGATTGATCACGAGAGCGGAATCTCCGAAGACACTCAGAAACTTGATCCTTAAGTCAATCGCAGCTTGAAGACCCATGATGCATGCCTCATACTCCTCCATGTTGTTAGTGCAGTTGAAACATAGCCGGACAGTAAGTGGAGTATGAGTGCCTTTGGGAGATATGATCACAGCGCCAATACCGTTACCCAAAGCATTGGAGGCTCCGTCAAAGTGCATAGACCATCGGGATCCTTCCTCAGGTCCTTCATCCAGTACAGGTACTTCACAATCAGTCACTACCATGATGTTCTCGTCAGGAAACTCAAAGTTCATTGACTGGTAGTCGTCCACTGCCTGGTGTGCCAAATGGTCTTCTAATACACTTCCTTTGATAGCTTTCTGAGTCGTGTACTGGATGTCGTATTCTGTCAAGATCATCTTCCATCTTGCTATTCTTCCAAACAGAGCAGGCTTTTCGAATATGTACTTGATCGGACCCATCTTTGAAATCAACAGAGTAGTGTGAGTCAGCATATACTGCCTCAGCCGGCGAGCAGCCCATACCAAAGCGCAACAAGTTTTCTCGAGCAGTGAGTATCGGGTCTCACAGTCGGTAAACTTTTTGCTAAGGTAATAAATGGCGTGCTCTTTTCGGCCAGACTCGTCATGTTTCCCCAGCACACACCCCATTGAGTTGTCAAGTACTGTCAGGTATAATATTAGAGGTCTCCCTTCAACCGGTGGCATAAGAATGGGTGGTTCTTGGAGATACTCTTTGATTCTGTCGAAAGAGGCCTGACATTCATCATTCCAACGTACTACCTGATCTTTCTTCAGCAGCTTGAAGATTGGCTCACAGGTAGCAGTTAGGTGCGAGATGAATCGGGCAATGCAATTCAGACGTCCTAGAAAGCCTCTGACTTCTTTCTCTGTCTTGGGAACTGGCATCTCTTGTATGGCTTTAACCTTGGCAGGGTCCACTTGAATACCTTTGTCACTTACGACGAAGCCTAGCAACTTTCCAGATCTTACCCCAAAGGTGCACTTGTTCGGGTTCAATCTCAGCTTGTACAACTTCAGACGGTCAAACAGCTTCTGTAGACGGTCAAGGTGTTCCTCCTCAGTTTGGGACCTTGCAATCATATCATCGACGTACACTTCAATCTCATGATGGATCATGTCATGAAATAAAGCAACCATGGCACGTTGGTAGGTTGCCCCAGCATTTTTCAACCCGAATGGCATGACCTTGTAGCAGAAGGTGCCCCACTGAGTAACAAAGGTAGTCTTTTCCATATCTTCAGGAGCCATCTTGATCTGATTATAACCTGAAAAACCATCCATGAAGGAGAACACCTTGTGCTGAGCAGTATTGTCAACCAGAACGTCGATGTGAGGCAGAGGGAAGTCATCCTTGGGGCTTGCCCTGTTCAGATCCCTGTAATCAACACACATTCGGACCTTACCATCTTTCTTCGGTATCGGCACCACATTGGCAACCCACTGAGGGTAAGAAGTCACTGCTAGAAACCCGGCATCGAATTGTTTCATAACCTCAACTTTGATCTTTTCAGACATCTCTGGACGCATACGGCGGACCTTCTGTTTAACCGGAGGGCAGTCTTCCTTGGTAGGCAGGTGATGGACCACAATGTTGGTATCCAACCCAGGCATATCTTCGTAGGACCAGGCGAAGATTTCCACATAACCATGTAACATCTGAACCAACCGTTGTTTTACGCTGAGCTCTAGATTAGCACCAATCTTAACTTCCTTTTTATCTATCTCAGTACCCAGACTTACCGTTTCCACTGGCTCTTCATGTGGCTGAATGGCCCTCTCTTCCTGGAGTAGCAGTCTTGCAAGCTCACCAGGCACTTCGCAATCATCTTCACCTTCGTCTTCGGCTAAGTTGATCGGATTTTTGAAGTCATAACTGGCAGTAGCAGAGTCGTTACCAGTGAGATCCAGAGTGGATTGAAACCTGTATAAGTGAGTGTGTGTAAATATAGCTGTTTCACAATATATAAAGAAAGAAAGAAAGGGAGCACAAGATTTGAAATGCGAAAAACGTCCAATGTCTTTATTCATGATATATGAAAATGACAAGTAATAAGCCCTCACAAATGAAGCCAACAGTGCCCCGGGTAAGACACCGGGCCATAAAGTTTCAATTTATTGTTTATTACAAATTTAAAAACAAAGGAATTCATTACTGCGTAACAAAAGTAACAGGTATGTGGTCTTTTGCAGTCTAATTGTTCAGTCCACTGTCGGTCGTCGGGTAGATCCAGCTATCAAACTCTGATTCCTCTGCCTCGCCTTCAATAGCATTCACTCCCGGGTTTGTGATGAACACGGCAGGTCTTTCGATCCTTGCTTCGCGTACAGCCCTCTGAGCCTCTGCAGTAAAACCCAGCCCAAATTTGTCAGTCTTAGGAGTAAAATCAGGGAGCCTGCCCCAGTTAGCACATTCACCTTTCTTAATCACAGCCCGGGCGTCCTTCAAGGAAGCCATCTTCAAAGGAAAGTCTTCTTCAATTACCGTCTCAACTGACGCCAATGTTGGAGGCACCTCTTCAAAATGTTGAAAGGGGGTTTCAATAAACTCCCCGTCCATCTCTATATACCGGAACGAGTTCAGATGACTAACCATGTATTCCTCCTCCCCCTGCACTGTCACAATCTTCCCTCTGACAGGGTACTTGAGCTTCTGGTGTAGAGTGGATGTCACAGCCCCAGCCTTGTGGATCCAAGGACGACCCAGCAAACAAGAATAGGATGGACGAATGTCCATCACATAGAATGTTGAATCAAAGACTTGAGAACCAACACGAATCGGAATATCCACCTCCCCATGTACCATCCTTTTCGACCCGTCAAAGGCTCGGACCACGATGTTACTAGGCTTCAACTCCAGACCCTCACAATCCAACCTGTCTAAGGCCTTCTTGGGCAATACATTCAGTGACGAACCGGTGTCTACCAACACGTGTGCGAGAGTAGTGCCCCTGCATTCAATGGAGACATGCAGGGCATCATTGTGGTTCTTTCCCTTAGCGGTAAGATCAGCATCCGAGAAACCCAAACCACTGTCAGCGGTCAAATTGGCCACACAGTCAGTAAATTGGTCCGCAGATGTCTCTTGTGGCACATGGGCCGTCTTCAGAAATGAAATCAGGGCCTTGGCATGGGCCTCTGAGCACAGCAGCAATGATAGCATAGAGATCTTGGAGGGGGTATGCCCCAGCTGTTCAACGACGTTGAAATCGCTCTTCTTGATGATCTTAAGGATTTCCTCCATCTCTTGCTGGGAGGCTTCAACATTGACAATCTTCGGTGCCTCCATCCGGGCAGGCACATCAGCAATTCCTTTACCCCGAGTGTCAGACGACTCGGCAGCAGAGGTAGAAACTTGATCAAAAGGGGAAACAATCGCATTTGTAGGCGTTATGATAAGAGGTCTTCGGATAACTGGTGGCGCAATGTCAGGCGAGAAGAGCCTGCCACTGTGAGTAACTTTAGCGGGACCGGTGATGTTACTGATACCGGTACTGGTGTTGAACTCCTGCTTCACTCCAAGTACATACATATCTGCCCCATAATGCCATGGGACAGCCTTGTCAGATTTATAGGGGAGGGGCCCCGGAACAGTAATGATAATAGGTGCAACGGACATGATTTTGACTGGCTTCCTTGGGGGAGCCTTAGTAGGATTGTTGAAGATGGTGACAACAGATACTTCTTCAGCAGGAACCATAGGAACAACGGTCTTCTTGAACAAGATTTCTTTACTATCCATCAGGTTTTGGATGCCTGATCTTAGCAACAGACAACCAGCAGGGGAAACGGCACACAGAAGGCAACCCTTGCTACAACCCGGAAATAAACCGGCTAGCAACAGATTCCTCTTAACAGTCAATAAAGGGGTAGCCACATCATCCACAGAAACTGCATACAAGTCTTCCTCAATAGCATTTACTCCATGCTGGGGCATAGGAGCAGTCACAACGTTGGGCCTTTCAGGCGCCTCAAACTGTATTTCCTTCGCATCGATAAGGTCCTGGACCTTATTTCTCAGGGCCCAGCAATCATCAGTAGAATGCCCCGGGATATCAGAGTGATAAGCACAGCGGGCATTGGGATTATACTTCGGAGAGGTTGTGTTTACCACCTTCGGAGCTTCTCTGACGGTTACCAAGTTGGTCGATAGCAGTTGCGGCAAGATCTGTGACAAGGTCATGCTAAGCCGAGTATATTCTCTTCTGGGTCTCTCACCCCTTGGTTGGTTAGGTTGCCGAGGAGCGGCAGCAGGCTTAGCAATTACCACCGTGTTGACAGCTTGGCGGTGTTCTGGTTTATTTTGCCTTCTAGGCCCATACACAGCACTGGCTTCCCTTTTGAAAGGCTTTTTCTCAGAACTTGAAGATGCACCTTTATGTATCTTCCCTGATTTCAAACCAGCCTCTATCCTTTCCCCAGTCAGAATGAGATCTGTAAACCCTGCAGACGAGTTGCCAATGAGATGATTGAAGAATGGCCCGAATAGGGTCCCCAAGAACATGTCTACGTGTTCACGGTCGGTTAACGGTGGATGCACCCTGCCAGCCAGGTCCCTCCACTTCTGCTCATACTCTTTAAAACCTTCTCCCAATCCTAGCGACATACCCTGGAGTTGGGTACGTGTAGGAGTGAGGTCGGCATTATACTGATACTGCTTGTAAAAAGTAGTAGCCAAGTCCTCCCAGTTACGAACCTTGGTTCCATCCAGCTGATAGAACCATTCGAGATGAGTCCCTGAAAGACTCTCCTAGAAGAAATGGATCCATAAGTTCTTGTCCACAGTATACGGCTGAATCTTCCGCACATAAGATCTGAGATGTAGCTTAGGGCAGGACGCCCCGTCATACATTGCGAAAGATGGTGCTTTGAACTTGTGTGGGATCACCACACCAGAAGATAGACCCAAGTCTCCGAAATCCAACCCAGGCACTTGTTGAATTTCCATGGCATTCAGACGATCCTCTAACTGCTTGTACTTGTCTTCAGCTGGAGGATACTGCTCCTCATTGAAATCAGTCTCGTTGTCAGAGACCACCGGACTAGGAACCCTTCCCCCCTTGGGGACTGCCTTTTCCCACAGAAGAACCAGCTTGATCAACCTTATTCTGCAGTGTATTACCAAACCTCCGGCCAGTGTTGAATAGTACAGTTCTCTTCTTCTTCTTCTTGACCAGCAGAGCCTTCAACTCCTCTTGGCCTTGGGCCAAACTCATGATTAGCTCTTGGAACTGGGCGTTTTGAACCTGGAGGGCCTTGATGGATTTCTCAGTAGATGATTCAGGATTCATGATGGCAAGCTGAAATAAACAGCGAAGAAGATTAAACCACCTGTAAAAAAGAGTACCTGCTATGCACATGATGCATGATATGTGTTTATGCAATGCATTTAAGGGTTCGAAAGTTCAAATTTGTTGTAGACAAAAAGGAACACACGTTATCATTAGGAAATAATTGTTCAGTACATCAAGGCCTCATGGGAAAACATTACAAAGTAAATCAATCCCAAAAGGCACTGCGCATCCTCTTTGGAGCAATGTAAGTGTTGAGAGTCTTTTCCTCGTGCAGTAGGCAGGTGAGTTCCAAGACCTTCTTCTCACTAGCATGTAGACTGGACTCAAGAGAATTCCGTTCTTCCTAAAGCTGGATCCATCTCTTCTGCATTTCTTCCCAGGATGTAGGCATGTCAGGATGTTGAATGGTGTACGAGACCTCTCCTTCCAAAACTGGCTCTTTGATCACAGGGAGAACATGAGGATATGGCATCACTAACTTCTGGGAGCGGGCTCGTACCCACTTGAGATAAGGCTCCAACGGGATGGAGTTCCTGTGCCCCAGTATCTTGCTGTCTACCTTGTTGGGCATCCTCCAAGCTCTGATAAATCTCTGGCGAAGTCCTTGTGCATCGTTGTCAAAGTAAAAAACTATGTCAGGAATTACCATGTCACGAGGGCCATCCCTCCGAGCATATCCAAACTGTCTCCAAGCCAGACACGGGTTGTAAGTAATACCTCCTCTGATTCCAATTAAAGGAACATTAGGAAACTCCCCGCAACGATCAATGATAGTGACGTCTTCTCTGGACCGAGAACACCAATGTATATCAGCATGTGTAAGAGTCATTAATCGTTGTGACCATCTCAAACCTCGCTCATTCTTCAAAATTGATTGTGGAAGGTGCGAAATAAACCACCTTCCCAGGAGAGGAGTGCAGCACATAAGAACACCTCTTTTTCTCATGGTTCGAGTGTAACATGAGTGGAGGATGTCCCCCAGCAACGTAGGTATAGGATTCCTGGACATGAAGATCTTGACAACATTGATATCTATAAGCTGATCGGGATTCGGGAACAACACCAATCCATAGACAAGGAGAGCCACAATTTCTTCAAAAGCTTGTAGGTCAAGGGAATTCCAACATTCTTGGGCCTTCTCAAACAGAAACCTGGCCAAGAACCCTTTGATACCACTTCTAACTTCCCAATGTCCCTTGATGTCAGATGGTTGTAGGCGTAATGCTTTAGCAATCTCTTCAAGTTTGGGTTCCTTTTCCATACCGTTGTAGGGTAGTTGACTAAGAATAGGGATCTTCAGAAGCCGGGAGAACTCTTCCAATGTAGGCACCAGTTGATAATCCAGCAAAGTAAAGCAGTGGTGCAGAGGGTCAAAGAACTGGAAGAGGACCTTTATCATATCTTCCTCAATGTTGGTGTTGACCAAGCTGATGAGTCTTCCATGCCTCTCACTGAAAGAAGAGCTCTCAGGAATCCTGGATATAAGTTCCTTAAGCTGAGGAGGGATCCTTACAAGGCTGATCTGAATTGTCTTTCTGCGGATAGTTTCCATGTCCTACAAAACAAGAACAAAGATGAAGATTCGAACCCCTGAAATGGTTAGTCAATGCATATGATGCTGTATGATGTTATGATGCTATGATTAAACACACCACAAGTATTCACAAAAAGCAAACATGGTAAGGCACACAAGTCACACCATAGCCCTTAGAGTTCAGGCTAGCGTGGGGTCTAGGTATTACCCTCTTGAGGTTGGTGGGCTCAAAACCTGTCCTATCAGAAGTAACCGGGTTCTAAGGATCCCAATATCATTGGATTGTTTTCTGTGTTCAACGTTTCGATTTAGCCACTGAACTGGCGACCGAAATATTCCAAGAAAACAACCCTCAACTGAGTGTAGTATCGAGTATCAACCAACTTTGGACTGCACCAAAGTCAGTTATCTCACTACCCTAAAGAGGCCAAGATGGTTCAATTAAGGTTCCTAAGGTCAGTTGATGCTTCACGACACCACGTGGTGGCCCCGTACTCTCCTTGACTTGACTCAAGGGTTATCGGTACTCACCAAAGTGCCACATCAACGTAGCAGACTGCTTCAACCGTGTCGGTATACCCCGCACAGTTCCCTCACAGTCTTGTTGCTACTTTCTAAGAAGGTATCCCCCAGATCCGAGTTAGGATCTATAGAACTCCCAAGACAGTACCCACAATAATAAAGCAAACAATTCAGACAATTGAAAACACAAGTATGAGCTATCCTAAGGTACACCTCACTTTAAGTATCCCCAGCAGAGTCGCCAGTTCTGTGATCGGTGGAAATAGAACTGACTGTTTAAAGTTGGATCGCGTATGTCGCGGTAAGCAAGAGTCACCATCGTCTTTTATGTTCTCCAATATGGAAAGGACAAAAGCACAACAAAATTCCTTATTCGAGAATGCTTCTCGGTTCGAGAGGTAGATTTATAGAAAGGGAAGGTGTTAGCACCCTTTCTATCCGTGGTTATCCACAGGCTCTTAGATACTTGCTCTTATGTTTTCAAAATGTTTTTGCTTTTCAAAGTGTGAGTGGGTTTGAAAAAGTTTCTTTGAAAGATTTCTGAATAACTCTTGTATCAGTCCTCAAGAGTGTTTGAAAAATTGTTTTGAAAGCTTTTTGAAAGTGTCGATGTGAAAAGGTTTTTGATTTGTTTTTGAATAGAGCAAGTATCCATGAGTCATCTACCTACCCTAAGGAATTCGGTTGTGTAAATGTCCTTAAGGTAGTGCCATCCCACCATTGAGAGGTAGGTAGCACCACCGTTGGAGGTGTTCGGGTCAATTCGATTGTAGGGACAATGTGGTCACCGAAGCAATAGTAGGACACCTTAGAAGCTACCCTTATGTCCTTGATCCTTTTTTAATCCGAGGCAACCGTTTCGAGGCAACTATTTCGAGGCAACTGTTTCGAGGCAACTGTTTCGAGGCAACCGGATCATGGACATAAGGACTTACTAAAACGTCCCATACTTGATGACCACGTTTCGAAGGCAACAGGTGAGGCGTACCCTAGAAGTGGTGTGTGTATTTGTGTGTTGTATTCATGTTATATTAGTTATCTTTGATCATGGCAGTGTGAGCTACGCTTGTTTTTTAATTAGCATACATTCTTTCATACAAAGTTAGAATTTAAGAGTGCCGAAAATTAAAAAGCGGAAAGATAAAAGCTACGCTATTACAAGGCGCGGGTCTATACATCGCCAAAATACAAAGACCCATTTTTTGATAAAAGATGCGGAAAGTAAAAATGCGGTAAACCTAATTACTATTACATCCGGAAAGCAGTTACATAATAATCACTAAAAGAAATAAATGCGCGAAAAGAATTAATTGAATGTCCGAGGGTTTTGACCCTTTGCTTGAAATTAAATTAAATCAAAGTCTAATTATTATTTAATTAAAGAAAGGTGTTTTTTTGTATTTTTTGGTATTTATGATAATAAAGAAAATTAAAATCAAGATGAAACCCTAATTCTATATATTTTAATTATTAATGAAAAAATATTAAAGTTACCCTAATTTAAGCTAATTAATTAACTTACATATTTATTTACAAAAATAATAGTTAATAATAATAATAAATAAATAATGAGGGTCAATAATAATAAAAAAGATAAATCAAAACCTAATTCTATGCATTTTTTATTTATTAAGGAAAGTGTCAAAATTACAACCTAATTTAACTAAGTTAGTTATTGAAATTTATTTACAAAAATATTTTAATGGTGAAATTAAATATAATTAAATATAAAACATTTTTGATTTTCTGATTTTTTATTATGAAAATTATTTTAGGTAAATTAAATAAAAATAATTAAAGCAATTGAAAGAATTAAAAAGAAAAGAAAATGAAATTAAATATACAAACAAGAGGGGGGGTGTCTGGCCCAAATGGAGGTAAAACTGCAGCAATTCAGGCCCATTGACAAAGCAAGCCTCGTTGACTTTCTGATTGTATGCATGATGGTTGACTGGGGTACACCCTGGATTTCCTTCTGAAGCCATTGGATTGAACCTTGAAGCCACTTGGCAGGCTAGCGCATGAGCATGTATGGTGGAACGTTTGACGGAAGCTGCATGTGAACATGTTAAAACAAAAATTATTAAGCATATGGGGGGACCTGGGAATCGAACCCAGGTCCCAATGCTTGAGGGACACGTTGCCAACCAACTGAGCTATTGCGTTTGTTTGTATACATAATAGATAGAAAATATAATATATAAAAAAGGTCAGTTATGCTGAAACGTTTGAAAAATGCGCTAACATTTGAATGTTCCTATCACGCCTTGCCACGCATGCTTCTTCTTCATCTTTTTCCTGTAAATATAAAACAAGTAGCGGGGGTTTTAAACCCCCACTAAACTGAAACTGTGAAAATAGCGATTAGAAGAGGAGGAAATATAAAAAGGGCGCGAGGGTATTATTTGCTTCGTCTTGAGCTTCTGAAATCAGCTGTATAGGTCTAAAGGTCCAATTTTTTCTCTACAAGAAAGCCCTATTTTGAAGCTTCTGAAACCCTAGGTTTCATCCATGGTGAATTTCGTTTCAAGCAGTTTTAGCACAATTAAACTATGTCAAAAGTTTTAGGGAGATGTTAGTAGCATAAATCAATAATCAAAACACATGAATGATGCGTGAAAATTAAAATTCGATTATGGACATATTTGTGAAAAACGTGATTCTGTTCTACCGTTTCTTTGAGTATGGAAGCTTGTTCTTGATTGCAATAGACTCCTAGCAGTATCAGTAATGCAATGGAAAAGATTTCAAGCCTTGAATCGTACTGCAAGTGTGATTTCAGTTTTCAAGTTTTGGTTGAAAAGTTGCAAATTGGTTATGGCTTCTTAGCAGCTTTTTCGTGTCCTTCTGAATTAGGTTAGGTCTTGCATAAGTATGTGAAGCAAATTAGGTCAAAACAAGGCCCATGAATCCATTGAATTAATGTCTTGGATATTTGATTTTCAATTATGTAAATTTCAATCTTTTGCCATGAAAACTTTGCCAATTATGGAAGATTTTGTCCCCTTGAGTGATGCACGAAATCCTTAGCATGTGTGGAGTATATTTGCTGCATAAAAAGATTTGACAACCATTATTTGATATTTTTCTACAATTAAAACTAATTAAATGAATTAATAAGAATAAAAATTCAATTAATTAATTAAAAATAAGAAAATAAATCATTTTTAGCTCAATGGGTCGTGAATAGGCTTTGGGTAATGATTCAAGGAAGAAATTGAGGCCCATTAGCAATTTTGAAGGGTTTTAGGCAAAGTTGACTTTTGAAAATTCCCAAAAATTTCCCAACTTCTCCAATGCATATCTTGCTCAATTTTGAAGCTATGAACATGTTCTTGGACATTTTGGAAAGGTCTTGAAGTCCTCTAACCAATGCCTTTTGTCCCATGTCATTTTGATTTACCAATCTCAAGTTATGGTCTTTGACTTAAAGTGCCTTTTTGTTGACTTTTAAAAATGACCTATAATGTTGAAATTGATAACTTTTTGTGAGAGCATTTCTTGGACTTGAAGTGTGAAGATGAGTTGTAGGAAATGTCATCCCCTTAAAAATGAGCATTGGATGGAATTTTTCTGATGAACCATGAGGAAGTTATGCCTTGGTCAATTTGCAGTTGACTTTTTCAACTGTCCAAAAATAGAAACTTTTGTATCTTGAGACTTTTTGAGCCATGCTTTGAGAATCATGATCAAGAATTGATCAAATGATGTTTGTGGCTTCGAAATAAGACGTTGACCAAAAATTTTGACTTTTGATGGTCAAATGACCATTTTGCCCCTGCAGTTGATTGTGGAGCAATTAGGGTTTTTGACTGTGCAATTTGATGCTGTGAGTCTTGAAACTTGACATATGGATGCTTGACAATGCATATAGGCATATGGGACTTGATTGGACCCTTGGAAACCTCAATTTCTTTGCAAGAACCAAAACCCTAATTTTGACTGTGTTAGGAGGCAATTGGACTGTGCAACCCTTGAGAGATTTTGAATCATCTGGAGACTGATCTTGACAAATCTTGAAGAATATGGGAGGGCAAATTTTGGGGTACAACAGTCATATTTTGATTTTTATTTCATTTTTTTATCATTTTTCTTGATTAAATAAATTCATGTAGTTAATTAGGGTTTTAATATTCTTTTAAGTTTTGAAATTTTATTTTCTTATTTCTACTAAATAGAAAAATCTCTAAAAAAAAAAAATTAGGTGTCCTTCTGAGTTTTCTTATTAAAAATATTTTTTTTTCCAATTTTATAAAATTCGTGAGTTACAAATTAAACCATTTGTTGGACATCTCATCTTTTCTTTGTCTTTTTTGTTGTCTTGTGTAAATAATTTTCATTTAATTCTTTCTTTTGGGATAAAATCAAGAAAAATATACTTAAAAATCCTTAGAGTTTTCTTGACATTTAGGTTATCTTAAAACAAATTTATTTGAACTTTAAACCAATTTGACTAATTTTGAACTTAATTTCCTTTTTTAGTGTTTTGTTTGATCATTCACACTAATTTATTAAAATTTCTAATTTCTCATGCCTATAAAATCATAGACAAAGTTGGTTAGAGTGATTGAACAAGATGAGGTCATGAAGATCATTTTTCTGGAATTTTAAAATGTGATTTCATATTTTTTACAAATTGTTTTCAAAACATCTCTAGTTTAAGCCTTTTGCTAGCTAGTTTCAAAGTATATATTTTAAAGTCAAATTTCCACCTCAATCCAAGAACTATAAATTTTATTTCTAACTTTTATAGAACTTTAGGAAGTTAGGGTTTTAATTTCAAAATTTTACAAGTTATTTTACTATTTTAAATCTAATTTTTGACTTAGGTTTATACTTATGGTTTTACTTTTGATCAAGACTTATAATTGAGAACTTTTGTACATGATTCTTGTTTAATTTTTGATTTGGAATTTGATACCAACTTGAAGTTTATTTTAGGATAAATTCTTCAACATCATTGGATCTTGGATGTTGATAGGTTGAAAAACCAAATCCATCAAGACAGATGAATGATGTTGATGATATTTGAAACCATTTCATCTAATACATGCCCTCCCTCTTCATCTTGTCCCATTCTTACTTGTGCTAAATGTTATTGGAAAATAATTTACATATAATTTCTCAAAACATATGGTACATAGATTGCTATTGACCGACCTCAAAATAGGTGTGACTTTTATATAAGTCCATTTATGATTGCTTAACATAACTCTAAATTTGTCCCGATTCGAGAAATGATCATTCATGGGCCAAACCCTTGTTTGTAAGCCCAAGTATGTTAATTTGAATCCTTTGATCCGATAACCTTGAGATTCATTGTTAGGAGGCTTTGGTCTTATCAATCCTCTAAAGAATCTTCATAAGCTTTGGTCAAAGTGAATCACTTAAACATCGTTGATCATTTATTGTTGCCTTGAGAATTTTAAATGAATGATATACTTGACAAAAAGCTAATGAAACTTATTGTTGAAAGGCTTTTATTTTATCAATCTTCTAATGAGTTTCAAATGCAAGTTTCAAGATGGTTATTCAACTAACCTGTAATTTCTAACAATTGACTTTATCTTGTGCCTTTACTTTATGCTCTTTACTTTAAGCACATTTATTTTAGCATTTACATTTCATGCTATTTTAATCTTTGCTCACTTGAGAATTTACTTTTATGTCATTTTTATTTTTATCACTTGAGCTTTTCATTTCTTTTTGAAGATACGTAACAATCAACTTGAACAATAAAAGGCTTTAATGTTACTTGGACTACTTGGTTACTATCCTTTGTATTATGGAGTGATCTTGGACTTAGGATTAGAGACCTTGACCTACCTTGGGACCTTGTGACATCAAATGTTATTTTGTCTAGAGTTCTTAGGGTTTACCCCAAGACATTGGGTTGTTTGTTTTCTCTGTGTGTAGGTTATTGTAATTGCATGCTTTTTCTGTGATTGGGAATTCATCTGTATATAGCTGTTACTTTGCCCAATTTTGGTGAAGACTTAATACAATTGAAGCTTGGTTTTCTTAAGAGGTTTATTATCTTTGCTTTTTTGGTTTCAAATCCAAAGGATGAGAATTCTACATTGACTCATTGTGTCAAGTGTTGGCTTCTTGTTGGTTAGACAGTTGTCTTCCCTAGTTTTTACCTTATTCTTTAGGATAGTCCCTTCATCTCCTCTCATCTTCTTTAATTTCAAAAATATTCTCCCTCCTTTTGAAAACTCTTCTTGTTTTTTTAACTTGAACCGCTTTCACAATAAACTTGGACCTAGGTCAATGCACTTTCAAAATATTTTCTTAATCAAACTTTAACCAACTTAAGAATATTTTAACATTTTTGTGAGAAGAATAAAAGTCAATCAATCTCATTCAAACCATTTTTGCCATTTTGGATTTTTTACTTTAAAATTTTATCAAAATATTAAACTCTTGTCAAACCTTGTAGTGATGCGAGCTATTATACATCTATGATATGTAGTAATGTGAGATATTTTCCACTTGGGTTTTGAGTGAGGCTTTGTTGATTTTGAAATCCAAGCCATATCCTCAACTTTGAGATGATGCAAGTTCTCCTTTCTCATAACATTGGGTAGTAAGTATGTTTTCCACTCGGATACGACGATGATGTCTTATCTCTTAAAAATAACCAACATATTTGTGTTTTAAAATTTTCAAAGGTGAACTGCGAGTACCCTGATACCCTATTGCACGGAAGGTGGTACGTAGGTACTAAAGGTTCGCAACCGTGGTGGGTGAAAAAATTGTAAAAAATACTTCTTTTCTCATCTACACCATCTATTTTTATACAACACTTATAGCCAAAATACACAAATTTTCAAAGAGGTTCATTCAAAGTACCGTATATGTTTAGGGTGCTAATACCTTCCCTTTGCATAACCAACCCCCGAACTTAGTTTCTCTCCCCCTATTTTTGGGTTATTCGATCTTTTCCCATTCCTTTGGAAACAAAAAAGCACGGTGACAATTTTTAATTTGATTTGTGTGAGTCAAGTCAATCCAATGGCTTTGTCTCAACATTTCTACCACTACAGAAAAATGGTGACTTCACTGGGGAAAGATCGACCAATTACTGGTCCATCCCTAAGTGGGTTGAGTCTATCTTTGTTTATTTGTGTATGTGCTATTATTTGTCATATATTATGTGTTGTATATATGTTTGTATGTACTTTTCTAGTTTTCAGGGTGCTTGGTGATTTCTCATAAGTCCTATACCCGGACTTGGGCAAACTTGAGATAGGACGGGCGATATAGTCATGTTAACTTCGAGGGAGTAATCCAAAAAAAGGAGACATGAGATCCTCCACTCAGTGGAGGCCCCTTTGACTATAGTATTATTTACAGAGTAATCGGAAAGACATACTGCTTACGACCTAGGCGCCTATTGAAATTGAGGACCGTAGAACCTTTAACCCATCTTGGCCTTTTAGGTGTAGTGCAAAAGCTATGACGGAGTAATCCGGAAATGGTTGTCACGTGATACTACGCTCGGACATGTTTTTCTTGAGAATATTGCTAATTACCGAGTCAGTCGGGAAGCTGGTAATATCCGAAAGAAGGATGTAGTCTCTGGGAACCTCTTAGAACCTTGTTCGACAGGTGATAAACTTTTAGATCATACCTTGTGGGTAATACCTTCGACCTCATGCTCATGACGTTGAACCTATGAACCATATGTTTATGATTTTGTGTGTGATTATTGCATCATGCATTCATGCACCCATGAGCATCTTTTAAAAACATTTTGTTTCAAGGGACTTAAAAGTTGACTCTGTGTGAATATCTCAGGTACTTTTTGACTATGGATACTGGAAAAAGAAAGACTAAGAAGTATAGTTTCAAAGACCCCAAGATAGATGATTTGATGAGTTTGATTCCTGAGATCGATAGTTCTACACATTTTAGGAGGAAGTATGGGTTAATCATTTTTCTTATGAAGCTCAGGATGAAGTAGGTATTCTTTCGACTTTGGTCCAGTTCTATGATCTGATGTGTCGATGCTTTACTTTCCCTAATTATCAGTTGGTGCCTACATTGGAAGAGTATTCTTATCTACTGGGTTTACCTATTACCAATCGTGTTCCTTTTACTGGTTTGGAGGGGGAGCCAAAATCTCATGAGATTGCTGCTTTGATCCATTTGGGGAAGTCTGAGGTTGAAGCCCACATGACTACCAAAGGAGGGATTAGAGGATTACCCTCTCAGTTCTTATTGGAGAAATATCTCTATTTTGCGAGGATGAAGAGTATGGTTTCTTTTGAGCCCATCTTTGTTCTACTTGCTTATGGGTTGTTCTTATTTACCAATGTCGACAAGTTTGTTGATATCAATGCCATCAGGATCTTTATGATTGGGAACCTAGTCCCTACATTATTGGGTGATGCTTATTATTCTATTCATCTTCGAGATTCTTACCATGGAGGGATGATCATTTGTTGCACGCCATTGTTGTATCATGGGTTTATTTCTCACTTACCTAGGTCTGATGCTTTCTAGGATGTTAGGAAGGAACCTCGTTGGGCTCCAAAGGTTATGGCCCTAACTCATTTAGATATTGTTTAGTATCATCGAGCTTACTATCACGTGGAGATTATCGATAGTTGTGGTAGTTTCCCCAATGTACCTCTTCTTGGTACAAAGGGACGAATCAACTACAATCCTGTTCTTGCAAGATGACAACTTGGATATTCGATGAGGGATAGGCCAATAATATTCATATGAGTGGTTTCTTCCTTAAAGATGGAGAGGTTCATAAGGAAGCTAAATAGGAGATTGCCAAGGCCTAATGTCATGTTCACAAGAAGAGCGGGAAAGACTTGGGACCTAGAGGGGCTATTTCTTTGGAGCCTTATCTTCAGTGGGTACAAGAAAGAGCAATTCAGTTGAAGATTTCATATTCCCGTGAAGCACCTTTTCCGGATATGTTTGTAAAGATCACTCATCCCCTTTTGGATGATGTGGAAGAGCTTCAGTTGGCCCTAGTCAGGATGCATCAGGAGAAAGAAGCTTGGAAGAATAAGTGTCAGACTTTAGAGGTGTCCTACCGAGCAGACCTAAAGGAGAGAGATGACCTTATCGAGATTCTTGAGAAACGTGTTGTAGAGATTATGGGGAGGAAAGAGGATTTATTTTCCTCTAGAGCTCAGTTAGGACCCATTTGCTCATTTCCTGACTCTGGTGATTGGAAAGAGGTTGTCGATTGGTATGCATAAGAGAACAAGCAGTTAAAGGCTGAGATTGCAAGACTCACATGGAAGTGTTAGTGTGTGGAGTGATCTTCATCAGCTTTGCTTTCTTAAGATCTTAGATTTTTATCTTATCTTGTACTTGGGATTATTGAAACTTGTACTGAAAATTTTTAATCCATTTTGAAGTTATTATAATGAGATTTTCAGTATTTCAAATATGTTAGTACTTTAATATTTGCAAATTGTCTATAAATCTTTGAGTTTCTCGAAATATTAATAATAAAATAAATCATGTGCATTGCATATTGTTGTACCCCAAAATTTGCCCTCCCATTTTCTCATCACAAGACCCTTAGAGCTCAAGACCCAGTTAGGGTTTCCTCTGCTCAAGACTTCTCCTTGCACCGTTGACCCAAATTAGGGTTTGTGTTTGCACAAAGATATTTTGACCTAAAATGCCTAAAGTGACTTTCATGCTTCATGTTGGACCCCCAAGTTTATCCATACCAAGTTTCAAGCCTTGATCCCAACCTTTGCCCAGTCAATTGGACAGTTGACCTAGAAATCAGTTGTATTGGGGAAAAAGTCAACTGTGGCCAATTGACAGTCAAATCTCATGGAAATTGACCCACATCAACATTATGAACTCATATGGACCATTTGATCAAGTTTGGATCACAATTCCACAAGAAATTTGATCAGATCACCAAAAGGGAAAAATGGTCATTTTTAGGGTTTTGACCGCACAAAGGCAATTTTTGACTGTTTGACCTAGCCAATGGCAAACCAAGCTCACATATGGACTCAAGGACCCCATGGAATTGTCTTGACATACTCAACAAGTTCAAAAGATCCCAAATGCACAAGATTGACAGTTGAATTTTCCAGTTAATTGATCAATTTTTGACTGTATACTGAAAAGTCAAACTTTGACTTTTTGGTCAAAATCAAGTGTCAAGATTCATCTTTCATCAAAACATGCCAAATCATGAAACTTGTTCATCAAGAAATCAAGAATTGCAAATTAGGGTTTGAAATGAAGATTTTTCATAACTTAGAATTTTTCTAAGTTATGAAAAACCCTAATTTTTTCCTAACTTTGTCCAACTTTCTCATCAAGATGCATTTGGATTCAAGGAAAAGTCAAAACATGAAAGTTGTAGCCCATTGCAAAATCTAAAACTTTGATTCACAAAGTTTCCTCAAAAGAAGCTTGTAGATCAAGTTACTATTTTTGGAACAAGGGTACCAAACCATTCTTAACTTAGAGAAATTTTGAACCATTTTAGGCAGGATTTTTTCCTAACTTCAAGACCATTTTTCACATGCTTCCACTTGTAATTTCAATTTGCATTTCAAAGATGTATTGTAGTACACATTCCAAGCTTTCCAAAATGTTCAAGAACTCATCAAACAACCTCATGGTTAGGGAGAATCGAATTTGGCAAGTTGGGAAAAATTCACTTTGTTTTTGGCCAATTTACATGTTCATACACTTAGGCAATTTTGAACTCAGCTTGCATTCCTTGATTACAGGTCCTATATCCCTTTTGCACTCATAAATTTAATGCTAACTCATTGTGCCAAGACCTTATTTTGTGTGTTCAAGCATTGTATGCAAAATTAAGCCATAAGTAGAAAAAGCAAATTATCCATTTTAGAAAAGATGAACTTTATGTCAAAGTTGCAAATCAAGAAGTACAAGGCCATATCTTTGGGCACAAGTTCAGAAGCAAAACACACTGATCAAGAGGAAAGGTTGCAGCATAGATTGGGGGCCTGCATCAGTCTAGAACACAACTTGAACTTTTGTTGCTAAAAGTTGAAGAAAACTTGCATAACATCTACCAACTATCATCTCAGCCAAGGGAACCCAAAGCAAAGTTATTGTACACTTTCTAAACATCAAACCTAAGCTGAAATACAAGCCAACCAAGTTCCAAACATCCTCAAACACAGAATCACCATTAAACTGCACAAAAACAGGGCATCCTGCACTTGGAATCCCACAACTCATTTCCATCGTGCATCTTGGCCAAAACCACTTCAAACACTTTCTCTACCATCCATACAAACTGTCCAAAGCATTAGAAGCAGACTGTAACACTCCTAATCAACATCACCATTTTCATTTTTCTGTTTTGCAGTTGAAGTTCCATAACACGATTCACTTGGTTTCAAAGTCAACTAAAGCTTGGAATAGCATCCCTGGACATCAAGGAAGCTATACCAATCATCACCTTGCATTGAAAACACCTCCATCACCAGATACGATTCCAACTGAACAGGTAAGTTCATGAACTCTTATCTCTCTATCCAGGCATTGTTAGGTTTAGATTTGTGAAGAAATTATGTCACATTCATGGTCCTGAACATGCCCATATAATTAGTTTTCATTTATGTTATGTGTGCTATGAGAATTTGAAGTCTGAACATGGAACAAAAACTAGGTCAGGAATTGGGGGAGAAGAAATTCTCTCTCATTTCTGAGAGTTAGGTTGATTTCTTTATATGTCTAGAATCGTGGCTTCAAGCTCTACAGGTTTCATGTTGCAAGATTTGGCAATTGATCAAGGAATCTGGAGATAGAAAACGCGTGTTGTTGTTGTTCATACAGGTTCTGAGGTTGAAGACAAAGTCTTCTTGGGCTGGGCCTGAGTTGACTTCTTATTTGCACCCTATGTTTACTTTTGAACCCCCTTGGCCCATTGTGCTTATTTGAAACATTTTCTTGACTTTTCTTTTTATTTCTGACTTATTTGTTTTTTCTCATAATATTAAAAATATAAAAAATATTTTTCACACCATTTTTGTATTTATTAGGCATTTATTTGTTTAAATTGATGTTTGTACATAAATAATGCATAATATCTTTTATTTAAAAATACTAAAATTAATACCAATACATTTTATTTTCTGATTTTCATTTTATTTTATCTTTTGAAAATATTTTATGAAAATATAATTTTTTTTTTTGTAAATATTAAATATTTTATTTTTGTACATATTTAATATATTTATCATATAATATAAATATTTACATATTTATTAGGATATTTAGGATGAAAATACCAAAAATATATATATATATATTTATTTATTTTTATTAATATTTAACATTAAAAATACCTTTTTGACAAATATACTTCTCTTTTATTTATTTTTTGTATATAATTAGTAAATATTGTATATAATACATAATAAATAATTAATACCTTTTATTTAGTAAAATTAGGGTTTTTGCCCTAAACATGAAAATATTCAAAAATTAACTTTCTTTTAATCATTTTTATTTTATTTGTGAATAAAATATACACTTACACAAAAATACTTTCACATACATATTGCTTTATTCTTACATATCTTTACATTTATATTTGCGCAATTCAATTTGGTTGTAAATATTGGGTATTACCCTCCTATAAAGTCTCATCCCCATTTGAACATTTGTACCCCCATTCCCATGATCATTGTGTAATAACTTAGGACTTTTTAAATTTCGCACTTTAAATACTTTCTAAATATGCCATGTTAGAATTAGGGTTTTGTATGCGAATCAAAAACAACAAAAATAATTTGACCTAAATTCAAGATAAACAAGCATGAAAATGGACAACACTAATCACACTTGCACCCCTAGGGTATTCCACTTGTTGCCTTCAATAATGGGCCATATTGCATGTTAGGTCTCTTTGGGCAAAACAAAACAATTCAAATGATCATAGTCCCTCGATGACGCTTTCGAAAGTTTCCTAAAAATGATCAAGTCCCTCAAAGGAAAAATTGCCCAAAGATACTTGGCACAATTGCAATTATGGTCTAAACGATGACCCGCGCCCATCCCTTTCACATCCTAACACAAGATTATCCACCAAATGCAATGGTGGAACAAAATTGTTAAAAGGGGTAAAACATAGCAAAGATCTTTGAGAAATTTAGGGTAGATAGCTCTTGATTACTTGCCCCCTTGCAAAACAAAACACTTGCCTATTTCTCAAACCACACATCACTACACTTTCAAAACAACTTTCAAAAACAATGAAAACCTTTTCAAAAGACATACACCTTTGTATACATCCCAATATGGATCATTACAAAGGTTGCCACCACATTGGCTTCTTTTCAAAACATTTTCAAACACACACACAAAGCACCATTTCAAACAATTGAAAATTAAGGCAAGTTGATCTAAGCAAGTAACTAAGAGCCCATGGATAACCATGGATAGAAAGGGTGATAATACCTTCCCTTTCTATAATCTACTCCCCGAACCCAAGAAAACATCTCAAAGGTTTTTGCTGTGCTTTTTAACCTTTCCTTAGGATAAAATAAAAAGTCGGTGGCGACTCTTGCTCAACCGAAACATTTGCGAAAACAAACGCAAAATCTCAAGTCAGTTCTCCCACCGTATCACAGAACTGGCGACTCTGCTGGGGAATTACTTAAAAGTGGAGTAACCTTAGGGCTTAGATCACCTTTGTTTTCAGATTGTTTGCTTTGTTTGCTTTTATATTTGTGGGCTTTGCAACGGAGTTTCATAGATCCTAACCCGGATCTGGGGAATACCCTTTTAGGTAGCATAATCTGTGAGGGACCTGTCCGGCGTATACCGACATGGGTGAAGCAGTGGCTACGTTGGTGTGGCACCTTGGTCTGTACCGATATCCCTTGTGTTGCAACAAGGAGAATATGGGTCTTCTAAGAAGTCATTAAACACCAACCGACCTTAGAACCCTAAATTGACCAAACTTGGCCATAGAACAGTAGCAGTATGCTACACTCATTGAGGCTAAACTCTCGCGATGGTTCTGGCCGCAAGAAAAGATTGCGATGCTGGAGTTATGACCGATTAAGGGTAGTCAATGATTTGAGATCCTCTAGAACCCGGTTACTTTTGATAGGACAGGTTTTAACCAACAAAACTAAAAGAGGGTAATACCTAAACCTCATGCTGGCCTAAAACCTAAGGGTTGTCTTGTGTGACTTGTGTGCCTTATCATGCTTGCCTTTGTGAATATTTGTGGTATGCTTCATCATAACATCATACCATCATACCATTGCATGCATCCTGTATAAGGACTGACCCATTTCAAAGACAAAAAAGTTTCATCTTTGCTCTGTTTTGTAGGACATCATGATGCCCGTGCGTAGGAATACTATCCGGCTCAACTTTGTTCAACCACCAACTTTGCTCAAGGATTTGGTTGATAGGATTCCAAACACTACTTCCTTCATCAAGAGGCATGGTTCTCTTCTTGGCTTGATCACTTCAAAGTGGGACCAACAACTGATAAGTGTCCCGACCCAGTTTTATGATCCCCTGTATCATTGCTTTACCTTTCAAGACTTCCAGTTGGTCCCTACCCTGGAAGAATTCTCTGATTTGCTTGGTATCCCTGTGTTGGAGCAAACTCCATTCACTGGTTGGGAAAAGACTCCTAGGCCTGAAGAGGTTGCTGCAGTCCTCCCCTTGACCAAAGAAGAAGTATTGGCTAACTGGGAAACTAGAAGTGGAGTTAAGGGATTTTTGGTCAAATTTCTGGTTGGCAAAGCTAATGATTTCTGGAATGACTTAGACTTCAAGGCGTACGAAGACATTCTGGCTATTTTAATCTATGGTCTGGTATTGTTTCCAAATCCTGACACCTTTATCAGTATCTATGCCATAAGGATCTTCATGTCTCGGAATCCTGTACCCACTCTTTTGGGTGATATCCTGCAACAACTCTATGCTCGTACTGCCCGAAGACGAGGAACTCCATGGTGTTGTGCTCCTTTGCTAGTGAGGTGGTTTATTTCGCACCTTCCTAAGTTCATGCTAAAGAATGAAGAAGGAAAGGGTTGGGCTCATAGGTTAATGTCTCTCACTGATAATGACATCACTTGGACTCTCAGAGGTTTGGATGAGGTAGCTGTTATTGATCGTTGCAGAGAATACCCTAATGTTCCATTGATCGGCATCCAGGGAGGCATCTCTTATAATCCATGTTTAGCTCTCCGCCAGTTTGGAAGAGCCAGAAGAGTAGGGCCCCATGAGATGTTGATTCCTCACTTCCATTTTGAATTTCAGGTAGACAGTGACAAACTACGCCATGGATTCATTAAGGCTTGGGACATAATTCACAAAGCTGGCCCACATGAGTTGGGACCAAAGACTTCTCTACCAATGGAACCTTATCGCAGATGGGTCCGCATCCGTGCTCAGAAGTTAGGTATGCCATACGAAGCTGTCAGACCTATCATTCTTGAATCTCCTGATGAAGACGGGGTTCCTCCAACTGTTCTCCCTCCTTAGATACCCACTGATGTTGATACACTGAAGAGATCTTGGGCGCAGCTAAAGGAAGAACGGGATTTTTATCAGGAAAAGTTCAACGAACAGGAACGGAAGATCCAGAAGCTGACTAAGCAATTGGAGGAAGAGCGGATCCTGAATGACTATATCCATACTGAGAAGAGGAGGCCATGGGAGCACTGATGGGCTTTGAATATGTCCTTTTACAGCTTTTATTTCCTTTCCAGTATTTTTCATTCCTGTAATGCCTAAGGGCAAGTTGTTGAACAATTTAAAGTTTGAATCTAATGAAGTGTGTTTCCCTTTTGTCTACAAAGATTGAATCTTGTTTGTCTTTGAAAACATAAAACATACGCATCTCATTGCATCATATGCATAACAGGTACCTTTTTCCCACAGGTTGCTTAATCTTCTTCGTTGTTTACTGAACAGTCATCATGAATCCAGAATCATCCAGTGAACAAGCAATCAAGGCCCTCCAGGCCCAAAACGCCCAGTTTCAAGAGATGGTCATGAGCTTGGCCCAAGGTCAACAAGAGTTGAAGGCTCTGCTCCTAAAGAAGAAGAAGAAGAAGAGGACTGCGTTGTTCAACACTGGACGCAGGTTTGGGAATACACTCCATAACGAGGCTGATCCAACTACTTCCTCTGCAGAGAAAGACAGTCCCCAAGGGGGAGGGGCTCCTAGTCCTGCAGTCTCTGACAACGAGACGGATTACAATGACGAACAATACCCTCCCGCTGCTGACAGATACAAGCAATTAGAGGACCGCTTGAGTGCCATGGAGATTCAAAATGTGCCAGGGCTGGATTTCGGAGATTTAGGTCTATCTTCTGGGGTGGTAATCCCACACAAGTTCAAGGCGCCTGCCTTCGCAAAATACGACGGGGCTTCCTGTCCTAAGCTGCATCTCAGATCGTACGTAAGGAAGATCCAACCTTACACGGCAGACAAAAACCTTTGGATCCACTTCTTCCAAGATAGCCTTTCAGGGTCACAGCTTGAGTGGTTCTATCAGCTAGATGGAACCAGTATCCGACATTGGGAGGATTTGGCTACCGCCTTTTATAGACAATATCAATACAATTCTGACCTCGCTCCTACGCGTACCCAACTTCAGGGTATGTCGCTGGGAACGGGCGAAGGATTCAAAGAATATGCACAAAAATGGAGGGATTTGGCTGGCAGGGTGCAGCCTCCTTTGACTGACCGTGAACTGGTTGACATGTTTCTAGGGACCTTGTCTGGTCCATTCTTCAATCATCTGGTTGGTAATTCCTCCGTTGGGTTTACGGATTTGATCCTGACGGGTGAAAGGATAGAAGCTGGCATCAGGTCAGGAAAGATACAGAAAGGAGCCGCCGCAAGTACTGAGAAAAAGCCTTTCAAGAAGGAAGCTAGTGCTGTCTATGGTCCTAGAAGACAAGTTAAGCCCGAACGCCGCCAAACCGTCAATGCCTTGGTCATTTCAAAACCTGTTGCTTCTCCTCAGCAGTACAATCAACAAAGGGGTGAGAGGCCCAAAAGGCAATACACTCGGCTGAGTATGACCTTGTCACAAATCTTACCGCAACTGCTATCAACCAGCTTGGTGACCACCAGAGAAGCTCCGAAGGTCGTGAATACTGCATCTCCTAAGTATAACCCAAATGCCCGTTGTGCTTATCATTCTGATAGCCCCGGGCATACTACTGATGATTGCTGGGCCCTGAGAAATAAGTTTCAAGACCTTATCGATGCGAAGGAAATTCAGTTTGAGGCGCCTGAGAGGCCAAATGTTGTAACTGCTCCTATGCCCCAGCATAGAGTAAATGCCGTCGAGGAAGATTTGTATGCTGTTTCGGTGAATGATGTTGCTACCCCTCTATTGACTGTTAAGAGGAACCTACTTCTAGCCGGTTTATTTCCGGGTTGTAGCAAGGGTTGCCTCCTGTGTGCTGTTACCCCTACCGGTTGTCCGCTGCTGAAGTCAGGCATCCAAAGCCTGATGGATAGCAAAGAGATTCTGTTCAAGAAAACCGCTGTTCCATTTGTTTCCGCTGAAGAAGTATCTGTCGTCACAATTTTCAACAATCCTACCAAGGCTCCCCCGAGGAAGCCAGTCAAAATTATGTCCGTTGCACCCATTACCATTACTGTTCCGGGGCCCCTCCCCTATGAGTCTGACAAGGCTGTCCCATGGCACAATGGGGCAGACGTGTATGTGCTTGGAGTGAAGCAGGAGTTCAACACCGGTACCAGTATCAGTAACATCACTGGTACCGCCAAGATTACTCGCAGTGGCAGGCTCTTCTCGCCTGACATTGCACCACCAGTTATCCGAAAACCTCTTATCATCACACCCGTAAGTGTGCATGTTCCAAATCAAGTTCCTGTGTCTACTACTGCCGCCGAGTCCTCTGATGCTCGGGGCAAAGGAGTTACTACCGATTTGCCTGCCCGGACGGAGGCACCAAAAAAGACCGCTGTTGAAGCCTCCCAGGAAGAGATGGAGGAAATCCTTAAAATCATTAAAAAAAGTGACTTCAATGTCGTTGAACAGCTGGGGCATACCCCCTCCAAAATCTCTATGCTATCATTGTTGCTGTGCTCAGAGGCCCACGCCAAGGCCCTGATTTCATTTCTGAAAATGGCCCATGTGCCGCAAGAGACATCTGCAGATCAATTCACTGACTGTGTGGCTAATTTGACAGCTGACAATGGTTTAGGGTTCTCGGATGCCGACCTGACCGCCAAGGGAAAAAACCACAATGATGCCCTGCACGTCTCTATAGAATGCAGGGGCACTACTCTCGCACACGTATTGGTGGACACCGGTTCTTCCCTGAATGTATTGCCCAAGAAGGCCTTAGATCGGTTGGATTGTGAGGGCCTGGAATTGAAACCTAGTAACATCATTGTTAGAGCCTTCGACGGTTCTAAGAGGATGGTGCATGGTGAGGTAGACATTCCTATTCGTGTGGGTTCCCAATTCTTTGACTCAACGTTCTACGTGATGGATATTCGTCCATCTTATTCTTGTTTGCTGGGTCGACCCTGGATTCACAAGGCTGGGGCGGTAACATCCACTCTACACCAGAAGCTCAAATACCCTGTTAAAGGGAAGATTGTTATTGTGCAGGGTGAGGAAGAATACATGGTAAGTCATCTGAATTCATTCCGGTATATTGAAATGGACGGGGAGTTTATTGAAACCCCCTTTCAACATTTTGAAGAGGTACCTCCAACATTGGCGTCAGCTGAGACAGTGGTTGAAGAAGACTTTCCTTTGAAGATGGCTTCCTTGAAGGATGCCCGGGATGTAATCGAGAAAGGCAAGTGTGCAAACTGGGGTCAACTTCCTGACTTCACTCAATAGACCGACAAGTTTGGGCTGGGCTTCACTGCAGAGGCTCAGAGGGCTGTTCGCAAAGAAATGATCAGAAAGTCTCTGGTGTTCATCACCAACCCAAGAGTGAATGTTATCAAGGAGGACGTAGAGGAAGCAGAATTTGACAGTTGGATCTATTCAACAACCAACAACGGACCAAGCAAATGGACGACAAAAGATTTTACACCTATTACATTTGTCACGCAGTAATGAACTCTTTTGTTTTCAATTTGTAACACACAATATGTTGAAACTTTTATTGGCTCGGTGTCCTACCCGGGGCACCGTGGCTCCATTTGTGAGGGCTTTTTGTATGACATTTCCATATATCATTAATCAAAACATTGGACGTTGTTGCATTTCAAATCTTGTGCTCTTTTTCTTTCTTTGTTATATATTGCAAAACAACTATATTTACACTCACTCACTTATACAAGTTTCAATCCACTCTGGATCTCACTGGTAACGGCTCTGCTACTGCCAGTTATGACTTCGAAAATCCGATCAACTTGGCCAAAGACGAAGGTGAAGATGATTGCGAAGTGCCTGGTGAACTCGCAAGACTGCTACTCCAGGAAGAGAGGGCCATTCAGCCGCATGAAGAGCCAGTGGAGACGATAAACCTGGGTATTGAGACAGATAGAAAAGAAGTCAAGATCGGTGCCAATCTAGAGCTCAGCGTGAAACAACGATTGATCCAGATGCTGCATGACTACATGGAAATCTTTGCTTGGTCTTACGAAGACATGCCCAGTTTGGATGCCGACATCGTAGTTCATCATCTGCCTACCAAGGAAGACTGCCCTCCGGTAAAACAGAAGGTCCGCCGCATGCGCCCAGAGATGTTCGAGAAGATCAAAGCTGAGGTTATGAAGCAATTTGATGCCGGATTTCTAGCAGTGACTTCTTATCCTCAGTGGGTGGCCAACGTGGTTCCAGTGCCAAAGAAAGATGGTAAAGTCAGAATGTGTGTTGACTACAGGGATTTGAACAGGGCCAGCCCTAAGGATGATTTCCCTCTGCCTCACATCGACGTTCTTGTTGACAATACTGCTCAACACAAGGTGTTCTCCTTCATGGATGGTTTTTCAGGGTATAATCAGATCAAGATGGCTCCTGAAGATATGGAAAATACTACCTTTGTTACTCAGTGGGGCACCTTCTGCTACAAGGTCATGCCATTCAGGTTGAAAAATGCTGGGGCAACCTACCAACGTGCCATGGTTGCTTTATTTCATGATATGATCCACCATGAGATTGAAGTATACGTCGATGATATGATTGCAAGGTCCCAAAATGAGGAGGAACACCTTGACCATCTGCGGAAGTTGTTTGACCGACTGAAGTTGTACTAGCTGAGGTTGAACCCAAACAAATGCACCTTTGGGGTGAGGTCTGGAAAATTGCTAGGTTTCATTGTAAGCGACAAAGGTATTCAAGTGGACCCTGCCAAGGTGAAAGCCATACAAGAGATTCCGACTCCCAAGACAGAGAAAGAAGTCAGAGGCTTTCTAGGACGACTGAATTACATTGCCCGTTTCATCTCACATCTAACTGCTACCTGTGAGCCAATCTTCAAATTCCTGAAGAAAGATCAAGTAGTACATTGGAATGATGAATGTCAGGCTGCTTTCGAAAAGATAAAGGAATATCTCCAAGAACCACCCATTCTTATGCCACCAGTGGAAGGGAGACCTCTAATACTATACTTGACAGCTCAATGGGGTGTGTGCTGGGGCAGCATGACGAGTCTGGCCGAAAAGAGCATGCTATTTATTACCTGAGCAAAAAGTTTACCGACTGTGAGACTCGGTACTCACTGCTCGAGAAAACTTGCTGCGCTCTGGTATGGGCTGCTCGCCGGCTGAGACAGTATATGCTGACTCACACTATTCTGTTGATTTCAAAAATGGATCCAATCAAGTACATATTCGAAAAGCCCGCTCTGTCTGGAAGAATAGCAAGATGGCAAATGATCTTGACGGAATATGACATCCAATACACAACTCAAAAAGCAATCAAGGGAAGTGTATTGGCAGACCATTTGGCACACCAACCTGTGGACGATTACCAATCATTAAACTTTGAATTTCCAGACGAAGATATCATGGTAGTAACTGATTGTGAAGTACCTGGACCGGATGAAGGACCTGAGGAAGGATCCCGATGGTCTATGCATTTTGACGGAGCCTCGAACGCTTTGGGTAACAGCATCGGCGCTGTGATCATATCCCCTAAAGGTACTCATACTCCACTCACCGCCCGACTGTGTTTCAACTGCACCAACAACATGGCAGAATATGAGGCATGTATCATGGGTCTTCAAGCTGCAATCGACTTAAGGGTCAAGTTTCTGAGTGTCTTCGGAGATTCTGCTCTCGTGATGAATCAGATCAAAGGCGAGTGGGATACGAAACACCCAAATCTTATTCCTTACAAGGAGTATGTGTTGACTTTGCTTCCCCACTTTGAAGAGATAAATTTTGAACACTTCCTAAGAGAGGAGAATCAGTTAGCGGACGCACTAGCTACGATGTCTTCAATGTTCAAAGTCAAATGGGACAACGAGGCTCCCCGGATCATTATCTGGAAGTTGGACGAACCTGCATACTGCTGCGATCTTGAGGCCGAAGAGGTAACCGAAAAACCCTGGTATCATGAGGTGAAGAGATATTAGGAAGCTCAAGAATACCTCGTAGGCGCATCAGTCAATGACAAGAAGTTCCTGAGAAGGTTTGCGGCAAAATTCTTTCTCAACAACGACATTCTCTACAAACGAAACCATGATTCAACTTTACTGCGTTGTGTGGATAAGACCGAAGCAGAGAAGATCATGGTAGAACTACATGAAGGTACATTCGGAACATATTCCAGTGGACATACCATGGCAAAGAAAATCCTTCGGGCAGGATATTTCTGGTCCACAATGGAAGCCGACTGTTACCAACATTCTCGAACTTGTCATAAATGCCAGATCTACGCTGATAAAGTGCATATCCCTCCGGTTCCTCTGAACGTCCTGACGGCACCTTGGCCTTTTGCAATGTGGGGCATTGACATGATCGGCGAGATCTGACCGACGGCATCCAACGGGCATCGCTTCATCTTAGTAGCGATTGATTACTTCACGAAGTGGGTGGAAGCAGCCTCCTACGCCACCGTAACCAAGAGCGTAGTGGCACGTTTCATTCGGCATAACCTGATCTGTCGGTACGGTGTCCCGGAAAGAATCATTGCGGACAATGGTACCAATCTTAACAACAAGATGATCACTGAGCTCTGCGAGCAATTCAAGATACAACACCACAACTCTTCTCCTTACCGGCCGAAGATGAATGGAGTTGTCGAGGCAGCAAATAAAAACATCAAGAAAATTGTGCAGAAGATGACAGTGACCTACAAAGATTGGCACGAAATGTTACCATTTGCTCTTCATGGATACCGTACCTCAGCAAGGACGTCAACCGGGGCAACACCCTTTTCCTTGGTCTATGGCATGGAGGCAGTCTTGTCGATTGAAGTCCAGATACCCTCTCTCCGGATAATGAAAGATGCAGACTTGAGTGAAGATGACTGGATCCAGACTCGACTTGATCAATTAAACCTAATTGACGAAAAGAGACTCACTGCTATTTGTCATGGTCAAACGTACCAAAAACGGATGATCAGGGCATTTAACAAGAAAGTCAGACCACAAGAGTATCAAGTTGGGGACCTGGTAATCAAGCGCATCATCCTTCCTCAAAGTGATCCCAGGGGAAAATGGACCCCTACGTACGAAGGACCATTTGTGGTTAAACATGTGTTCTCAGGAGGAGCCAGATTCTGACCACCATGGATGGTGACGACCTTCCTCACCCCGCCAATGCAAACATAGTAAAAAGATACTACGCATGAATAAAAGACCCGCTAGGTTG
The DNA here is from genome assembly GCA_948472305.1 of Vicia faba. Taxonomy (NCBI): domain Eukaryota; kingdom Viridiplantae; phylum Streptophyta; class Magnoliopsida; order Fabales; family Fabaceae; genus Vicia; species Vicia faba. The sequence continues at coordinate 271,199,552 of OX451741.1, read as the reverse complement.
ACATACCTAGGCAAAAATAAGGGCTTCCCGGCGAACCAAAAGGGTTCGGGCAAAAATAAGGGATGAAATGAAAAAATCTATACACCCGACAAGTCGAAAACCTAAAAAGGCGGCTTGAGCAAAAAAGGGTATCCCGGTGGACTGAAAACCCGAAAGGGCGGTCCAGGCAAAAGTTAGGGATAAAGCGTAACACTATGTCTCATTGGATCACCTTGCATTCAGAATTCGGCATCAACTATCAGGCTCAGACTTCGGCATCGACCAATCAGCTCCATCTTCAACTAAGCAGCAAAGTGATGAGACGCTTGAAGATATAAAGGAGATAGCAGAGTTGGAACCCAGTGGGGATTTTGTTCACATAGCTGTTTTGTTTCCTTTTCAAAATTGTATAAACTTTATATTATTTGGCGGCGTTCTCTTACTAGGACGTCAGCCTCTTGTACAAAAACGCCTATTTATAGGCAAACTTCAAAATCAATACAAATTCACTTTTCCAAACAAATTGCCAATTGTTTTTCCTTTTTTCTGTTTTGTCTTGCGAAGAACGTCCAATGTTCATTTTTGATATATGCATTTGACATTGAATTGCTAATTCATAAATACTTGCATACGAAATAAAAGACTAATTACAGGTGATATCAGAAACAGGGGCAATGTAGAATTGTCCAGGCAGTCTAGTTGCTTTGTCCGCCAAGGTACCAAGGTAGGTTCGACTGAAGAATATGACCAAGTTGCCTCAACTCCCCACAGAGTAAGACAAGATTCAGCAATACTCTCCTCGGGAAGAGTTAGTCTATCGTCAGCCCTACAATAGGCACCCTATTCCCCAAGCAAGTCAGCAGTATTCTCCTCCAGCAGAGTTAGTCTACGGCCAGCCTAAAGGAAGTTGGGTATCCCCTGAAGGTATCAACATTCCCCAACGAAGTATAGGCATTCCTCAGCAAGCATCCCCGGCAGTCTTGATCTAAGATTGTTCCCCGGCGGAATACAGGCACCCCAGTGGAACCATTTTCTTTCCAGTACAGTCCGAAAGTCTCCCCAGGAAAACTGGAATCCATATCCCCAGCAGGTATTGAAGCTTATCCCCAGTAGATTCTGGAAGCTCATCCTCTGTAGAGTACGAACGTCTCTCCCAGGCTTTATTCAAATTTATTCCTCACAAGGGCTTATAACTGGGTTATCCTCAGCTAATTGCCACGGAAGATCGCCCTCGGCAAAGTTCTTCCAATCCCCAGCGGAGTCCATCAAAGTTCCCCAACATAACTTATCAACACAACCCCCGACGGAGTTTATCATGGTTATCCCCAACGGAGTCCATCATTGAAATCCTTAGCGGAGCTCTCGTCAAACTTCAGTGAAGTATCTCTTCCCACAGAATAATTCCCCTCAGAGTAATCTCTCCGACAAGTTTATTCCCCCAACGGAGTCATCTTCCCCTACCGGTGTATTCTTGCAACCATCATCCCTAGCGGAAACGAAGAACTTTACTCTTCAACATCAGCCCAGGATTTAATTCCTCGGCCGGTCGTCAAGGATTTATTTTCCTAGACGAAAATGCATTCATAAACATTTCACATTTCATACATCTTGCTTACATACATGATAAAGTGCATACAACACTATCTCATCATGACATCATGCATTTCATACATCATGACATTGCATACAACTGATGTTTTGCCTTTACAGGGAAAAGGACAACCCAAAAGACAACTACCTTCAACTGTCACAATTCCAGATTCGATTCCTGTATCTAGCCAGGGCACATCTGTGAGTGATCAGATTCCAGATTCGATTCCTGTATCCAGCCAGGGCACATCTGAAGAGTTTGAAGATTCGATTCCTGTATCCAGCCAGGGCATATCTGTTGACGACTAATTCCAGATTCGATTCCTGTATCCAGCCAGGGCACATCTGAAGAGTTTGAAGATTCGATTCCTGTATCCAGCCAGGGCATATCTGTTGACGACTAATTCCAGATTCGATTCCTGTATCCAGCCAGGGCATATCTGTTGACGACTAATTCCAGATTCGATTCCTGTATCCAGCCAGGGCATATCTGTTGACGGCTAATTCCAGATTCGATTCCTGTATCCAGCCAGGGCACATCTGAAGAGTTTGAAGATTCGATTCCTGTATCCAGCCAGGGCATATCTGCGAGCAACCGACTATAGACTCGACACCTGTATCTAGCCAGGGCATATCTGCATGAAGAGATTGAAGATCAACGCCTGTAACAAGCCAGGAAAACATCTGTCTTTCTCAAAGCGCGCAAGTTCTCGCTAAGGAATCTCTTATGCGATCAACGCTTCCAAATGGCATCTATAAGCCCATTCCCGACAAGGTTCTGTCACGCCTTCAGATGGCATCTATAAGCCCATCTCCCTGTCCACCATCTCTCCAAATGGAATCTATAAGCCCATTCCCGACATCACATTGCTGATACTCAAACATGCGAGTGCAAATTTCCGGGCACTCTAGTGTCCAATCTCCTTTTACCCTCGAGTCATGAAAGGCAAACTTGCCAATCTAACTCTTCAGGTTCAAGAAGATTGAACAGGGGCAACTGTTGTACCCCAAAATTTGCCCTCTCATTTTCTCATCACAAGACCCTTAGAGCTCAAGACCCAGTTAGGGTTTCCTCTGCTCAAGACTTCTCCTTGCACTATTGACCCAAATTAGGGTTTGTGTTTGCACAAAGATATTTTGACCTAAAATGCCTAAAGTTACTTTCATGCTTCATGTTGGACCCCCAAGTTTATCCATACCAAGTTTCAAGCCTTGATCCCAACCTTTGCCCAGTCAATTGGACAGTTGACCTAGAAATCAGCTGTATTGGGGAAAAAGTCAACTGTGGCCAATTGACAGTCAAATCTCATGGAAATTGACCCACATCAATATTATGAACTCATATGGACCATTTGATCAAGTTTGGATCACAATTCCACAAGAAATTTGATCAGATCACCAAAAGGGCAAAATGGTCATTTTTAGGGTTTTGACTGCACAAAGGCAATTTTTGACTGTTTGACCTAGCCAATGGCAAACCAAGCTCACATATGGACTCAAGGACCCCATGGAATTGTCTTGACATACTCAACAAGTTCAAAAGATCCCAAATGCACAAGATTGACAGTTGAATTTTCCAGTCAATTGATCAATTTTTGACTGTATACTGAAAAGTCAAACTTTGACTTTTTGGTAAAAATCAAGTGTCAAGATTCATCTTTCATCAAAACATGCCAAATCATGAAACTTGTTCATCAATAAATCAAGAATTGCAAATTAGGGTTTGAAATGAAGATTTTTCATAACTTAGAATTTTTCTAAGTTATGAAAAACCCTAATTTTTTCCTAACTTTGTCCCACTTTCTCATCAAGATGAATTTGGATTCAAGGAAAAGTCAAAACATGAAAGTTTTAGCCCATTGCAAAATCTACAACTTTGATTCACAAAGTTTCCTCAAAAGAAGCTTGTAGCTCAAGTTATAATTTTTGGAACAAGGGTACCAAACCATTCTTAACTTAGAGAAATTTTGAACCATTTTAGGCAGGATTTTTGCCTAACTTCAAGACCATTTTTCACATGCTTCCACTTGGAATTTCAATTTGCATTTCAAAGATGGATTATAGTACACATTCCAAGATTTCCAAAATGTCCAAGAACTCATCAAACAACCTCATGGTTAGGGAGAATCGAATTTGGCAAGTTGGGAAAAACTCACTTTGTTTTTGGCCAATTTACATGTTCATACACTTAGGCAATTTTGAACTCAGCTTGCATTCCTTGATTACAGGTCCTATATCCCTTTTGCACTCATAAATTTAATGCAAACTCATTGTGCCAAGACCTTATTTTGTGTGTTCAAGCATTGTATGCAAAATTAAGCCATAAGTAGAAAAAGCAAATTATCCATTTTAGAAAAGATGAACTTTATGTCAAAGTTGCAAATCAAGAAGTACAAGGCCATATCTTTGGGCACAAGTTCAGAAGCAAAACACACTGATCAAGAGGAAAGGTTGCAACATATATTGGGGGCCTGCATCAGTCTAGAACACAACTTGAAGTTTTGTTGCTAAAAGTTGAAGAAAACTTGCATAACATCTACCAACTATCATCTCAGCCAAGGGAACCCAAAGCAAAGTTATTGTACACTTTCTAAACATCAAACCTAAGCTGAAACACAAGTCAACCAAGTTCCAAACATCCTCAAACACAGAATCACCATTAAACTGAACAAAAACAGGGCATCCTGCACTTGGAATCCCACAGCTCATTTCCATCGTGCATCTTGGCTAAAACCACTTCAAATACTTTCCCTACCATCCATACAAACTGTCCAAAGAATTAGAAGCAGACTGTAACACTCCTAATCAACATCACCATTTTCATTTTTCTGTTTTGCAGTTGAAGTGCCATAACACGATTCACTTGGTTTCAAAGCAAACTAAAGCTTGGAATAACATCCCTGGACATCAAGGAAGCTATACCAATCATCACCTTGCATTGAAAACACCTCCATCACCAGATACGATTCCAACTGAACAGGTAAGTTCATGAACTCTTATCTCTCTATCCATGCATTGTTAGGTTTAGATTTGTGAAGAAATTATGTCACATTCATGGCCCTGAACATGCCCATATAATTAGTTTTCATTTATGTTATGTGTGCTATGAGAATTTGAAGTCTGAACATGGAACAAAAACTAGGTCAGGAATTGGGGGAGAAGAAATTCTCTCTCATTTCTGAGAGTTAGATTGATTTCTTTATATGTCTAGAATCGTGGCTTCAAGCTCTACAGGTTTCATGTTGCAAGATTTGGCAAATGATCAAGGAATCTGGAGATAGAAAACGCGTGTTTTTGTTGTTCATACAGGTTCTGAGGTTGAAGACAAAGTCTTCTTGGGCTGGGCCTGAGTTGACTTCTTATTTGCACCCTATGTTTACTTTTGAACCCCCTTGGCCCATTGTGCTTATTTGAAACATTTTCTTGACTTTTCTTTTTATTTCTGACTTATTTATTTTTTCTCATAATATTAAAAATATAAAAAATATTTTTCACACCATTTTTGTATTTATTAGGCATTTATTTGTTTAAATTGATGTTTGTACATAAATAATGCATAATATCTTTTATTTAAAAATACTAAAATTAATACCAATACATTTTATTTTCTGATTTTCATTTTATTTTATCTTTTGAAAATATTTTATGAAAATATACTTTTTTTTTTGTAAATATTAAATATTTTATTTTTGTACATATTTAATATATTTATCATATAATATAAATATTTACATATTTATTAGGATATTTAGGATGAAAATACCAAAAATATATATATTTTTATTTTTATTAATATTTAACATTAAAAATACCTTTTTGACAAATATACTTCTCTTTTATTTATTTTTTGTATATAATTAGTAAATATTGTATATAATACATAATAAATAATTAATACCTTTTATTTAGTAAAATTAGGGTTTTTGCCCTAAAAATGAAAATATTCAAAAATTAACTTTCTTTTAATCATTTTTATTTTATTTGTGAATAAAATATACACTTACACAAAAATACTTTCACATACATATTGCTTTATTCTTACATATCTTTACATTTATATTTGCGCAATTCAATTTGGTTGTAAATATTGGGTATTACCCTCCTATAAAGTCTCATCCCCATTTGAACATTTGTACCCCCATTCCCATGATCATTGTGTAATAACTTAGGACTTTTAAAATTTCGCACTTTAAATACTTTCTAAATATGCCATGTTAGAATTAGGGTTTTGTATGCGAATCAAAAACAACAAAAATAGTTTGACCTAAATTCAAGATAAACAAGCATGAAAATGGACAACACTAATCACACTTGCACCCCTAGGGTATTCCACTTGTTGCCTTCAATAATGGGCGATATTGCATGTTAGGTCTCTTTGGGCAAAACAAAACAATTCAAATGATCATAGTCCCTCGATGACGCTTTCGAAAGTTGCCTAAAAAATGATCAAGTCCCTCAAAGGAAAAATTGCCCAAAGATACTTGGCACCATTGCAATTATGGTCTAAACGATGACCTGCGCCCGTCCCTTTCACATCCTAACACAAGATTGTCCACCAAATGCAATGGTGGAACAAAATTGTTAAAAGGGTTAAAACATAGCAAAGATCTTTGAGAAATTTAGGGTAGATAGCTCTTGATTACTTGCCCCCTTGCAAAACAAAACACTTGCCTATTTTTCAAACCACACATCACTACACTTTCAAAACAACTTTCAAAAACAATGAAAACCTTTTCAAAAGACATACACCTTTGTATACATCCCAATATGGATCATTACAAAGGTTGCCACCACATTGGCTTCTTTTCAAAACATTTTCAAACACACACACAAAGCACCGTTTCAAACAATTGAAAATTAAGGCAAGTTGATCTAAGCAAGTAACTAAGAGCCCATGGATAACCATGGATAGAAAGGGTTCTAATACCTTCCCTTTCTATAATGTACTCCCCGAACCCAGGAAAACATCTCAAAGGTTTTTGCTGTGCTTTTTAACCTTTCCTTATGATAAAATAAAAAGTCGGTGGCGACTCTTGCTCTACCGAAACATTTGCGAAAACAAACGCAAAATCTCAAGTCAGTTCTCCCACCGTATCACACATATCATGCATCATATTGTATATACTTCTTACATTTCTGTTCATACTCAGGTGTCTTACTATGCTTCTTTACTTCACTCAGCAAGTTGTCTCACAAGTACAATACTCGGGCTAATTCCAGAAGGAAGATGGAGAATCTAGAACAAGAGAATAACGGGTTGCACGAAGAGCTTACTGCTCTGAAAGCCGGTATGGCCAATATCACTGATTCGATGGAATTGTTGGTGGCTGCTCAAAATCAGCCACCACTTTCTCAACCTCAACAAACAACGGTTACTTCTGAAGCTTCGACAGTTCATGTTTCTGTTACTCCAGTTACTGTTGTTTAGAACCGTATGCCTCAGGGTTACTCGTGGGGAATGCCATAGAACATCATGCCAGAAGGTTATAATCATGATACTAAAGTTGCTCCATTTTCTCAGACTGCTATTATTTCTGCACCTCCTGTGGTGCATGTTGCTCCTATGGCTAGAAAAGTGATCCATTATTTTGCACCTCCCTCGGTGAATATGCTTCCATTTGTGAATTATGAAGTTTAGCGTCCTGCTCCTCCTCCGAGTGAAAGTATGGGTTTCTATGACTATTTGGGTGATTTTCAAGACCAGTTCAATGAGATGCAGAAAGAAATAAAGGCCCTTCGTAGAAAAGAATTGTTTGGACAGAACGTTAGTGAACTCTGCCTAGTTCCTAATGTGAAGGTCCTAACAAAGTTCAAAGTACTGGAATTTGAGAGGTACAAGGGAAATTGTTGCCCTCGTGACCACCTTGTGATTTATATCCAGAGAATGTCTACACATACGGATGATCAGCATTTGCTCATTCATTTCATCCAAGATAGTTTAACTAGTGCTGCTCTGAAGTGGTATATGAGTCTGGACAGTAGCAGTATCCGTACCTTCAATGATCTGGGAGAAGCCTTCATCAACCAGTACAAATATAATATGTTCATGGCACTTGACTGTGACTAGTTAAGGGCAATGGCTCAGAAGGACAAGGAGTCATCTAAAGAATATCTGCAGAGATGGCGCGAGATAGATGCCCAGGTGGTGCCACCTATGGAAGAACAAGAGATGACCAAGGTCTTACTAAAAACCCTTGGATCATTTTATTATGAAAGAATGGTGGCAAGTGCGCCAAGTGATTTTGTCGAAATGGTGAGCATGGGTGTTCGTTTGGAAGAAGCAATAAGAGAGGGCCGCTTGACAAGAAGTGAAAATTCCAGCAGTACCAAGATACCACCCTATGCGTTTGCTAAAAATAAAGAGGGAGATACAAACACCATAATTTAAGAGAAAAGGTTTAATCCTCCTAGAAGAAATCATCAGCTCCACCGACAGGTTGCTTCGGTAACTCTAGTCGTTTATATGGCATCGACCACAGCGGATTACCAAAGACCATCTCCTCATAGGAATCAAGGGGAGTATCATAAGAGAGAGGCTTTTGACTCTATCGCCATGAACTATGCAAAGTTACACCCAACATTGATTCAGAAAAAGTTGGTTCAGACCAGGCCACCCCTGCTATACCATTACATTTTCCTTAGTATTATAAGGCATATCAAACGTGTGCTTTTCATCAGGGAGCACTAGGGAACAATATGGAAAACTGTTATCCTCTGAAATTGGAGGTACAAAAAATGGTGAGATATGGCCTGCTATCATTTAAAGATGTCGGCCCTAACGTGAAAGATAATCTTTTGCCAAAATATGGAGGAGAAAATGTTGTCAACATGGTTGCTGGTTGTCCAGGGGACTTCCGTATTTTTGATATCAACCTGGTTAGAGGAGATTTGGTAAAGATACACGCTGACCTCTGCAAGTTTAGTTACTATACGCATGACCATGCTGGTTGTGGTATTTTCTGTACAGATATACAAGGGTGTGATAAGATAAAGGTTGATCTTCAGGAAATGATGGACGAAGGCCTCATTCATATAATCAGGCCTAGGGAAGAATACAAAGAATATGTGAATATGGTCTTTGGATGTCCCGGAGAATTCTAGATCTTTGACGTGACCTATATGAGTGATGTTTTGGTGCAGTTGCACGCTTCTTTCTGCCACATGGATGGTCAAGTAGAACACCATTATGGATCTTTCCGGATTTTCTGCAGAGATTCTCGTGGTTGTTCCATTGTGAGAAGAGGTATTCAGTTGTTATTGGATAATGTACTATCGAGGTTTCAAGCCATAGAGACAATTACAATGTGATTAATATGATTGAGGATTGTTTGGCTAAGACTGTATCGAATGATGAATATGCTTCTGTTGATGAATTCTTTTCCTCGGATGAAGATATATGCTTTAGCAATGATTCTGTGATGCCCAAATATTCTGAAGAAGGGGTGAATGTTATTGTTCCTTATTTCAATGATCTCGCCCCTGTAGAGATCGAATATTGTAGCAAGCCAGTTATTGCTCCAGTAGTGATTTGCTTTCCGAGTTTTATTCCTTACGAATCAGACAAAGTTGTGTCGTACAAATACAATGCTATAATTCTAGAGGATGGTGTGGAAGTTCCCATCCAACCTTTTTATGATGTCAAGAATATTGCTGAAGCCAACCGAGTAACCCGTAGTGGCTGTGTTTTCGCACCTATCGTTTGAGGAAATGCTAATGTTGATAAGAAGATTGATGAAAGTGTTAAACCTAAGAAAACTGTGGGGGGATCTAGTGGTACAAATCTGGAAAAAGATGTGGATGATATATTGAATATTATCAAGATGAGCGACTACAGGATCGTAGATCAATTATTGCAGACCCCGTCAAAGATATCTATTCTAGCCTTGTTGATAAATTCTTCTGCCCACAGGGAATCTTTGATAAGAGTATTGGATCAAGCTTTCATGGAAAGGGATATGCCGTTAGACCAATTCAGCAGTGTGATGGGGAATATTACATCATGTAATATCCTAACTTTCTATGATAATGAATTGTCTGGCGAAGGAAGGAATCATAATTTGGCTCTCCATATCTCCATGAACTGTAAGAATGATTCATTGTCAAATATGATGATTGATAATGGGTCCGCCTTAAAAGTCATACCGAGGAGCACGCTGATGAAGCTAAAGTATCAAGGAGCTCCCATGAGCCCAAGTGACATAATTGTAAAAGCTTTCGATGGATCAAGGAAGTCTGTTATTAGGGAAGTGAATTTGCCTATTCACGTAGGCCCGTACTTATTTCAGATTACTTTCCAAGTCATGGATATTGTGCCCGCTTACAGCTGTTTACTAGGATGACCATAGATACACGAGGCAGGGGTTGTCCCTTCCACTTTGCACCAAAAGCTGAAGTTCGTTCATGAAGGAAAATTGGTTATCATAAATGGAGAGCAAGCATTGTTAATATCTCATTTATCCTCTTTCAGTGTTGTGGAAGCGAATGAAGCTGCTGTTAGAACTCAGTTCCAAGCTTTATCCATTGATAATATAAGAGGAAATTAGAATTCTATGGCTTTATTCAAAGATGCTCAGCAGGTTGTGCGTAATGGCCCTAGTAAAGTATGGGGGCAGATTGTTGACCCGCCTATAAACAAGAATAGAGCTGGTTTGGGATTCGCTGTAAAGAATGATAAAGCTAAGAACTTAAAGCCGAAGTATGCTTTGGGAAAATATCAGGATATCTTTCATAGCGGAGGTTATCTTCACCCAATTGTTTCAAGGATCAATGCTATTATAGAAGATGAAGAAGAGCAGCAAATGCCAAGTTAGGTGACACATGGAGTCAGAGTCCAGAACTGGGTCACTTTTGACGTTCCCTCTTGCATTCATATCTCAAAGTAATTTGTTTTTGTTAATCTTTTCAAAAAGCTTTCACTCTGCCCAAGGTGAAAGTTGATATTGTATAGGCCTATCTGTTTCCTTTGATCATTAAAATCATTAATAAAAGTTGTCTTTGATTCCCAAATTGTGTCTTTATTTTCTATTTTTTTCTTGGAAAAATGGTAATCAGAAAAAACCCTTTTGGAATAAATAATAATTGTAAATAAATCTTCATAATCACTTGCTATATGCAGTTTCTGAAAGCAATCATAAATCATATTTGCAGATTAATTAAAAGACCTGTTGAATACAATGACCCTGCACCCTCTCTCAACTTTGAATATCTTGTGTATGGGGCCGAGGAAGTAGAATATGGTGAAATTCCAGAAGAGGTTTCATGGTTGCTTGAGCACGAGGAGAGTGCCATTCAGCCATATAAAGAGCCGCTGGAGACAATCAAGTTGGGTTCAGAGGAAGATCCAAGAGAAGTCAAGATTAGAGCATTGCTGCATCCCGAAGTGAAGAGAAGTTTGATTGAAATGTTGAAAGAGTATGTGGAAATCTTTGCTTGGTCATACCAAGACATGCCTGGTTTGGATATTGATATTATGGAGCATCATTTGCCGCTAAAGCCAGAGTTCCTGCCAGTCAAGCAGAAGTTGCAAAGAACTCACCCTGATATGGCAGTGAAAATTAAAGATGTTTTAAAGCAGATTAATGTCGGTTTTCTTGTGACATCAGTGTACCCTCAGTGGATCGCCAATATTGTCCCAGTACCAAAGAAAGACGGAAAAGTTCTCATGTGCGTAGATTATAGAGATTTAAATAGAGCTGGTCCAAAAGATGATTTTCCATTGCCACATATTGACATGTTGGTTGATAGTACAACAAAATTAAAAGTATTCTCGTTCATGGACAAATTTTATGGATACAATCAAATAATAATGGCGCATGAGGACATGGAAAAGACAACGTTTATCACACCCTGGGGAACATTCTATTACAGAGTGATTCCCTTCGGGTTGAAGAACGCTGGTGCAACGTACCAGAGGGCTATGATAACCCTATTCCATGATCAGATGCACAAAGAAATTGAGGTATATGTTTATGATATGATTGCTAAATCCCAGACTGAAGAAGGGCATATAGAAGATTTATTGAAATTGTTTCAGCGTTTGAGGAAGTATCGTCTCCGCTTGAATCCAAATAAATGCACCTTCGGTGTTTGATTAGGGACGTTGTTAGGTTTCATTGTCAGCCAAAAAGGAACTGAAGTTAATCCTGATAAAGTCAAAAAAATTCAAGAAATGCTAGCATCAAGGACTGAAAAGCAAGTTAGAGGCTTCCTTGGATGTGTGAATTACATTTCCATATTCATTTCCCATATGACTGCAACATGTGAACTGATCTTTAAGTTGTTAAAGAAAGATCAGGGTTGTGTGTGGACAGATGATTGCCAAAGGGTATTTGAAAGTATTAAATAGTATCTTCTTGAACCTCCTATCTTGATTTCTCCCATTGAAAGAAGACCATTGATCATGTATCTGACAGTGTTAGATAATTATATGGGTTGTATTTTGGGACAACAAGATGAAACAGGGAAGAAAGAATATTCCATCTATTATCTCAATAAGAAGTTTATTGACTGTAAGTCGCGATATTCTATGCTGGAAAAGACATGTTGTGCTCTGGCCTGGGTGGAAAAACGATTGCGGAAATATATGTTGAATCATACTACTTGGTTGATTTCCAAAATTGATCCAATCAAGTATATTTTTGAAAATCCTTCTCTTACTGGAAGAATTGCCCATTGGCAGATGTTTTTGTCTGAATATGATATTGAATACCATACTCAGAAGGCTATAAAAAGTAGTGTGTTGGCAGATTATCTTGCTCATCAACCAGTTGATGATTATCAGTCTATTAAATATGATTTCCCCGATGAGGATGTGATGTTCCTAAAAATAAAAGATTATGATAAATTGTTGCTTGAGGAAGGTCCTGATCCTGAATCTCGTTGGGGCATGGTATTTGATGGAGCTATGAATTCTTATGGAAAAGGAATTAGTGTTGTAATTATCACTCCTCATGGATCACACATTCCTTTTACTACAAGGCTGACATTTGATTGTACCAATAATACGGTAGAGTATGAGGCTTGTATCATGGGTCTCGAGGAGGCCATTGATCTCAGGATCAAAGTTCTAGATGTATACATCGATTCATCTTTGGTAGTAAATCATTTTAAAGGAGAATGGGATACTCGTCACCCTGGCTTGATCCCTTACAAAGACCATGCTAGAAGATCATTACCTTTCTTTAACAAAGTTGAATTCCATCATATTCCTAGAGATGAAAATCAGATGGCGGATGCTTTGGCGACTTTGGCTTCTATGTATCAATTGAATACTTGGAACGATGTGCCTCGTATCACAGTGGGACATTTGGTTAAACTGGCTCATGTGTTTGCAGCTGAGGGAGTAGCATATGAAAAACCTTGGTATTATGATATCAATCATTTTCTCTAGACTCAGGAATACCTGACTGGTGTGTCAAGTAAAGATAGAAAGACATTGAGGAGGTTGGCAGGAAGCTTTTTCCTTAATGAAGATGTGTTATACAAAAGAAATTATGACATGGTCTTACTCAGGTGCGTGGATAGACACGAAGCAGACATGTTGGTGCATGAAGTCCATGAATTTTCCTTTGGTACTCATGCCAATGGACATTCGGTGGTAAAGAAGATGCTTAGGGAAGATTACTATTGGGTGACAATGGAATTTGACTGTAATAAATTTTCAAAGAAGTGCCATAAATGCCAGATTTATGCTAACAAAATTCATGTGCCTCCGACGCTTCTCAATGTTATTTCTTTCCCATGGCCTTTCTCTATGTGGGGGTATTGACATGATTGGAATAATTAAACACAAGGCGTCGAATGGACATCGCTTTATCTTGGTGGCAATTGACTACTTCACCAAATGGGTGGAAGCAGCTTCATTTGCTAATGTTACTAAGCAGGTAGTAGTGCGCTTTATCAAGAATAATCTCATATGTCGGTATGGTGTGCTAAGCAGGATTATCACAGACAATGACTTGAATTTGAATAATAAAATAATGACAGAACTTTGTGAAGAATTCAAGATTGTCCACCACAACTCATCTCTCTATAGTCCAAATATGAATGGGGTTGTTGAAGCTGCTAATAAGAACATCAAGAAGATCATCCAGAAAATGGTTGTTACTTATAAAGATTGGCATGAGATGCTCCCTTTTGCTTTGCATGGGTATCGTACATCCGTCTGCACTTTAATAGAGGCAACCATTTTCTCCCTCGTGTATGGTATGGAAGTAATGCTCCCGATCGAGGTTGAGATTCCTTCTTTACGCGTGATAATGGAAACCAAGTTGTTAGAGGCTGAATGGGTGCAGAACATGTTTGACCAGTTGAATTTGATTGAAGAGAAGAGAATGATGGCTTTGTGTCATGGTCAGTTATACCAAGAGAGAATGAATAAAGCTTTCAATAAGAAGGTCAAACCTCGTGAACTCAAAGAAGGCGACCTCGTGCTCAGAAAGATCATGTCTTTTAACGCTGATTCTAGGGGCAAGTGGACTCCCAATTTTGAAGGCCCATATGTTGTCAAGAAAGCCTTCTCTGACGGTGCATTAATTCTTGAAACTATGGATGGAAAGGAGTTCCATGTCCCGTGAATGCCGATGCAGTCAAGAAATACTTTGCCTAAAGAAATAAAAGAACAGCTCACTAAGTCGAAAACCCGAAAGGGCGGCTTAGGAAAAAAGGAGAGTCTCGGTAGGCCGAAACCCCGAAAGGGCGGTCTAGGCAAAAATTAGAGACATAAACAGAATAAATTTTCTCGCTAGGTTGAAAACCCACAAGGGAAAATTAGGAAAAAGTTAGGGATTTCTTGGCAAGTAATTGTGTCAGACAAGACTTGATCGTTGAAGAAACAATCTTCTTGGACTCTCACCACTCTTCAACCGAAGTCTCTGCTCAGGAATTCAAAGTTGTCAGGAAGAATAGTGTTCATTGTATTTCAATGTATCTTTTCCAATATATTACCATTTTCCAAACTTTGTAATCATCTATGGAGTCTTGCCATTTGAAGACTACCATTCTATTAATAAAGTTTGAGCTTTTATCCAATTCTTTGCAATTCTTATTTTATTCAGCTTACAAAGACTTCATTTATTATTGATAGTAATTTTCCAAGAAAACGGATTAAATAACAAAAATTGTTTTTTGAAAAGAATTTACAAATTACTTCTCGCTTTAGATTTTGTGACTCAAGGAGAAAAAAAATAGTGACTCCAAGGATGGACGAACTCTGTAATTTTAGAGGTGTGTATTCATCAAGAAGTTTCTCCCAGGGAACTCTTGCTAGTATGAGTATGATCTTCTCGTGTTTCTTAGATAGTTGGAAATGATGCCAATTGATGTATGGCGCGGTGTTGGGTTTGTGATCCCATTTTCCTTAGTCAAGTCTTGGTTCATTTTTCAGTTCTATATGGTATGAAGCCTCTACCCCAGATTCCCCAGTAAGACCTTCGCCCATATGACGAAAGTCTTTTCCCCTTTGTGTGATGAGATGAAATCATTTTCTAAATATCGCCCTTTATAGTTCTAGCATTTTTGTCGTTGTTTATTTCCCAGGCAACTAGACAAGGGCAATATCTTTTCTAAGAAGTGTTGAAACTTGTTGTCAACTTTTTGGGTTTTCTCCCGCCAAGTGTTGGGTTTGATTTAAAACCCCATAGTTTTGATTTCTTACTGTAATGTTTGACTTCGTAAATCTCCAGGTAAAGCTGAGATAACGTATCTCTCTAAAAATTTCTATCCCCATGAGGGTTCATAATTTCTCCCCATAGAATTTGGTGCAATCATCACTCTCAGTATTGAAGAATGTATTTTGGGTTCCCCTCGATGATGTGGTGTTTCCCCTCCAATGAAGTCAGCACGAGATCCTCAGTTGATGTCTTGACGATGTGATTTTCATCTACCCTATTGAAATCGGTATTGCAATCCCCAGTAGAAGTACAGACCTTGAAACATTTGTTTTTCCCCATTGAAGTCTGTATGATATTCCCCGGTGAAGCCTGGATGAGGATGTCATATCCATGTATCTGTATTGATTTATTTTTATGATTTGATTATTTTCGGATTATGTTCCTTCCTAGTGAATTTAAGCCGTGAAATAGGAATTTGTTTTCTCAGTTGGTGCTTACTTTCTTATGAAATTTTCATCCTGGATATGGCTTAGCTGAGTGTTAACTTTACCCAAGCTGGTTTTGTATGGTTATTCCCAGTGCTATGTGTTTGTTTTATCAACATATGCATGATAACATTCATACATTTATACATACATCATGCATAGTTGAACTGAAATTCATTGCTAATTTGCATTCATTAATATTTTGTTGACATATTACCCTATTTGCAGAGTTATATTACCGTCTCTCCAATAGGATGTCAGCCTTAAGAAGAAAGTGTATTTTCTTTCATTTCCCCACTGAGTTATCCCTCGTGGAAGATTCTGCTTTAGCCTTCCCATTCAGCTCATTGTCGGGATAGAACATGGTTCCCTCTTCATCTCATTGTTGAGATTTGTTACTCCAATGAATGGTAGCCTCGTCATTATGAGAGGTAGTTTGTTATTGATATTTATTACTCCAATGAATGGTAGCCTCATCATTATGGGATGTAGTTTGTTGTTGAGATTTGTTACTCCAATGAATGGTAGCCTCGTCATTATGGGAGGTAGTTTGTTGTGTGGATTTGTTACTCCAATGAATGGTAGCCTCGTCATTATGGGAGGTAGTTTGTTGTTGAGATTTCTTACTCCAATGAATCGTAGCCTCGTCATTATGGGAGGTAGTTTGTTGTTGATATTTGTTACTCCAATAAAAGGTAGCCTCGTCATTATGAGAGGTAGTTTGTTGTTGAGATTTGTTACTCCAATGAATGGTAGCCTCGTCATTATGGAAGGTAGTTTGTTGTTGAGATTTGTTACTCCAATGAATGGTAGTCTCGTCATTATGGGAGATATTTCGTTGTTGAGATCTTTTTCTGATAAATGGTAGTCTTGTCATTATGGGAGATAGTTCGTCATTGAGATTCGCTTTGCTCTGAAGAAGTTCATTTGATTCTAGTCATGAATACTGGTGCTAGTCATTTATTACCTACCATAATATTGGTATTTACCTGTATTATCTTACCATTTCTTCCCCCGGTGGTTCGACGTTACTTTTTTGCTATCACCTCAGTGAGTGAATAGTTCGCAGTCATCTGTCAATCACTTTTATCCCTTACCACCTCTCCTCAAACTTTGAGTTGATGACGCCTTATCTCCTCTTTGGGCTTTACCTTAATAGAGTCTAGTCTTTTGCTCATCAGTGATTTATTTTTCTGGTCGGGTTTTTCTTTTGATCCTTGTTTTTATTTCCTACATCCCCAGTGGTGTCTTGTGTCATTTTTGGATTTGTTCATTTGAATTTATAATCATAAGCATTGCATGGCATCTTAGGGCAAAAAATAGGGCTTGTTTTATATTTAAGTATCTTCAATCGCGTCGACACGAAGATTTTAACCTTCGCATCTCCGGATAGAAGACACATAAATAAGGGCAACTGTTGTACCCCAATTTTTGCTCCTAAGATTCCTCTATCATCTCATACCATCATAATACAACAAGATCACACATTAGGGTTTTGAGTACTATTCCTACTCCTTCCTATCTTTAGGTTTGTCTATGAGGGATCACCAATCACCTTGAATTATGCATCTTGCACATATATCCTTTTGACTAACATCAAAATATGTGTATATGTCTCTTTGAATATCACCTTGTAGGTAATGGCACAATTGCATGTATCTTACCATCTACTAGCACAAAGGACCAAAACTAGGGTTTGGAATTTAATCAGGAAATCTCTGACTTTTTGGGAAATATTTGATTCCTTGTTTCACTACATGTTCATGAGCGTCTGTGATTGGAAATTTGATTATCAATTTGGGTTTGAAATGGCTCAATTGACAAAAGGGGTTAAAATGGTCATTTTGTCAGAAGTCAACCAAAGTCAATTGTTGACCAACGAAACTTTTGGTCAACTATCAATTAAATATCCCTATTTTCATATTTCATGGTCAATGGTGGCATAAAATTAAAACAAAGTGTGAATTGGAGATAACTTGTCAAGGAAGTTATTTGAAATTTTGGATTTTTTCTAAGTGTTCAAGTGCTGAATTTTGATTGGTTATAACTTTCTAAATTTTTATTGAAAATGTACAAACTTTACATGCCTGGAAAGAGGAAACAAAATCCTTTAACTTTTTATTAGAGGCCTCAAGTCCAAAAAAAGAAAGGAGAAAAAGTTATGGAGCTTGGATGTTTTGGACACTTAGTGAAATTTCTCAAATATGTACAAAATTTTGATTCCTTCATGATTAATTTTGAATGTACATTTGGGATCAAATCAAAAATTTGTCAACATAAAAGTTGAAGTATGAAGTGTGCTATTCATTTTTGGTTCAAGAATAATCTCATCTGGTCAAGTATGGAGAGAGAGATATTGCATAGGATTTGGGGCTTGGAATGGCATTTTGCCCAGCCACGCGCGCGCTAAGCCAAGCATTTTATCAAGCAGTTTATGGGCATGCCTTCACCATCATTTTTATTCTTGAAAATTTTGATTATTTTGAAAAATGTCCAACATAAAAGATCAAGCCCTAAATGTGAGGAACAACTTTGCTTCATAAAGTTTCTCAAAATGACTCCTAAATTTTGAGATATAATTATGGAAAGAAGGTACCATACAAACTGAATTTTTGCCCAGCACAAGGCATGTCAAGCGCATGCGAAGCTTGGAATTCCAGCAAACACATGATGTGCATACACTCATGGCTATTTATATCATTTATTCAAGCTTTGTTTTGAAAAATTTTAAACATGAAAGTTGGAGTATGTAATGCCCTCTCCATTTTTTATTCAAACTTTGTTGTGTTTCATGCACAATGGAGAGAGATATAATTAGAGGGAGTCATGATCATGATTTTTTGCCAAGACTGCATGGAAGTGCATGGAATTCGTATTAGCCAAGCCATAACCTGCCAGCTCACGTGCACATGCGTTCCTCACTTACTCAAAATGCACGCATTGCATTATAATTCAAACATAAAACGCATAATTCACCTCACCACCTCACTCTTACTTTTCATTTTCTCATTTCTACCCTTTTATCACTTCTCACTCTATAAAAATAAAGCTCGTTTCAATTGAAATGTAGGACAGAATAATCAGAAGGCAAGCTATCCCTCTCTATCTCAAGAAGATCTTATCTCTTTGCAAGCTCAGATTTCCTCTTCTATCTTTGCAAGTCCAGAATTATTCATCTCTCTTTGGAATCTCAAGCAAGCTTCCTCCATTTTTTAAGCTTCATTCAAATCTCTCTCTCCATTCATTATCTTTGAACCTTCAAGTCAAGCACCTCTGATTTGCTTGCTCTTTATTTTAGCTCAAGCATCAACAAATCCATTCACAAGGTAGATGCTCCATAATTTCTCCCTCTTACTGCAGCTTGTGCTTCTTCTTAATCCGCGAGTCTTTCAAAAATCCATTAGCATATTCATGTTCCTTGCATTTTTGTGACGAATTTTAATTTTTGGATCGTTTAATTTGGTGGAGAACTGAAGGAGAAATTTGAGTTGGAAATATGTTTGATGAATTGTCCAAATCAAAATCGTGTTCATGTAGCAATATTCACGGGCGTTTTTCTCTATCATCAATGCATCATTTCATGAAATTTTTTATTCTATCGTATTCTACTAATTTCCATCTTGAACTTTGATGTTTTCATTTTTTATTTTCATCAAGAAATGCGTGAGATATTTGGATCTGAAAGTTTGGTTTAAAAACTGAAAATAGAAAGGATTTCGTATTTTGGTAGGGATGACCACGTGGCTGTTTGCTATTGAACATGTTCTTGCTTCATTTTACAGCGCATTTGGATAAATGCAGGTGTAATAAGCCTTTGTGTTTTTAAATTTTCTTTGTTTTCTCTAATTTTATTTTAATATTTTCCTCACTTCAAAAATCATCACAAAAAGATTTTAAAGTATATTTTCCATATATTCTCATATTTTTGTTTTTATTTCATTTTAATTAATCATTTTTCTTGATTAAATAAATCGTTGTAGTTAATTAGGGTTTTAATATTCTTTTAAGTTTTGAAACTTTATTTTCTTATTTTATTTTTTAGGTGTCCTTCTGAGTTTTCTTATTAAAAATATTTTTTTTTCAAATTTTATAAAATTCGTGAGTTACAAATTAAATCATTTGTTGGACATGTCATCTTTTCTTTGTCTTTTCTTGTTGGCTTGTGTAAATAATTTTCATTTAATTCTTTATTTTGGGATAAAATTCAAGAAAAATATACTTACTGATCCTTAGAATTTTCTTAGCATTTAGGTTATCTTACACTAAATTTATTTGAAATTTAAACCAATTTGACTAATTTTGAACTTAATTTCCTTTTTTAGGGTTTTGTTTGATCATTCACACTAATTGATCAAAATTTCTAATTTCCAATGCCTATAAAATCAGAGATGAAGTTGTTTAGAATGCTTGAACAAGATGGGGTCATGAATATCATTTTTCTGGAATTTTAAAATGTGATTTCATATTTTTTACAATTTTTTTTCCAAAACATCTCTAGTTTAAGCCTTTTGCTAGCTAGTTTCAAAGTTTATATTTTTAAGTCAAATTTCCACCTCAATCCAAGAACTATAAATGTTATTTCTGACTTTTATAGAACTCTATAAAGTTATGGTTTTAATTTCATAATTTTACAAGTTATTTTCCTATTTTAAATCTAATTTTTGACTTAGGTTTGTACTTAGGGTTTTACTTTTAATCAAGACTTATAATTGAGAACTTTTGTACATGATTCTTGTTTAATTTTTTATTTGGAATTTGATACTGAATTGAAGTTTATTTTAGGATAAATTCTTCAACATCATTGGATCTTGGGTGTTGATAGGTTGAAAAACCAAATTCATCAAGACAGATGAATAATGTTGATGATATTTGAAACCATTTCATCTAATACACCCCCTCCCTCTTCATCTTGTCTCGTTCTTACTTGTGCTAAATGTTATTGGAAAATAATTTACATATAATTTCTCAAAACATATGGTACATATATTTCTATTGATCGGCCTCAAAATAGGTGCGACTTCTATATAAGTCCACTTACGATTGCTTAACATAGTGCTAAATTTTGCCCCGATTCGAGAAATGATCAGTCATGGCCCAAACCCATGTTTGTAAGCCCAAGTATGTTAATTTGAATCCTTTGATCCAATAACCTTGAGATTCATTGTTAGGAGGCTTTGCTCTTATCAATCCTCTAATGAATCTTCATAAGCTTTGGTCAAAGTGAATCACTTAAACATCGTTGATCATTTATTGTTTGCTTGAGAATTTTAAATGAATGATATGCTTGACAAAAAGCAAATGAGACTTGTTGTTGAGAGGCTTTGATTTTATCAATCTTCTAATGAGTTTCAAATGCAATTTTCAAGATGGTCATTCAACTAACATGTAATTTCTAGCAATTGATTTTATCTTGTGCCTTTACTTTATGCTCTTTACTTTAAGCACATTTATTTTAATATTTACATTTCATTCTATTTTCATCTTTGCTCACTTGAGCATTTACTTTTATGTCATTTTTATTTTTGTCACTTGAGCTTTTCATTTCTTTTTGAAGATACCTAATAATCAACTTGAGCAATAAAAGGCTTTAATGTTACTTGGACTACTTGGTACTATCCTTAGCATTATGGAGTGATGGACTTCTTGGACTTAGGATTAGAGACCTTGACCTACCTTGAGACCTTGTGACCTCAACTGTTATTTTGTCTGGAGTTCTTGGGGTTTACCCCGAGACATTGGGTTGTTTGTTTGCTCTGTGTTCAGGTTATTGTGATTACATTAGAGGGACATGACCATGTTCTGGAGGCAACAAAGGGAGGTTACATTAGAGGTGTGAGTGTGAATAGTGATTCAATTCAGTTATTTTATTAGGGTTATGCTATCAGTTGAATATTATCTTACCATACACGCCTAATTTCTAACAGTATAAAATACAGCAGAAATATAAATTTGCGAAAAATAAAGGTCTTATGTTATTACATGGCTTCGGGGTAGTTACATAATAAAGATGCGGAAAATAAAACCCTAAAACTATTACATCCTGGGAGCATATACATACAAGAGAAAACGTGCGAGAAAAATAAACCTAAATTATTACAATCAAATGCGACCTATACGATTTTATCTAAAAATTAAAATAGCAAAAAAGAAAAGAAAGTATGAGAAAAGGTTTTGGTATTTTAGAAACTAATTTTTAATGATAAAAATAATTAATAAACCTAAAATTTCTAATTGATTTTAATAGTTAAAAAATAGGTTTGATTAATTTAATTAATAAAATAATGAAAATAAAAAGTCAAAATTTAATTGTTAAAAAAAACTAAACCTAACTGAATAGTTTTAAAAAGTTATATTAATAAAAACCCTAAATTCTAATTAATTTTAAGAAAATTATTTGGCTTAATTATCCCTAAAACTAATTAAGTTATGATTAATTGGTAAAAAGAAAATATGTAAAAAGAAAGGAAAATAAGGGTTAGAACAAAACAATGAAAATAAGTGTATGGGGTGGGTGTTGAACCAACTCCCTTGAACTTCCCAGCATGCACTCCTTGCCACTGTGACAGTTGATTGTTTGTGTTAGGAAATAGAACGTGTCCATTATATTAATGACCTGCACATTGAATCTGGAAAATAACAAAAAAGCAGAACGCAGGGAATCGAACCCACACCCTTTCCTTCATCGCGCATGCCTTGCTCCGCTGAGCCATGTTTCCAATCTGTTATGTTTATAAAACCAAAACAATATATATAAAAACAAAAACCATGCACCGGAGAAGCGCCGGAGCGCTAGCTCCGGTCGTCTTCTCCGGTAAGACGTTTTCTTTATCTGTAAAAATATCACATGTTAGCACCAAAAGAGGACCATATCCCCCTAAATCGAGGGTTGCAAAGTCAATAATGTTATCCATTTGTTCTAAAAACACCTGTACATGGAGATACAAAAAGTCGATCATTTGTGCCTTAACAATGGTATTTTCTGGTTCCCGGATCAAACCTTACATGTAATGTGTCAATCATTTTCTAATGATGCATATGAATTGATCTAGTATGTTAGCAATGATTGAAACTGTATGAAATCAAAATTTTGAAACTCACCAAACTTACCAATTAGTGTAGTTGAAAGAAGGTGTTTTAGGAACGATTTGAGATGCTTAAGGACTTGGATGGATTCTTGGGAACTTCAGTACGATGATGCAATGCTTGGTTTTGTTGGAGAAGGGTGGAGATAAGGGTTTCGTGTTGCCCCAGTTTCTTGAATTTTTGAGATTTTTAGGGTGTACTTTTGGAGGCAGTTTTTCGTGTCTTTAGTGTATGAATATGCCGGCTACATATAGTAAAGAGTTTAGTTTAAGACATGGGCTTGGACTTTGTATGAACCCTTTGATTTTGTTTGAAAAGTAGAAATTGGAATAAGACAAAATATCAAGATTTGTTTTGTAAGTGAACTTCACCCAGTTTCTTCATGATCTTGGGCCTCCAACATGTTTGAATAAAAGGCCTCTTAAGCATTGCACCTTCCTTTAATATTTATTTAATTTAATTTTGAATTTAAATAAATAAAATCAAAATGAATTAGATTAAAAAATTATCATGGTGCATGAACGAATTTAGAGGTCCATTATCAGGTCCAGAACATGTTTGGACCTTGAAAGATAAGCCCATTAGCCCAAAGATTCAAGTTTTCTCAATTTGGGTTTCATGCATTTTCTCAAAATTGCCCAACTTGTGCAACTCATACCTCTCTCAATTTTTATCATATGAAGATGACCTTGTACTTTTTTTAAAGCTCAAGATTTCCCCTACAACCCTCATGGTGATCATTTTTCCATTTGAAGACTTTATCCGGATGTAAATTGCTTTGACAAAAAGTGTCTTTTTGTTGACTTTTAAAATAACCTATAATGTTTTGGCTCATATATCTCAAATGAAGCATTTTTGGGCCTTGAACTTAGAGAGACAAAGTTGTAGAGAATTGAATTTCCATCCAAATGGGCTTTGGTTGAGAAAAATCTGATGAAGCATGTGAAAGTTATGCTTGATCAAAGTTCAGTTGACTTCTCCTAAAGAAAACCCTAATTTAGCAACTTTTGACTTTTGATAAATCTTGAGTTTTCTTGATGAGTTATGATCAAACCTTGATAAAATGATAAATTTGACTTCAAAATGTTAATGTTGATGAAAAATCTTGAGGTTTGACTGTAAGTTGACCATAATTGACTTTTTGTCTAATACAGTTGATTCTCAATCATCTGAGCAATTGACTGAGCAAACTTGTGATGTGAGGCTTGAAACTTGATATGAGGATTCTTTGAAGCATATTATAACCCATGAAATCCACTTGAGGCATTAGAATTCCAATTTACACTGAGAAAACCAAAACCCTAATTAAGGGCCACTGCTTAGGAGGAAGATTATCTGATCATTCTTGAGTAGTCTTGAATACTTGATAAGCTTAGGGCTTGAGAAACTCTTTTAAAGCTGAGGGGGGAAATTTTGGGGTACAACAGCCGCCCCTATTCTATTTTATTAAACCTGAAGAGTTAGATTGGCATACTCGCCATTCGGAATTTGAAGGTGGGAGAGGATTGAACACCCAAGTGCCCAGAAACTTGCACTCGCCTGTGCACGAAGTAACGTTTGTTGGTTGATTGTTTTTCTTAAATGGGATTAAGGGTTCCATTCGGAGAAGTGATAAAGTGTCATTAGATATGGGCTTATAGATGCCATCCAAAGTAACCGTTTATAGGAGTATCAGAAGAATGCCTTTCAGGATTCCGTTTCTGAAGGGGAAATGCTTTTCAGAACGAAGTGCTGAAGGAGATGCTTTTTAGAATAAAAATTCTGAAGAGGATTCTTTTCAGAGTGAAGTGTTGAAGGGGAAATGCGTTTCAGAACTCCTCTGAAGGAAATGCTCGCCAAAACTCGGTCTCTGGGGGAAATGCTTTTCAGGGTTCCATCTCTGAAGAGGACATGCTTTTCATAATAAAGCGCTGAAGGAGACGTTTTTCAGAATAAAACTTATGAAGGAAATTCTTTTCATAATGAAGTGATAAAGGGAAAAACGTGTTTCAGAACTCCTCTGAAGGAAATTCTTTTCAGGGTTCCATCTCTGAAGGTGACATGCTTTTCAGAATAAAGCGCTGAAAGAGATTCTTTTCAAAATAAAACTTCTGAAGGGAGATGCTTTTCAAAATGAAGTATTGAAGGGGAAATATGTCTCAGAACTTCTCTGAAGGAAATGCTCGCCAGAAATCGGTCTTTGGGGGAAATGCTTTTCACGGTTCCATCTCTAAAGGGGACATGCTTTTCAGAATGAAACACTGAAGGAGATGCTTTTCAGAATAAACTTCTGAAGGGAGATGTTTTTAAGAATGAAATGCTAATGGGGAAATTAATTTTAGAACCCCTTTGAAGGAAATGCTCGCCAGAACTCGGTCTCTGAAGGAAATGCTTTTCAGGGTTTCATCTCTGAAGGGGACATGCTTTTCAGAATGAAGCGCTGAAGGAAATGCTTTTCAGAATAAAAATTCTAAAGGAGATTCTTTTTAAAATAAAACTTCTGAAGGAGATGCTTTTCAGAATGAAGTGCTGAAGGGGAAATCCGTTTTAGAACTCCTCTGAAGGAAATCACTTGGTCATGTAGATAGTCGCCCCGTCTTGTTTCGGGAATTGAGCCATAACCTGTTTGTAAATTACTGGTAATATCTTTTCGTTTGTGAACTCAACTTGAAAAGACAAAGTTAGTTTGGTGAAATGTCATGATGTATGTAATGTGTTGCATAATGATGCTCTCAAAATAAATGAGAATGTTATATGCGTTACGTATGCATATGTTGTGATTTTTTTTTGTAAATGACGTATGGATGCAAAATGTCTGACTGGGGAAAATAAATCCCTGATCATTGTTGGGGGTGAAGACAGTAGTTCTTCAATTTTTTTAGAATGCCTCTTCTGGGGATTTCTACTTTTCGTTTGAGAACACTCTGCTGGGGATCTTTGACTTCTGCTAAGGGATATAAGCATTCAAGGAGAGTCGATCATTCATTGTTCTTTGTAAGATTGGTGTTCTGGCTGGGGACGAAAGAGCTGAAATTCCTTGATGTGTTGTTTGACCAGGTTTCAAATATGAGTATTGACTCTTTTGGTAAGTACTACGTTTAATGTCATCTAGTCGGAGAAGAGAACCTTGTCGAGGAATTTTTGCAATGTTGGAGAAATAGACTCCATTGGGGGAATAAACCCTATAGAATGTGGCGACTTCACTAGGGAAATAATCTTTGATGGGGATTAACTCGGGGAAAGATATGAGGAACTTGCTCTGTGGGAATTTGTAGGCACCTTCGAACGTTTATCCCAACTCCTGGAATCTTTCATAAATACTAATCATATTTATATGCATATATTTGTAAACGGTAAGCATATTCAAATGCATATGTTTATTCAATATAATCATTGGACATTGCAAACAAAACAGAGAAAATAAAAAAAAAATTGAAATTGAAACTGATTGCCTTGATCTGGAAAGTTTGTCTATAAACAGACAATTTTATACAAAGAGACAAAAATCCTAGTGAGAGGAAATCGTCTTAAAAGAAAAAAGGTGTATAAAGAAAAACAGCTATGTGGAAATGATCCCATCGAGTTTCAACTCAACTATTGCCCATATGTCTTCAAGCATCTCATCCCTCATTGTTAGAAGAAGTTAATTGAACTGATCTGTACCCTTTGAACTTGATGTTAGTAATTATGTTGGTTGTAAATAGATGGGTGATCCAACGGGACATAGTCGTATGCTTCAATCCCTAAATTTTTCCTGGATCGCCCTTTTGGTTTTTCAGTCCACCGGGATATCCTTTTTTTGCCCAAATGGGCTTTGGTTGAGAAAATCTGATGAATGATGTGAAAGTTATGCTTGGTCAAAGTTCAGTTGACTTCTCCTAAAGAAAACCCTAATTTAGCAACTTTTGACTTTTGTTAAATCTTGAGTTTTCTTGATGAGTTATGATCAACCCTTGATAAAATGATAAATGTGACTTCAAAAAGTTAATGTTGACCAAAAATCTATAGGTTTGACTGTAATTTGACCATAATTGACTTTTTGTCCAATACAGTTGATTCTTATTCATCTGAGCAATTGACTGAGCAAATTTGTGATGTGAGGCTTGAAACTTGATATGAGGATTCATTGAAGCATATGAGAAACCATGAAATCCACTTGAGGCATTAGAAGTCCAATTTCCTCTGAGAAAACAAAAACCCTAATTATAGGCCACTGCTTAGAAGGAGGATTATCTTATCATTCTTGAGTAGTATTGAATACTTGATAAGCTTAGGGGCTTGAGAAATTCCTTTAAAAATGAGAGGGAAAATTTTGGGGTACAATAGTCTCCATCGTCCCATCAATGATCTAATAAGCAACAAAGTTGTTGGTGTTAGGAATGTCATGATGTGGAAAAATCTAGCAAAAATATTTACCAAGGTTATGGTGGTAGATCAACTTAAAAGGAAAATGGATGAAGTTTACATTGTTAAGAAATTATGGAAATTAGTAAGGGGGAGGCATGAAACAGATAGTTTTTCCCTCTTTACTTATTGGCGTATGAAAAACTAAAAACATCATTACAAAGCCTTGACATCTCCAAAGTTACACGCTATTTAAATCCCATTACCTACTGCACCATTCAAAATTCCTATTTCTCAAAACATCAGTTCAAACCTTATTCCAACTTCTTGTATCCCAAAGAGATTGTTCAAAGTATTATTTTCAACATCTCTCTTTTCAATATTAAAGAAATGAATATGTCAAACAAACAAGATATACCCACCTCTACTCCTCAGTCTACAAGGGATTCAGAAGACTTGTCAAACGTTATAACCAATGATGTTCCTCTTACAATCATCATAGGTAATACTCCAAAAAGAAGTAAAACAACGTCTCTAGATGGAAGAAGGACTCACACACGAGTAAGTATGTTTCCAAAAACATCAGTTTTAACATCTTCCTTTGATACATCTATAGCCATGGATGTTGATACTCCTGGAACCAATATTAAAGATGTTGAAAACCCTAACATTGTTAAAACGGTAGAGACGTCTCATAAGGGTAGTCTTAAAGATGCTAGCAATGTGAAAGATGCAAGGAAATCTAATCAAGAACACATTGCCATTAACAAGAGCATCTGTATATTACTTTCAAATATTGTGAGTGGTAAGCTACTCCTAATGATGCATTAGATGTTTTAACATCCGTGAACAAGCTCTCTTATCCTGAGAAAGAGGGAGATCTAAATGTTCCTTAAACTGAGCATGAAGTAACTACAGAAATAGGTGAAAAGGAAGAAGTTGATAAAGATAAAAATAATGATATTATCATGATTGATGAGTATGATTATGATGATGATACTATTAGCAAAAGGCTAGCTCCTGGAATTGCCAAGAGATTGAGGAATATGAAAGAAAAGACTACTGGTATGACTGAGAGTACTCCCTCCAAAATTTCCAAGAAAATCACTATTGTGGGACCAACTAAGAGTTAGAGAAAAGTTATATCTTCAAGCTCAAAGAATAAATCCCTTAAGAGAAAGGATGTTACTTCCAATGATTCAGAGGTTGATGTTGATGTTCAGGACATCCTGCATGACACTAAAGGAAATTATTTGATATAGAAGAGTCTTTCAAATATTATAGATGTCCATATAGATAATGTCTCCTTTCATCTTGCAAAAAATGTGGAGATATGGAAGTATGTGTATCATAGGCGTACTGCTCTAGAAAGGGAATTAGGGAAAGATACCCTAGAATGTAATGAGGTTATTGATAAGTGTGTTTTATATCGCTTTATAAGTGTGTTTTTGGTTGCATTTCCATCGCATTTTGTTTATGTTTTTCCATTTATTCCATATTTTATGCTTTGGTATTATGTTTTTATCATTTTCAGGCATCTTTGATCTTACCGGAAGGAAAGGGAGATAAAACTGGATGAAAGACGGAGAAAAGTGCGGAAGTCGGGAATCCTTAGTATTAAAACCATAGCTCCATTATGAGTACCTGTAACACGTGTGTGATACGGTGGGAGAACTGACTTGAGGGTTTTGCGTTTGATCGTAAATGTTGCGGTTAGCAAGAGTCTCCATCGACTTTTCTTTTATCCAAAAGGAAAGGTGAAAAAGCACAGGAAAGACCTTCAAGATTGTTTCTTGAGTTTGGGGGGTAGATTATGAAAAAGGAAGGTATTAACACCCTTTTCATCCATGGTTTTCCATGGGCTCTTAGTTACTTGCTAGATCACTTGCTTTTGTTTGAAATTATGCTTTGTGTGGTTTTTGAAAGTATTTTGTAAAGAGGCCATTGTTTAGGCAAATTTTGTAATGATTCTCGTTCGTAAGAATGTATACAAAGTGTTGATCTTTTGAAAATGTTATCAAGTTTTGTAAGATGTTTTGAAAGTGTAGGTGTTTGTTTTGAAAATAGAAAGGATGTTTTGTTTTGAAATTGAGCAAGTAACTAGGAGCATTCTACCTACTCAAAAGTCTCTCTTGTTCATTTTCCTTTAACTTTGACATTGTTATCTTACCATTGATTTGGTAAGCAACCCTATCCTTGGATTTAAACGGGACGGGCGTGGGTCATCGTATAACCATGATTAACAATGTTGCAAGGTATCTTAGCATTCTTTTTGAAGGACTAAGATCATTTATAAGGCAACTTAGATAACATCATCGAGGGACTATGATCTTGTATTTGCTTGTTTTTTGCTAAGATACATTACATGCGTAATATGGCCATTTTGTATAAGGCAACCAAGTGGAATAACCCTAGGGATGCTTGTGTGCAAGTGTATTGTTTTCATGCTTGTTTTTGTCTTGAATTAGGGTTTTCTAAGTATTGGTTTTAGTCTTTCCATTCAAACCCTAATTACTAGCATGTTATATAAAAGTGATAAATTGCGAAATTTAAAGTTACTATGCTATTATAACATTTGTGGGGAGAGGGGTATACAAATTCATGAATGGGGATTGCACGAATTTAAACCTAATTAGTCTATTACAACCATATTGAATTGATATCAATGTACAAGGAGATAAATAAATACAAAGTACAAAATAAATGAATGTACAAAAAATGCAAAATGTAAAGAGAATGTATCTTTGTTTGATTTTTTATGAAAAAATATTTGTCTTAACCTAATTAAATAAAGAAAATAATTAATCAAGTTTAAATTTATTAAGAAAATATTGTTTTGAATAAAACCCTAATTCTATTTAGTTGATTAAAATAAAATAGGTTTAGAAAATTATTTTTGGTATTTTTATCCTAAATATATTTATAGTATTATAAAATATTTTTGGCCCTTTTTTAATATTAAAAATAATGTATTTTTTAAATGGTGTGAAAAATAAATAAATAAAAACATAATATTAATTAAGTTTACAATATTAGTTAATAAAATAAATAAAGTATAATAAATAAAAATATTTTTTGTGAGAAAAATAAAATAAAATAAGTCAAAATACAAATCTATCATTTTTTTGTATTTTATGATTTTTTTTTAGTATTTAGAAAATATATTTAAGAAAAATAAAAATGAAAATAAACAAGAAAATAAATAAATTTGGGTCAGGTGTGTCAATGGGAAACAGGGGGTTCACTAAAAGAATAAATAAAAAAATAATCCAGGCCCAAAGCGGCCAGCGCCCTGCAAACAAAAAAAGTCAGAGTTGTAAAACATGTAACAAATGCAAAAGGGTACCACTAGGGCTCGAACCCAGGTCCCATAGGTTACAAGCGCGCGCTTCTACCACTAGGGTGGATATATATCCATTAACATAAGTAAAACAATAAATATGTAAGGAAAAACGCGTCCTGAAGACTTCATCTTCAACCTCCAGCCAGACCAACTGTAACTTGCTCATTTCTCATCAAAAATGAAAACTGTAAACATGAAACTTGTAGCAAATTTTCTCATGATTCCAGAAATGTAAAGTATTAAAACTATAGATCAAAGACAAGCATTAATTTTAATGGCCCTAATCTGAACCCTAAAAACTTCAGAAATTTTAGTTTCAAAATTCTCTAAGCTCAAGCAAAATTAATGGAAACTATGGACATGGTTAGCTTCAGGGCAATGATATCTACATGTTTTGTTCACAAATAAACTATTGATGATGCATGTATGAAGATTTCCAAGTTGAGAAAACATACCTCAAAACTGGAAATTATGTTTGGAGTTTGAGCTTGTTCCAGGCAGTGGTGATGATCAGGTTAGCTTCCTTGAGGTCCTAGGAAGCTAATGCAATGGTTTGCTTGAGTCGAGAGTGGCTGCAATGACCTGGAGAAGTCAATGTGCAATGCTCTGTTTTTGGTTATGGAGGACATGGTAAATGATGTTACAGTAATGAAACATGGACATGGATATGTTACACTTGATGTAAGGAAGCTTTAGAAACTAAAAGACCAAGAAACACATGAGGGAAATGTGAGTTGGAAGTTCAAAGTCAGAAATTGTGCAACAATGGAGTTTTTGGGAAATTTATGATTTGTGAGAGTTTTGGTGTATTTTAGGGTGCTTAAGCTCGTCCTCTAGCTCACAAATAGTGACTCTATTTATAAGCAACAAGTTTGGATACCTCTTGTTGATCAGAATTCAAAATCACAAGTTTATGCATAACATGTGATTTTTGAGAAATTCAAGTTTCAAAGCCTTGTGTACTTGCTAAGATAGAGTGGTTATGCTTTAAACAAGCTTGCTTGTGAATTTGTGGATGAAGTGTTATCAGAGGGAATAATTTAGAGGCTCAAGAATGAACTTTATGCAAAAAGCTTGCTTTACAAGAATGGCAATGTTAACTTTGTGCCAATAATGGAAATGCAACTTGGATAATAGCTCAATTGCTTGGATCAAAGCCCTAACAGCTGTGTAAACATTTAATTATGGAGTGGCAAACAACTTTGAGGCCTGCAAAGAAAAGATTATGAAGCCTAGCATGGATTTGGTTCATGTGTTCATCAAAAATGGCTTGTAATTCAAGTGACAAAACCCTAACTTCATCTCTTCGATTCTCCCTACTTAAGAATGGTCTCAAGGATTTCTTGGACATTTTGGAAAGCTTGCAATGTTATCTACAATCCATATTTTAATTGCTTTAGAATATTACCCTTGGAACTATATGAAAAAGTGCCATGAAGTTGGGTCAAAATCCTGACCAAATTAGGGCAAAATTTCACTAAGTGTTTAGTTTCATGACCACATGTTCATAAAATTATAACTTGAGATCCAAGAATTTTTGGAAGGATTTATGTAAATAAAAGTTGTAGATTTCATGGAGATCTACAACTTTCATGTTTGAAGTTTCTCTTGAATCATCTTGCATCATGGTGAAAATTTGGCTCAAAGTTATGAAAAAACATGAAATTTCCAACACTTAGAAAAATTTCTAAGTTTAGAAATTTTGACTTTTCAAAATGAAATCTTGACTTTTTTATTTCTTGATGAATAAGTTTCATATTTTGACATGTTTTGATGAATTGTGATCTTTGGCACTTGAATTTGACAAAAAAGTCAAATTTTGACTTTTCAATATACAATTGACTTTTGATTAGTTGACTGCAAATTTCATATGTCAATCCAATTGACTTGCAATGGTTTGAACCATGTCATTAGGTTAAAATTATGCAATTGGACTCTTGGGATCATTCCTTAAACCAATTGACCATTTGCTAGGTCAAAAACCAGAAATTGCCTTTTCCCAATCAAAACCCTAATTTTGACCATTTTGCCCTTTTGGAGATTTGATCAATTTTCTTGAGGAGTTGTGGTCCAAACTTGATCAAATGATACATATGAGTTTAAAATGTTGATATGGATAAAAAATTATGAAGTTTGACTGTAAATTGGCCATGGTTGACTTTTCCCCCAATATAATTTATTTTTAGGTCAACTGCTCAATTGACTGATCAAAAATGTAATCTAAGGTTTGAAACTTAACATGAGTAACCTTGGGGGTCTATAACGATCCATGAAAGTCATATGGGGAATTAGAAGTTCCAAAATCCCTATGCAATCTCAAACCCTAATTTTGGTCATCAGTGCTCAAGGAGGTGTCTTGAGCTGATCAAACCCTAGTGCAGTCTTGAGCCCAAGGAGATCTTGTGAGAAAATTCTTGATAAGTGAGAGGGAAAATTTTGGGGTACAACAGCTGCCCCTGTTCAATCTTCTTAAGCCTGAAGAGTTAGATTGGCGAGTTTTATCATTCTGACTCGAAGGTGGAAGATGATTGGACACTAGAGTGCCAAGAAATTTGCACTCGGTGATATGATGGTAGAGGGAATGGGCTTAAAGATGCCATTTGGAGAGTTGATAGAAAGTTGTTGGAGATGGGCTTGTAGATTCCATACAAAGTGATTGTTGAATTGTAATTTGTAAGTTGAAAGAATGAGTATGAGAATGGCGTCTGTGTCTGGAGCGTATCTGAACTGTATCTTGAGAATTGCATTTGAATAAGTATCATAATGGCATCCGTGTCTGGAGCGTATCTAAACTGTATCTGAAATTTGACTCTGAATGAGTATCAGGATGGCATCAGTGTCTCGAGCGTATCTGAACTGTATCTAAGGGTTGAATCTGAATGATTATCAGAATGGCATCCGTGTCTGGAGTGTATCTGAACTGTATCTGAGAGTTGAATCTGAATGATTATCATAATGCGAAACTACGCGGACGGAACCTGTTATCTGGATGTTAATGAAACATCAATGAAGTCGCCACCGATCGTCTTTTATCCCGCCGAGAGGGAAAGGTAACCATCGAGAAAACCTGAAAAGGGAGAAATCACAGTCTTTCGACCGAGAGATCGGGTAATAAAGTATGTTACGCGAGGGGAAGGTGTTAGCACCCCACACGCCTGTAGTACTCTACAGTATCCACTCTTGTTGTCTAATCGAATGGGTGTGGTCAAATCCTATGTCTATGGTTTAAAGTTGAAAAGGGAATGCATGCAAAAGAAAAAGAAAAAAATAATGTAGGGAAAATAAAAGTTGTGCTCGGTTAGGCCCTACCCCAATGCCTACATATCCCTTTTAAGGAATCAGAGCAATCGTAGTTCGGCTTAAGTGTTTTGGTTGGTTTGTGTTTTTTAGTTAAGACAATAAAAAAACAATCAAGATGGCAAAACATCAAAAGAGATAACAAGCAAATAAGGTGATCAAACATTGACTAAATAATAACATGGTATCATGTCAAAGATGGCGAAACATTAAAAGAGACAACAAGCAAATAAGGTGATCAAACATTGACTAAATAATAACATGGTATCATGTCAAAGATGGCGAAACATTAAATGATAAAACAACACACCTAACAATGACATTGAGAGTCAAAGCGGGATAACATACATGTGCGATGGCGAAACATCGGCTTCAAACAAGTGTGCAATGGCGAAACATCGACAAAAAGATAACAAGATATCATGGTAGAGATGGCAAAACATCGATAAACCGGATGGAAAAACATCACACCTAACAATGATATTGAGAATCAAAGTAGGATAGCAAACATGTGCGATGGCGAAACATCGACTTCAAACAAATATGCGATGGAGAAACATCGGCTAATAAGATAACAAGAAATCATGGCAAAGATGGCAAAACATCAATAAGACAGATGGCAAAACATCACACCTAACAATGATATTGAGAATCAAAGTAGGATAGCAAAACATGTGCGATGGCGAAACATCGGCTTCAAGATAACAAGATATCATGGCAAAGATGATGAAACATTAATAAGACGGATGGCAAAACAACTCACCTAACAATGATATTGAGAATCAATGTAGGGTAACAAAACACGTGCAATGGCGAAACATCGGCTTCAAGATAACACAGAAAAAGTAAGATTGGTTTATATCTTTTACTTTGAAGAAGAATTTGGGTTCATTAGAAATGTATTATGATTTGCCAAGAAAACTGATTTTTGTTTTAAGATGCAAAATGCAAAGAAAGAAAAAACAACTAAGGGGAACTAGCCTAGCACTATCCCTAATGTTATCATACAATGGTTGGTCCTAAGGTTAAGGATAAAGGAAAATCCTATCCTATGTTAGCATACATGGATTCCTACCTTAATTAGCATGTCAAAGAAAGCTTAACAAAACTATCCTATAGGGGACATGCAATGAGAGCGAAGTCGTGATCTCAATATCTAAATTGAGTGACTCATCGATCAACAATTAAAGAGGAAAAGCAATAAAAATCCTATAGGGAACATGCAATGAGAGCGAAGTCGTGATCTCAATATTTAAATTGAGTGACTCATCGATCAACAATTAAAGATGAAAAGCAATAAACATCCTATAGGGAACATGCACTGAGAGAGAAGTCGTGATCTCAATATCTAAATTGAGTGACTCATCGATCAAAAGCAAACACAACACATATATCAGACAAAAACCAGAGGGCCTCCTGACATATATCAGCAACAGAGGTCCCATCATGCAATCAGAGAATTATGCAAAATGAAAATGGGAGAAAGGAGGTAGTACAATACCAAACAGATAATTATATGTAGTAATCAAGCAAGAATAAAAGAAACCCAGAGAAACTTCAAGCAAGCTGGCATCAGTAGACAAATTGAGTCAGCAATTGCACCATCAAGATGTAAGCAAATTATCAGATATGATCAAATCCCATGAGCAATGTATGGTATTTTCCATCATAGATATGTGTATCCTGCATAAACCATCAAGCATGCCAAACACAAAAATAATGCCAATATAATAAACTGTGTTCCACAAATAAAGTGGAACACAAAAGCCTCAAGCCAAACGTGGCAACTTTCTCAGAGTACCTCGCATATTCAACAACCAAGTTAGTATTCCAAAAGGTGAAGAAGTGAGAATAATCATGGTAGAAATTACCAAATACTAGACATTATAAACAAGAGGATACAAGCATATGCACAGATTAGGTCAAAAGAATTAGAGGAATGTTGCTCTTTCCTATCACCATGTTGAATTGACAATTGAGTATCAATCAAGGATCATAAGAGCTTGAGAATAATATGAACAAGAAAAATGAAGGTCAATAGCAAACATATTTCAATCATGCATGGCTAATTTAAACACAACTTCATGAACACAATAGGAAATGAAACCTTCATAATGTATTAGATGGTTCAAAATATTCAAACATGAGGCTTCTAAGTGAAATGGCTTGAGCTAACATGGACAAGTCAGAACCATCATGATAATTAGGTTCCCAATTATAGGCCTCACTCAAGTTCATTGGCCAACAAACAAATTGCAACAAGACATGCAAACATAATTGGGTACCTTCACTTCAAAATTACATCAAAAAAAGAAACAAGGATCCATAAATCAAACCAAAAAAAAATCCTAACATCTTGGAAGTGTTTAGAATTAAGAATGCAAGCCCTAAGTTCATGAATGATTGGGGAAGAGGTCAAATGAAATTCAAAATTCAATACTAGTTGGCAAAACCACCAAACTAGACAAATTTTCAAAATTATTTGTGGAAAAATGACAAACCAAGTCAAGTGATTTAAGAAAAATAGTTTTCAAGTTCCCAATGCATTCATGAACCATGATCAAGACCTGAAATCCAATAAAAATCCAAGGCACTATGGTTTTGAACATGAAACTTGCACCATAAGCAACAAAACCCTAAATTTTGGCTTTTAATCTCAATTATTGATTAAGTGAGATCAAAAATCAAAATAAGTCAAACCAAAGTCCAACCAATCACCAAGAAACCTTAAAAGTCAGAATATACATTTTTCATATTTTTTGAATTAGGAAAAGTCAAGAAAGAAAATAATATTCAAACAATTATGTAATTAACAAATATTCACATATCAAAATAATATTTAAATCAAAAATTCAGAAAAATGGCCAAACAAAATTATATTCAAATATTATGACTAAAAACATACATCCCTGAATTTTTGGATCAAAGGAAAATATTAAAATAAAAAAAACAAACAGTTAATAGTGGAATTATTATTTAAAGGCAAAAAAATGCAAACCATAACAAAAAAAATTGAAAGGGTCAAAGTAAAAATATATTCAGATTCTATGATCAAAAACAAGATTACATGATTTTTTTATAGAATTTTTGAATTAATAGAAGTATTAAAATTAAAAAAAACAAACAAATATTACAAATATCCTTTGAAATTGAATTTTTAATCAAAAATAAGAAAAATGATGAACCAAAGTCAGAATCAATTTTCACATTATTTTTCGAGTCTCAAATAATTTTTGTGGATTTTTTAGGTCAAAGGAACTATTAAAATAAAAATTATCTTTGATCAATTAATTAATTAAACCTAACAATTTTTGAACCAATCAAAATATTTTCAAAAAATTATCAAAAAAAAACACAAAGTCAAAAATATTATTTTCAATTTATGATAATTTTTTAAGAATTTCCCAATCATTTTTGAGCAAGAAAATAAATCATGGAAATCAATTTATAAAACAAAAATTCAAATAATCAAAAATTTCAAATGAACCAATCAGGACGTGCCAACACATCATCTTCAACCTCCGGATGTTCAAAAAGCGTGTGCATGACTCACGATTAGGGCTCACTTTCAGATCAACACAACTCACTCAATTTTGCATCATTTTTTATGAAATCAAAAGCAAATCAAAGCTAGCATGGCAAAGAATACATAGCAATTCGAATCAAATCAAATTATCAACCACATCATCCACAATCAAGCCATGAACATGAACAAAAACAATCTGAATCACAAGTTCCAGAACATCCAAACATGCATAATTCACCAAATTAAACGGTATAAAGCTTCAGAATCATTCCATAGACTTCAATCAACATGATTATAAACTTAAATCACACGAAGCATGGCTAGAAATCAAAATTCAAAGTTGAGAATTCGAACCTTTGAGAAAAAATGGATCTACTGTCTCCTTCACTCCAGTTGCAATCCAAGGGTGCTAGCTTGATCTACTTGCTTTGATGAAGCAGAATCCACAAAAAAATGAAGAAAACACCAAGGAATCGAGAGAATCGAAGCAAGTTGCAGAAGATGGAAGAAAATTTTAGATATGGAATTCTTGCAAATGGCACGTTCTCTCCCTCTCTCTTTGCTTGCTTTCACTTATATAGAGCTTGTAGAGAAGGTTTGAAGTGGAAGTTTGTCCTTAAATCCGTTGGAGGGCAAGATTGGGAATTTTGGCCAAAATGAGGTGCATACTGAACCAGGCATTTTGATCGTGCGTTCCCTTACTTCTTATGCGTTTTGTGAGCAAAATGAAGTCAGCAATGCATGCTTAAAAGGCCAACCCATGATCATTTGAAATGAGAGAGTGTTGGTGAATTGGCCATTTTAGGCAATTTTGTCATTTTTTCAATGCAACATGTGCAATACCATATGGGGCATGAAATAGCAAGTGTAATGGGCCTCAGCATGTCACAAATTACCAATGGGCTTGATTAGAAGCATGAGGAATGGCTAAAACTTGAGTTTGCAAGAAATGGCCATTTTGCATTTTGGTCAAATTTCAATAAAATGCCACGAAATTCCAAAACTCATAACTTGCTCATACTTTTGAATTTTTCCACAAATGAATACAATTTGGAAAGGTATTGAAAATATCTTCAATCCCTTAGTTTATAGTGTTTGCAAACTAATCCATTAAGGTCCCCAAAATTTGGCTTGAAATTCACTAATTTTGAAAAATGACCTATAATTTTGTAACTTCAAAAGACCATAACTCTTGATTCCTTGCCAATTTGAATATGATACCAAAAGGAGATGAAAGATAATTCTCTTAGCTTTCCAAGAATATTTCATTTGCATCTTCTTGATCAAGGATGAATAAAATATGATTTTTTGAAATTAAGTCCTTATTTTCCAAAATTAGAAACTTTTAGGGTTTCTTCAAGAACAAGTTTCAATCCAAACTTCAATCTCTTTAATACAATGACAAAAATGGACTTGAAATATGAAAATTAAATCCTTGAATTGATGGTTGGCCAATAATTCACTTGGTCAACCTTGACTTTGACTGATTTTGACCAAAATGACCATTTTGCCCCTCTTAATCAATTGGTTCACTTCTCTTCAAAATTGGTGATTACAACTTCAAAAATATGATCTTCCAAACATATAGAGGCCATGTGCAAAGTTTTAATTCAAAATTCTCAAGAAAACCTAATGAAAACCAAAACCCTAATATTGGTCAACACATTAGGAGACTGATGAATTATCTTCAAAATTTCAAATCCTCTGGGCATCTTGACCAATTCCTTGTACAAAGACCTTTCAAATATCAAAGAAATGTTGGTAGCTCTCAAAATAAAGACTTGCACATTGGCCAACAACCTTGCTCAAGCAAACCCTAATTTGACTGGTGAATCTAAAGAGTGATTCTCCTTGCGATCAAACACAAACTTCAATCCTCTGATGATCCAAAGAGATGGGTAAAAACATCTTGAGATATGCCATAACCTTTGAGTTCACAAGATCCATAGATTTGGATGGTAAGATATTTCTTGAGCAACTTGTCAATGCAAATAACCTTCAAGGCTTGAGAAAAACTTGGTCATCAAAGTACCTTGACCTTATCACAATGTATGAATGTAATGCACTATGATGCTCATGATGAAACATAAGCCTAAAATCAAGAGGGTAAATTTTGGGGTGCAACATAATGGAATCCGTGTCTAGAGCATATCTGAACTGTATATGAAAACTTTGAACATTGTTAATGGTAGCTGTTGATTAATCTTATCCTGAAAAAGGTAAAATGTTAGCTAATATGTAATGTTATGTTGTATAAAATGCATGGTATAATGCATTTGTGTTATCAATGTTTATGATATATGGATGCGATGTATGCGCATGTGAGCTAATTCTACTATACTGCTATTGGATTGGGGAAAATAAATCCCTGTCCGCTACTGAGGATATGGAGTATAAGTCTTCATGTTGTGAAGTTGAAGTGCTGATGAATTTCCCCTTAGAGAAATAAACTTTGTTGTAAGGGGAATGCCGCGTACTGTTTGAAAAAAATCCTTGTTGGGGGATTCTGAGAAATTGGATGACTTTTACTGGGGATTGATAATTGTAAGCTTTGTTTCGCTAGGGATTAAACTGTATATTGTGGGGGATTCTATGGAAATGACTTAGAGAGATTTCCCTACCTCTTGGAGCCATCAACGATTGTCTTTTATTTTGTTTATTTGTAAACAATAATTATGTTCAAATGCATATGTTCAATAATGAATCATTGGACGTTTTTGTAAACAAAACACAAACGATAAGAAAAACAGATAGTTTTTGCACTTTCAAAGGGATATCTTTATATTGACTTTGAGTAAGTATTTTTGTACTATGAGACAAACATTCTAGTAAGAGAATACCGTCGTAAAAAATGAAAATTTTAATACAAAGAAAAGATAGCTATGTGCAATAATCCCATGGGGTTTGCTATAGCCTTTGTATCTCTGAGCATTTTGTCTATTTGTTGCCTTGTCTGAAGTTGATTGAATTAATCAGAACCTCTGAGTTTGTAGGTTGTCCGTAAGGTGATCCAACGGGACATAGTCATACGCTTTAATTCCCTAATTTTTGCCTGGACCGCCCTTTCGGGTTTTCAGTCCACCAGGATACCCTTTTTTGCCCAAGCCGCCCTTTCGGGGTTTCAGCTTGCCAGGTGTACAAATTTTTTTGTTTTATCCCTAATTTTTGCCTGAACCTTTTTGGTTCGCCGGGATGCCCTTTTTTTGCCTAGGTGTGTCAACATAGCAGGTCTCTTATGCGTAGTATCTTTTGACTATGTCTGTGTTTGTAGGGTGCGGTAGGTCGTCACCATCCACGGTGGTCAAAATCATTGCTCCACCAAAGAAAATGTTTTTAATTACAAATGATCCTTCGTATGTGGGAGTCCATTTACCTATTGGATCACCTTGCAGTAGTATGATACGTTTGATCACCAGATCCCCAACTTGATACACTTGGTGTCTGGCCTTTTTGTTGAAAGCCTTGATCATCCGTTTTTGATACATTTGACCATGACAGACAGCAGTAAGCCTTTTCTCATCAATCAAGTTTAGTTGATCAAGTAGAGTCTGGATCTAATCTTCTTCATTCAACCCTGCATCCTTCATAATTCTCAGAGAGGGGATCTGAACCTCAATAGGCAAGACAACCACCATGTCGTATACCAGAGAGTACGGTGTTGCCCCCGTTGATGTGCGAGTTGTGGTACGATACCCGTGGAGGGCGAATGGTAGCATCTCATGCCAGTCTTTGTATGTGACTGTCATTTTCTGTATGATCTTTTTAATGTTCTTATTTGCAGCTTCAACAACACCATTCATCTTTGGTCGGTAAGGGGAAGAATTGTGATGCTGGATCTTGAATTGCTCACACAAGGCGGTGATCATAGTATTGTTCAAGTTTGTACCATTGTCTGTGATGATCCTCTCTGAGATACCATACCGACAGATGAGATTTTGCTTAATGAACCGGGCTACAACATTCTTGGTGACAGATGCGAAAAAAGCTGCCTCGACCCACATTGTAAAATAGTCAATTGACACTAGGATGAAGCGGTGTCCATTGGAGGTTGTTGGCTTGATTTCCCCAATCATATCAATCCCCCACGTAGAAAAGGGCCAAGGTTCCATCAAGACATTCAGAGGAACCGGAGGTACGTGCACCTTGTCAGCATAAATCTGACACTTATAGCAGGTTTGAGAGTGTTGATAGAAATATTCTTCCATGGTAGACCAATAATAGCCTGCCCGTAGGATCTTCTTTACCATCACATGCCCACTAGAATGGGTGCCAAAAGTGCCTTCATGTAACTCAGCCATGATTCTTTCAGCTTCAACCTTGTCTACGCACTGAAGTAACACAGAGTCATGGTTGCGTTTGTAAAGAATGCCATTACTAAGGAATAATTTAGCAGAGAATCTCCTTAAGATCTTCTTATCATTGACTGAAGCTCCTTCTGGATATTCTTCAGCCTCAAGATACCTCTTGACTTCG
The DNA here is from genome assembly GCA_948472305.1 of Vicia faba. Classification (NCBI taxonomy): domain Eukaryota; kingdom Viridiplantae; phylum Streptophyta; class Magnoliopsida; order Fabales; family Fabaceae; genus Vicia; species Vicia faba. The sequence continues at coordinate 271,157,843 of OX451741.1, read as the reverse complement.
TGAAACCAAGGCTGGTCCACTACTTCTTCAGTATTAATCTCGTGACAGTGTGTTGGTTCATCCATTCATTCAATGGTGATCTATGGAGCCTCATTATCCCCTTTAAGTTTAAACATAGATGACATCGTGGCTAGTGCGTCTGCTAGCTGATTTTCTTCTCGCGGGAAGTGCTCCAAGGTAATCTCCTCAAAATGTGGGAGCAATGTCAAAACATGTTCTTTGTAAGGGATAAGGTTAGGGTGTTTGGTGTCCCATTCCCCTTTGATCTGGCTAATAACCAAAGCTGAATCTCCGAATACATTCAAATATTTGATCCCTAAGTCTATGGCAGCTTTGAGACCAAAGATGCACGCTTCGTATTCTGCCATGTTATTTGTACAATTAAAGCAGAGTCTTGCCGTAAAAGGAGTATGACATCCTTCAGGAGATATGAGTACAACACCGATACCATTTCTGAGTGCGTTAGATGCCCCACCAAAAACCAGGGTCCATCGGGATCCTTGTTCTGGTCTGTCATATGGTCTGAATTCTTCATAGTTATTTACCATCATGATGTCTTCATCTGGGAATTTGAACTTCATGGACTGGTTGTCTTCTACAGCTTGGTGAGCATGGTGATCAGCTAGTACACTTCCCTTTATAGCTTTCTGGGTAGTATATTGTATGTCATATTCCGTCAGGATCATCTGCCATCTCGCTATTCTCCCAGAGAGAGCAGGTTTCTCAAAGATGTATTTTATTGGATCCATTCTAGATATCAATAAGGTAGTATGAGTCAGCATATACTATCTTAGCTGGCGAGCAGCCCATGCCAGAGTGCAGCAAGTTTTCTCGAGCAGTGAATATCTTGTTTCACAGTCGGTAAACTTTTTTCTCATGTAACAAATAGCATGCTCTTTTCGGCCAGACTCGTCATGCTTCCCCAGCACGCACCCCATTGAATTTTCCAAAATGGTCAGATACATGATTAATGGTCTTCCCTCGACTGGTGGTATCAAAACAGGAGGCTCTTGTAGATACTCTTTGATCTTGTTGAAAGCAGTTTGGCATTCATCATTCCATTTGACTACTTTATCTTTCTTCAGTAACTTGAAGATTGGTTCACAAGTAGCTGTCAAGTGAGAAATGAATCTGGAAATGTAGTTCAAACGTCCCAAGAATCCTCTGACTTCCTTCTCAGTACGAGGAGCAGGCATCTCTTGTATCGCTTTCACTTTGGCAAGATCTACTTCAATACCCTTATTGTTGACGACAAAGCCTAGGAGCTTACCAGACCTTACTCCAAACGTGCATTTATTTGGGTTCAACCTCAGCTTGTACTTCTTTAGTCTCTCAAACAGCTTCCATAAATGATCAAGATGCTCCTCTTCTGTTTGAGATCTAGCTATCATGTCGTCCACGTAGACCTATATTTCGTGATGTATCATGTCATGAAATAGAGTACCATGGAACACTAATTGGTTTCCCCAACATTCTTCAGTCCGAATGGCATCACCTTGTATAAGAATGTGCCACACTGTGTAACAAAGGTTGTCTTCTCCATGTCCTCAGGCACCATTTTGATTTGGTTGTAGCCTGAGAAACCATCCATGAAGGAAAACACTTTATGTTATGTCGTATTGTCAACTAGGATGTCAATGCGGGGAAGTGGGAAATCATCACTATGGCTTGCCCTATTTAAATCTTTGTAATCCATGCACATTCATACCTTGCCATCCTTTTTGGGCACAGGAACAACATTGACAACCCATTGCGGATAGGAGGTGACGACCAAGAATCCAGCGTTGAATTGTTTCATGACTTCTGCTTTAATCTTCTTCGACATATCTGGTCGCATGCGACGAACCTTTTGTTTTACTGGTGGGCAATCCTCTTTTGTAGGTAGACGATGTACCACAATATCTGCATCAAGTCCAAGCATGTCTTCATATGACCAGGCAAAGACCTCAACATATTCGTGTAGCAACTGAATCAGACGCTCTTTGACACTAGGTTCCAGATTGGCACCCACCTTGACTTCTCTTTTGTCTTTCTCGGTGCTTAGGTTGATTGTATCCACGGGTTTCTCGTGGGGCTGAATGGTACTCTCTTCTTGTAGTAGTAATCTGGCAAGTTCCCCTGGTACTTCGCAATCTTCCTCACCTTTGTCTTCGGCTTGGTAGATTAGATTTTCAGAGTTACAAAAAACCATAGCAGAACCGTTACCCATGGGATCCCTAATGGATGTAGACCTGCATTGTGAGTGTGAGTGTGTGTAAGGGTATAACTATCTTTGAAAGAAATGAAAAATAAAAAATAAAAACAATGAGAACAAAGTTTGTATGCAAAAAACGTCCATGATTCATTGATGTCATATGGAAATGAGATAATAGCCCTTACAAATGGACCATTGTGCTTCGGGTAAGACACAAGGTTTTAAGAGTCTGAATTGTTTTAATATTACAAATCCAACAAAATGTAAAGACAAATTACTGTGGGATAAAAGTGATCGGGACAAAATCTCTAGCCTCCTAGTTGTTGAGCCCTCCGCTGACAGTCGTGAAGATCCAATCCTCCAGGTTGCATCCATCTTCATCATCCTCTACCGTGTTTACTTCACGGTTGCTGATCTTCAACGGTGGTCCTCCAGCACGAGCGCGGCGTATAGTCTTCTGAGCACCTAAAGTGAAACCCTGGCCAAACTTGTCAGACTTGTATGGGATATCTGGGAGTTGTCCCTAAATAGTGCACCCACCTTCTTCTATCACGGCTTTTGCATCCTTCAAATATGACATCCTGAGTGGAGGCCTTGTGATCTTGGGAACATCCCTGGTCACTGCCATATCTTGCGGGATTTCTTCAAAGTGTTGGAATGGAGTTTCAATAAATTCACCATCTAATTCCATATATCTGAAGGAATTGAGATGGTTGATCATATACTCTTCTTCTCCATGAACGGTGATAATCTTCCCTTGAATTGGATACTTCAGCATTCGGTGCAACGTAGAGGTAATAGCGCCAGCATTGTGAATCCATGGTCGGCCTAGCAAGCAAGAGTATGAAGGGCGAATATCCATTACATAAAAAGTTGAATCAAATTTTTTGGTTCTAACCTTTATGGGGATATCCACTTCCCCATGCACCATACTTTTTGAGCCATCAAAAGCTCTGACTACTATGTTACTTGGTTTCAATGTTAACCCTTCACAGTCAAGCATATCAAGAGCCTTTTTAGGCAATACATTCAGAGATGAGCCAGTGTCCATTAAGACATGAGCCAAGGTTTTTCCCTTGCATTCCACTGAGACATGCAATGCCTCATTATGCTTCCTTCCTCTTGGCGTTAAATCAGCATCCGAGAAACCTAAACCAATATCTGCAGTCAAGCTGGCTACGCAGTCTTGGAACTGATCGACAGATGTGTCTTGGGGTACATGGGAAGTTTTCAGGAATTTTACCAAGGCCTTTGCATGCGCCTCGGAACATAGTAGTAAAGCCAACATGGAAATTTTAGATGGAGTTTGCCCCAGTTGTTCAACTACATCGTAGTCGCTTATTTTATGATCTTTATAATTTCGTCCATCTCTTTCCGGGAGGTCTCAGGGATAGCCAACGATTGTGCCTTCGTCCAGACAGGCTCAATCAGAATACTTTTACCTCGAGTCTCAGTGAACTCGACAGCAGGAATGTCAGTAGGAGTGATAGCAGGAATTGTAACAGCTTTGTTAGTTGGAGTATTGGTGGAGATGATTGTAGGACTGGGAATAGCCTTCGGAGGAGAAACAACAACAGGAATGATTACGGGTCCATAAACTGCTTTTGGGGGAGCAATTTCTGGAGAGAATATCCTTCCGCTTCGGGTAATCTTGCTAGTCCCTGCAATATTACTGATATCAGAGTTAACTTTCTTAGAACTGGAATCTTTGACAGCTGGCCAATCTTGCTTGATACCGTGGTAGTAGACTTCCCCTCCATAATTCCATGGTATGGTTTTGTCTGACGAATACGGGATTGGTCCAGGCATTGTAATTATCAAAGGGGTTACTTTTGGAACTGATGTAATTCTAACGGGTCTTTTGGTGGAGATCCTGGAAGAATTGGCGGAAATGGTATTGATAGAAACACCATTAAAAGGAACAGGTGGAACAGAAGTATTTTCAAACAAAGTTTCCTTGTTATCTATTAGGCATTGAACACCTGCTTTCAACAAAGGACAACTGGTTGGTGAGGACAAACATAAATGGCAGCTTTCATCACAACCTTAGAATACACTGGCATTTAATAAGTTCTTTTTGATAGTCAGGAGTGGGGTCATAAGTTCATCAACTGAAGTAACAAACATATCTTCCTCAATGGCGTTGGCATTATAGTCGTGTTTGGGCTTAGGGGCAGAAATGACATTTGGCTTTTCGGGTGCATCGAATTCAATCTCTTTGGCTTCAATGAGGTCTTGTACTTTTTTCTTCAGAGCCCAGCAGTTGTTAGTGTCATGGCCAGGACTCTCAGAATGGTATGCACAGCGGGCATTAGGATGATAGTGAGGAGAGGTTGTGTTAGGATTCTTTGGAGCTTCTTTCAAGGTCACCAGGTTGGATCTTAGTAAGTGTCGCAATACTTGAGATAAGGTCATGTTAATTCTGATGAATTGTCTGACTGGTGTTTCCATTCTTGGTTGGTTGTTTCTTTGCTGATTAGGCGCCGATTTAGGAATCATAATAGCCCCCACCATTGGACGACATTCGGCCCTATCTTAATTTCTCTGAGGATAAACAGCAACCACTTCTTTCTTTCCGATAAATGGCTTCCTTATAGCAGCAAAGGATGCATCTTTTTTAATCTTTCCACTCTTTATCCCAGCTTCTACCCTCTCTCCGGTCAATATCAGTTCAATAAAACCTGTCGATGAACTCCCAATTAGGTGATTGAAGAAAGGACCAGACAAGGTGCCCAAAAGCATGTCTACTAATTCTCTTTCAGATAGAGGAGGTTGAACTCTTCCAGCCAAGTCTCTCCATTTTTGCGCATAGTCCTTGAAGCCTTCACTTGAAACCTTGGCCATACTCTGGAGCTGAGTACAGGTAGGCGCAAGGTCAGTGTTGTACTGGTATTGTTTGTAAAAGGCTGCAGCAAGATCTTCCCAGTTATGAACATTGTCTCTTTCTAACTTATAAAACCAATCAAGTTGAGTTCTAGACAGATTGTCTTGGAATAAGTGTACCCATAAGTCTTTGCCAGCGGTATGGGGATGGATTTTCCTCACATAGGACCAGAGATGCATTTTAGGGCATGAAACTCCGTCATATTTGGCGAACACAGGTGCTTTGAATTTTGGAGGAATGACAATGCCTAACACTAAGCCCAACTCCTCAAATTCCAAACCAGGCACTTTTTGGATTTCCATTGCACTCAACCGTTCTTCTAGATGCTTATACTTGTCATCAGCTGGAGGGTATTGTTCTTCAGAATAGTCTTCTTCTTCCTCTTCCTCTTCTGACTCTGACTGGACAACTATTTCTTTACCCTTCCCATCTTGGTTGTCTTTCTCCCTGGATGTCGTTGCAAATTCTAAAGCCCTTCTTGTCTGCCCTTGGAATCTTCTTCCCATGTTTAGAACTCCGGTTATCTTCTTTGTTTTCTTTTTCTTCTCCTCATCCAGCAAGGTCTTCAATTCTTCTTGTCCTTTGGCTAGAGTTAAGAACAATTATTGAAACTGTGCATTCTGAGCTTGGAGGTCCTTTACCGTTTGCTCGAGATCCATCTTAATGAAATAAACATTAGAGAGATGAGGAGACTTGTTGCAAGAAACCTGATTATGTTATGATGAATGGTAAATGCATATGCAATGTTTTCAAGGATTTTAAGATTTAAATTTGTTTTAGACAAAAAGGAAACACACGTTATATTAATAGATTAAAGCTTGAGTACATCAATGCCTTCTTGGGCAAATTAATACAAAAGCTCTAAGATAAAAAGGTAGTACGCATCCTCTTTTGTGCAATGTAGGTATTCAGAGTCTGCTCCTCATGAAGTAGCCTAGTGAGTTCCAAAACCTTCTTCTCGCTTGCGTAGAATTGGGCTTCGAAAGTATCTCGCTCCCCTTTGAGTTGTATCCAATACCTTTGTAGGTCTTCAAGAGAGGTGGGCATGTCAGGATGTAGGATAGTGTATGGAACATCTCCTTCCATGATAGACTCAATGATTACCGGGAGAATGGAGGGGTAAGGCATCATAAGACTCTAAGCACGAGTTCATACCCATTTGAGGTAAGGCTCAAGAGGGATGGAATTTTTATGCCCCAAAGTCTTGCTATCTACCTTGTTTAACATCCTCCAAACTCGAACAAATCTCTGGCGAAGACCTTGATCGTCGTTGTCATAGTCAAATACCAAACCTTGAATCAGCATCTCGTGCGGGACATCTCTTCGGGCGTAACCAAACTGTCTTAAAGCTAAGCAGGGGTTATAGGTGATACCTCCCCTAATTCCAAGTAAAGGGACATTAGGAAATTCTCCACGACGGTCGACAATAGTAACATTCTCTATGGATCGGGAGCACCAATGAATGTCTGAATGTTTGAGCGTCATCAACCATTTTGACCACCTTGAACCTTTCTCATTCTTCAATACAGATTGGGGAAGATGCAAAATAAACCATCTTGACAAGAGAGGTGTGCAACACATAAGGACACCTCTTTTCCTCATTGTGCGAGTGTGAAAAGAGTGTAGGATATCCCCTAGTAATGTAGGCACCGGGTTGCGAGATATGAAGATTTTGACGGTGTTCACATCTATGAGTTGGTCAGGATTTGGAAACAAAACCATCCCATAGATAAGGAGAACCATCATTTCCTCAAAGGCTTTCAAATCCAAGGAATTCCAATAGTTTTGGGCTTTCTCGAACAAGAACTTTTCTAAGAAACCTTTGACACCACTCCTTATTTCCCAATGAGTTGTGACATCAGATGAGTGCAAGTGTAGAGCTTGAGCAATATCTTCTGGCTTTGGGTCCCTTTCCGTATCGTTGAAAGGTAGTTGATTGAGAATGGGAATCCTCAAGAGTCGGTAGAATTCTTCCAAAGTAGGCACAAGTTGATAGTCGGGAAATGTGAAGCAATGGTGTAAAGGATCAAAGAACTAAAAGAGCACATTCATCATGTCCTCATCTGTGTTGGAGGTGACCAAGTTGAGTAGGCGACCTTGTCTCTTAGTGAATGGAGAGTTTTCAGGAATCCTTCAAGCTAGCTCCTTAAGTTGTGGAGGGATCCTTACAAGGTTGACTTGAATAGTTTTCCTGCGAAGTGAATCCATATCCTACAAAACAAGAACAAAGATGAATCCCAAAAATCCTTGAAATGGTTAGTGAATGTGTATGATGTTATGATGTTCATGATGTTATGTATAAGTATGTATATACAAACAAAGAAAACAAGTCCTTAGGTTTAGGCTTGAATGGAGTTTTATAGGTAAGTACCCTCTTGAAGTTTAGTTGGCTCAAACCTGTCCTAGTAATAGTAACCGGGTTCTAAGGAGCTCAATATCACTGGTTTGTTTCCTTGGTCATTGTTTCAACACAAGCCTCTTTAATGGCGACCGAAATATCCCAAGAAACCAAACCTCAATGAGTGTAGTATCGAGTATCTACCAACTTCGGACTGCACCAAAGCCCGTCATCTCACTACATCCTAAATGGCCAAGTTGGTCAAGTAAAGGTTCTAGAAGTTCATTAGTGCTTCATGACATCACTCAGCGGCCCCGTATTCTCTTTGATTAACTCAAAGGCTACTGGTACCCACAAATATGTCGCACTAACGAAGCTATTGCTTAGACCATGTTGGTATACCCCGCACAGTTTCCACAATGCATTGCTACTTACCTATAATGTATCCCAAATTCGGGTAGAGGATTAAATCCCAAACAAAGAACCATAATGTAAAGCATACAAGTCAAACAATGTAAGCAAGTAAATGTTATCTATCCCTAAGGTAGCCCCCACTTTTAGAATTTTCCCCAGTAGAGTCGCCAGTTCTGTGATACGGTGGGAGAACTGACTTGAGGGTTTTACGTTTGATTGCAAATGTTGCGGTTAGCAAGAGTCGCCACTGACTTTTCGTTCATCCAAAAGGAAAGGTGAAAAAGCACATGAAAGACCTTTGAGATTGTTTCTTGAGTTCGGGGGGTAGATTATGAAAAGGGAAGGTATTATCACCCTTTTCATCCATGGTTTTCCATGGGCTCTTAGTTACTTGCTATATCACTTGCTTTTGTTTAAAATTGTGCTTTGTGTGGTTTTTGAAAGTATTTTGTAAAGAGGCCATTGTTTAGGCAAACTTTGTAATGATTCTCGTTCATAAGAATGTATACAAAGTGTTGATCTTTTGAAAATATTTTCAAGTTTTGTAAGATGTTTTGATAGTGTAGGTGTTTGTTTTGAAAATAGCAAGGATGTTTTGTTTTGAAATTGAGCAAGTAACTAGGAGCATTCTACCTACTCAAAAGTATTTCTTGTTCATTTTCCTTTTCCTATGACATTGTTATCTTACCATTGATTTGGTAAGCAACCCTATCCTTGGATGCAAATGGGACGGGCGTGGGTCATCGTATAACCATGATTAACAATGTTGCAAGGTATCTTAGAATTCTTTTTGAGGGACTAAGATCATTTGTAAGGCAACTTAGATAGCGTCATCGAGGGACTATGATCTTGTATTTGCTTGTTTTTTGCTAAGATACCTTACATGCATGATATGGCCATTTTGTATAAGGCAACCAAGTGGAATAACCCTAGGGATGCTTGTGTGCAAGTGTATTGTTTTCATGCTTGTTTTTGTCTTGAATTAGGGTTTTCTAAGTATTGGTTTTAGTCTTTCTATTCAAACCCTAATTACTAGCATGTTATATAAAAGCGATAAATTGCGAAATTTAAAGTTACTACGCTATTACAACATTTATGGGGAGAGGGGTATACAAATTCATGAATGGGGATTGCAAGAATTTAAACCTAATTAGTCTATTACAACCATATTGAATTGATATCAATGTACAAGGAGATAAATAAATACAAAGTACAATGAATGTACAAAAAATGCAAAATATAAAGAGAATGTATCTTTGTTTGATTTTTTATGAAAAAAGATTTGTCTTAACCTAATTAAATAAAGAAAATAATTAATCAAGTTTAAATTTATTAAGAAAAGATTTTTTGAATAAAACCCTAATTCTATTTAGTTTATTAAAAGAATATAGGCTTAGAAAATTATTTTTGGTATTTTTATCCTAAAAATATTTATAGTATTATAAAATATTTTTGGCCCTTTTTTAATATTAAAAATAATGTATTTTTTAAATGGTGTGAAAAATAGATAAATAAAAACATAATATTAATTAAGTTTACAAGATTACTTAATAAAATAAATAAAGTATAATAAATTAAAATATTTTTTGTGAGAAAAATAAAATAAAATAAGTCAAAATATAAATCTATCATTTTTTTGTATTTTACGATTTTTTAAATATTTAGAAAATATATTTAAGAAAAATAAAAATGAAAATAAAAAAGAAAATAAATAAATTTTGGCCAGGGGTGTCAATAGGAAACACGGGGTTAACTAGCAGAATAAATAAAAAAATAAGCCAGGCCCAAAGAGGCCCATCGCCCTGCAAATAAAAAAAAGTCAGGATTGTAAAACATGTAAAAAAATACAAAAGGGTACCACTGGGGCTCAAACCCAGGTCCCATAGGTTACAGGCACGCGCTTCTACCACTGGGGTGGCTATACATCCGTTAACATAAGTAAAACAATAAATATGTAAGGCAAAACGCGCCCTGAATACTTCATCTTCAACCTCCAGCCAGACCAACTGTAACTTGCTCATTTCTCATCAAAAATGAAAACTGTACACATGAAACTTGTAGCAAATTTTTTCACGATTCTAGAAATGTAAAGTATTAAAACTATAGATTAAAGATAAGCATGAATTTTAATGGACCTAATCTGAACCCTAAAAATTTCAGAAATTTCAGTTTCAAAATTCTCTAACCTCAAGCAAAATTAATAGAAACTATGGACATGGTTAGCTTCAGGGCAATGATATCTACATGTTTTGTTCATAAATAAACTATTGATGATGCATGTATGAAGAGTTCCAAGTTGAGAAAACTTACCTCAAAACTGGAAATTGTGTTTGGAGTTTTAGCTTCCTTGAGGTCCTAGGAAGCTAATGCAATGGTTTGCTTGATTTGAGAGTGGCTGAAATGACCTGGAGAAGTCAATGTGAAATGCTCTGTTTTTGGTTATGGAGGATATGGTAAATGATGTTACACTAATGAAGTAGGGAGAAGTATAGGTTACACTTGATGTAAGGAATCTTTAGAAACTAAAAGGCCAAGAAACGTACGAGGGAAATGCGAGTTTGAAGTTCAAGGTCAGAAACTGTGCAACAATGGAGTTTTTGGGCAATTTCTGATTTGAGAGAGTTTTGGTGTATTTCAGGGTGCTTAAGCTCGTCCTCTAGCTCACAAATAGTGAATTTATTTATAAGCAACAAGTTTGGAGACCTCTTGTTGATCAAAATTTAAATCACAAGTTTATGCATAACATGTGATTTTTGAGAAATTCAAGTTTCAAAGCCTTGTGTAATTGCTAAGATAGAGTGGTTATGCTTTAAACAAGCTTGCTTCTAAATTTGTGGAAGGAGTGTGATCATAGCGAACAAGTTAGAGGCTCAAGAATGAACTTTATGCAAAAAGCTTGCTTTACAAGAATGGCAATGTTAACTTTGTGCCAATAATGGAAATGCAGCTTGGATAATAGCTCAATTGCTTGGATCAAAGCCCTAACAGTTGTGTAAACATTTAATTATGGAGTGACAAACAGGTTTGAGGCCTGAGAAGCAAAGATTATGCAGCCTAGCATGGATTTGGTTCATGTGTTCATCAAAAATGGCTTGTAATTCAAGTGACAAAATCCTAACTTCATCTCTTCGATTGTCCCTACTCAAGAATGATCTCAAGGAGTTCTTGGACATTTTGGAAAGCTTGAAATCTGATCTATAACAAATCTTTGAATTTCTTTTGAAGATTCCCCTTGGAACTATATGAAAAAGTTCCATGAAGTTGGGTCAAAATCCTGACCAAATTAGGGCAAAATTTCACTAAGTGTTTAGTTTCATGACCACATGTCCATAAAATTATAAATTGATATTCAAGAATTTTTGGAAGGAGTTGTGTAAAGAAAAGTTGTATATTTCATGGAGATCTACATCTTTCATGTTGGAAGTTTCTCTTGAATCATCTTGCATCATGGTGAAAATTTGGCTCAAAGTTATGAAAAAAAATGATATTTCCAACACTTAGAAAAATTTCTAAGTTTAGAAATTTTGACTTTTCAAAATGAAATCTTGAATTTTTTATTTCTTGATGAATAAGTTTCATATTTTGACATTTTTTGATGAATTGTGATCTTTGGCACTTGAATTTGACCAAAAAGTCAAAGTTTGACTTTTCAGTATACAATTGACTTTTGATCAGTTGACTGCAAAATTCATATGTCAATCCAATGGACTTGCAATGTTTTGAACCATGTCATTAGGTTAAAATTATGCAACTGGACTCTTGAGATAATGCCTTAAACCAATTGACCATTTGCTAGGTCAAAAAACAGAAATTGCCCTTTCCCAGTAAAAACCCTAATTTTGACCATTTTGCCCTTTTGGAGATTTGATCAAATTTCTTGAGGAGTTGTGGTCCAAACTTGATCAAATGATGCATATGAGTTTAAAATGTTGATGTGGATCAAAAATTATGAAGTTTGAATGTAAATTTTCCATGGTTGACTTTTTCCCCAATACAACTGATTTTTAGGTCAATTGCTCAATTGACTAATAAAAAATGTAATCCAAGGCTTGAAACTTGACATGAGTAACCTTGGGGGTCCATAATGATCCATGAAAGTCATATGTGGCATTATAAGTTCCAAAATCCCTGTGCAATCTCAAACCCTAATTTTGGTCATTAGTGCTCAAGGAGGTGTCTTGAGCTGATCAAACCCTAATGTAGTCTTGAGCCCAAGGAGATCTTGTGAGAAAATTCTTGATAAGTGAGAGGGAAAATTTTAGGGTACAACAACATGTTACTGTTGGCTCCTAAATTCGACACCCTTGTTTTATTAATGTCGGCCATTAAAGCTGAAGGATGTTTTTCGACTAGCTAGGTCCGTCGAAATGCCCATCGAAAGATGGCAAGGTACTTAAAATATTTATTCCAAGGGAGAAGTTGGTTGCCTTCGACGTCGAAGGAATTTCTCGTCGAAGATGCTTCTCGACGAAGGTGTTCGATGGTTCAGAGTGGAGCGGTTTGAAATTCAAGCGTTTGGAGGGAAAACGGTTTCCAGCGGTTACCAAGTGCAACGTGTGAAGATCTGGAGCGTTGAACGTTGAGAACGTGCCAAGTGGAGTCATCTCGAAGCAGTGTAACTGCCCGACGGTTACTTGGGATGTTTTAGTATAAATAGTAGTAGTCATGTAGTTTCTCGCGTGTGTTCACAATTCTATACAAAGTCACTCATATAGATTCGAGTACCCAGCGTGTGAGAAAGAATTGTTGAGAAATGTATGTGTGAAACACCAACTTTATTAATCAAAGTCATGTACTTTCCCAGAAATTTATTTGCTTTCTTCTTTACTTTCCTGTCGAACCCTTTCATTTAAAGCCTTATTTATTTTACCAAGTCCTTTCTTCATGCAATTTGCTTAAAGCCTCTTTATTTTATTGTCATTTAACCAATATCCAATTTAATCAAACTTCAAAATCAACCTATGTCCTAGGATCAATCTGATCGATCCTGCGAGTAACCAAATAAGTAACCATTTGGAGGATCAGCGGTTGTTTACCAAATACCAAGGTAAACAAATTGGCACACCTGGTGGGACTGTGTGTTGATTGTTGAAAATAATCTCATCTTTTCGAGGAGTGTTGTATGTTATTGAGAAGTGGTAGAATATACACTAACGATAACAATACTGCCAGAAGAAGGGAAGAGATGGCGAATCCGCCAAACAATAACGAAATCCCACAAACGAATGTGGGAGCAACGGTTAATACGACCGTAAGTGAAGCGACAACTGTTGGTTCGACACCAGCAGTAACGGTCACGGCAACGGGGCCATTACTTTCGTTCACGGGCCCCAGGATGCCTTTGGGAACTCCCCCACCAAGGGGAAACTTAGGCACAAGGCCTTTTGCGCCACCAGGATTTATGCCACTCTATGGTATGCCAACTTCTGAATTGGCTAGCCTGACGAATGCTACGTCCACTTTTTCAGACCCTTTAGTGAGTGCCTCTTCGCCACTCCAAGGCTCTGGAGTAGGCATGGCAAATAGAAATAGGACCCAACTCTTAGGAGGAACGTCCCAAGTAGCCCATGGCCTTACAAATGCCTCGACAGCAGTCTTGAGGCAACAAATGGACGAAAGCAACCATGATATGGTGCAAATGTTGGCACAAACTTTGAGTACAGTGCTAAACCCTCTAATACAAAACACTACTCAATCGAATCAGCAAGTGACAGCGTAAATGACGCGTTTGACTAATTTCTTTGGAGTACCCCAACCTGTTCAACAGCCCCAAAGGGTGCAAATAAGGGGAAACCAGGGGATGTTCTTAGAGGAAGAAACCACCATCAACCAGGCTCAACAGCCTGTCGAAGAAAACCTTAGGGCACGATTGGAGCAACCCGTCGAGGAACCTAGGGTAATAACCCCAGAGGTAAGGTTAATTAACAGAAACCAAAATGCTGACGAAGTAGTCCAGCATATCCAATACCAGAATACGGGTTTGGAAAATAATCTGGCAACCATGATCGAAAGGATCATGACTCAAAATGGGATGAACATGGGCTTTCGAAGGCCCAACTTTACATCTCCATTGTCAGAGTACGTGTTACAGACAGACTTACCTCCTAGATGCAAAGTCCCCAAATTTACTAAGTTCTCTGGGGACACGACAGAATCTACTGTCGAGCATGTGGCGAGATATTTGATCGAAGCAGGTGACATTTCGAATAACGAAAACCTGAGGATCAAGTACTTCCCAAGTTCTTTAACAAAGAACGCTTTTACTTGGTTTACAACTCTTCCCCCCAATTCGATCCATCATTGGACCCAGTTGGAAAGATTGTTCCATGAACAATTCTACATGGGGCAAACCAAGATAAGCCTGAAAGAATTGGCCAGTGTGAAGAGACGTTTCACCGAACCTATAGACGAATATCTAAATAGGTTTAGGTTGCTCAAGGCGAGATGTTTTACACAAGTGCCAGAACATGAGTTAGTCGAAATAGCCGCAGGCGGTTTAGATTATTCCATTAGGAAGAAGCTAGACACCCAATACCTGAGAGACATGGCCCAACTGGCCGATAGAGTTTGACAGGTAGAACGCCTCAAAGCTGAAAAAGCAAAGGTAACGAAAACTCACAAGAGAGAGAGGATAGCGTACGTTGAGATGGATGACGAAGATCCGGAATCCTTCGACGATACTTTAGCTGTCGAAGAAGGAGAAGTCGATTTAGCAGAACTGAAACAAGGGCCACCATACTCTTGTAAACTGTTAGTCCCCTCAAGTGGGAAAAATCCCATTGGTCCAGAAAGGACCAACGATAGGTTCCCCAAAAAGACTTATAGTTTTGACATCACAAAATGTGATGAAATATTCGACTTGCTTTTTAAAGATGGCCAAATGATAGTACCCCCAGGGGTAAAAGTGCCTCCTCTTGATCAAAGAAAGAAGAGAGGTTTTTGCAAATATCATAATTTTTTGGGCCATAAAACTTCTCAATGTTTTCTTTTCAGGAATCTTGTGCAAGACGCTATCGAAGAAGGGAGGTTGAAGTTTGCTGACAAAACCCCCATGGCTGTCGACTCAAATCCATTGCAGGCTGAAGCCCACTATGCTGAGCCCTCTGAGGTGAACGTGATAGAGGCAACCAGGAGCCAGTCGAAGAAGCCAGGAATTACAATGGTCGAAGTCTCAAAGGACCACATCAACATGCCAATCTTTGGCAGTTTTTCTGGAAGTTTATCCAGGAAGACAATTGAAGCAGTTCAGAAAGCGGTCGAAAGCCCGAAGTTGGAGACCGCTGAAGCACAAAAAACTGGACCAAAACCCAGTTCCCACTTGGCCACAGTTCAAGGCCAGACGGAGAATCTAGGGATACAAATGAAGCAGTTAACTCTTGCTAACAAAGATGCAATGAATATCAACATGGTCGAACTTTCTGACCCAAAAGCATCATAAGAGGCCATGAGGCAAGAACAAGCTAATAAGACTGCTTTCCCTCGGGAAAACGAAAATTTGGCAGATTTTCTACAAAGATGCCAGAAAAAGAAATCAGAGGTGATGCTGTGTCCAAGATGCAGTTCGATCTTTGACAAAAAAGCTGCTGAGCACATTCAAGGCGTAAGAGCAGCGAATAAGAGAAGGGAAAATGTTGATCTTCGACATGACCCCAGAAGAGCCTCCCAAAGAGGTTCAAACCAAGAAAAGAGGCCATTGACTTTTAGGCCTCCCACAAATGTGCCAGTAGATACTTGGTACAAAACCTCTGGTCGAAAAAGGCCAAGTGAGGAGAGATGGCACTCTTTCGACGTGCCAAGGGGTTCCTCTTTGACTCAAAAGAAAGAGCCTCAGGTGGCTGCACCTAAAGTTGCACAAGTGTCAAGCAACTACAAAGGTAAAAATCCCATGTTTCGATCTCAATGGAGGAGATACCAAAGGAGACGAAAAGCTGAAAGGGAGGCTGCCAACGAACCAAAGGCAGAAACCAGTTCGAACGTTCCTCAAAGGAAGCAAAGGAAACCTCTAGAAAGAGCCAGTAACCAACAGGCTAGTTTGGCCTAACCAAAGTGAAGTCGAAGACGAAGACGATTCTGAGTCTGATGATACTTTGGACATAATGGTGAATATAGTCTCAGTGCTGCCCAGAGAATTCAACCGACAGGTGGAGGTCGAAGTAAGTGACTGGGAAGTGGAACAAGAAATGGTCAAACACAGGCCAGTGTGCTATTTCGTCATGGACAATGGCACCACTGAGGAACAGAATGGGTTCTTCGAGCCACCTACAGAGGCGATGAAAAATCACCTCAAGCCTTTATTTATAAGGGCTAAACTCGAAGAAACTACTGTGAATAAAATTTTGGTGGATTGCGGGGCGACCATCAACATTATTCCTCACTCTATGCTAAGGAAAATTGGCAAAAGGGATGAGGACATTAAGCCTCACAACATGGTCTTGTCGAACTATGAGGGCGGCATAGGGACCACTATGGGAGTGATCCAGCTGGATATCAAAGTAGGATCTATCCTTCGACCAACGATGTTTATGGTCATATCGGCCAAACCTAACTATAATATTTTGTTGGGCCGTGAATGGATTCATGGTGTTGGAGCTGTGCCATCATCAATGCACCAGAGGCTGCTCCTATGGCGTCTAGATGGGATGGTCGAAAACATAGAGGCAGACCAAAGCTACTACCTGGGCGAGGTGAATAACCTGGGTTTGGCAGATTTCGACAAGAACTTGGCTCACATAGGGCCATGTCCAACACCTGACTTCGACATGGCGCCAGCGCCAAACACTTTTTGTTCCCTATACCTGCATCCTGAGCATGGTTTCCAATGGGACAGAGAAGACTTGTTCCACATAGACTTCAGTGGGTTAACTGATATCCAACCAACTGGTTGGGGAAGTGAATTCAGTGATAATGACTGAGTCACAATCTTTGAAGCGAATTTCGGCTTATGTAGCCGAAACTAAGATGATAACGGCTCTCGAAGCCGAAGTAAAGTACATGGCCACACAGGCCAATGATCAACAGTTATCTGCTGCAGGTCCAGGAAAGGATTTCGATCCAAAACCTCCTGATATCATGCCAGAAGAAATACAGGAACAGAGGCTCGACGCCATCTATGACGATGAGCCTTTGGGCTTCGAAAAGGACCCCTTGGCGAACAACATTAAAATGTTAGCGCAAGATCCTTTAGAAGAAATCAACTTAGGCGAAGGGTCAGAGAAAAGGCCAACTTACATCAGCGCCAAAATTGATCCAGAACTTAGGTTGGAAGTAATCCAATTGCTGAAAGAGTTCAAAGACTGTTTTGCATGGGATTATGACGAAATGCCGGGTCTCGACAGAGGATTGGTGGAACTTCAGTTGCCAATCAAACCTGGGAAGAAGCCAATCAAGCAAAATCCAAGGCGCTTCGCTCCAGAAATACTGTCGAAGATCAAGACGGAAGTCGAAAGACTGCTGAAATGCAAATTCATACGTGTTACAAGGTATGTCGAATGGATTGCAAACATTGTGCCAGTAATTAAGAAAAATGGTACGTTAAGGGTGTGCATAGATTTCAGAGATTTGAATGCTGCTACACCCAAAGATGAATATCCTATGCCTGTGGCGGAAATGCTAGTCGATTCTGCCGCTGGCTATGAATACCTGAGTATGCTCGATGGTTATTCAGGATATAATCAAATATTCATTGCTGAAGAGGATGTGTCGAAAACAGCTTTTCGATGCCCTGGGGCCTTAGGCACTTACGAATGGGTAGTGATGCCTTTTGGCCTAAAGAACGCTGGGGCAACATACCAGCGAGCAATGAATACTATCTTCCATGATTTTATTAACACTTTTATGCAAGTATATATTGATGACATTGTTATAAAGTCTGTTTCCAGGAAGAATCATATTGACCACCTTCGACAATCATTCGAAAGAATGAGAGAACATGGTATGAAGATGAACCCTTTGAAGTGTGCATTCTGTGTGAAAGCTGGAGATTTCTTGGGCTTCGTTGTCCACAAGAAAGGAATCGAAATCAACCAGAACAAGACGAAGGCAATTCTGGAAGCGAAAGCGCCATCGAATAAGAAGGAACTGCAATCTCTGTTAGGCAAGATAAATTTCTTAAGAAGATTCATATCTAATCTAAGTGGGAAAGCTCAGGCCTTTTCACCCTTACTTCGACTGAATAAAGAGGGATTCGAATGGGGGCAAGAGCAACAAGAAGCCTTCGACAAAATCAAAGGGTACCTCACTAAGCCACCTATTTTGGTGCCTCCTTGTAGCAATAGGAGTATGAGATTGTACATAGCTGCATCCGACAAAACTTTGGGAAGCATGTTAGCCCAAGAGGATGAGAATGGAGTCGAAAGACCCATTTACTATCTCAGTAGAGTTTTGAACGATGAAGAAACTAGATATAGTGAAGTTGAAAAATTGTGTCTATGTCTGTATTTCTCTTGTACAAAACTCAAGCAATATATAAAACCAGTTGATGTGTATGTTTCGTCTCATTTTGATGTTTTCAAGTATATGTTGTCGAAACCTATCTTGCGCAGTCGAATTGGCAAGTGGGCATTAGCATTAACTGAATACTCCTTGACCTTTATGCCTCTTAAGGCAGTAAAAGGACAAGTGGTTGCAGACTTCATAGTCGACCACTCAATTCAAGTTGAGGATATTAATTATGTGGAGATAGAGCCTTGGAAATTCTACTTCGATGGTTCCAGCCATAAAGATGGAACAGGGGTAGGAGTCTTGATTATTTCTCCAGATAAAATTCCAACAACATTCAAGTACAAAATATCAGGTTCTTGTTCGAACAATGAGGCTGAGTATGAAGCTCTAATTACTGGCCTTGAGATATTGTTGGAATTGGGGGCAACTCGAGTCGAAATAATGGGAGACTCGGAGTTAGTCATTAAGCAAGTCACAAAGGAATATAAATGCATAAGAGAGAATCTCATTATGTACTTTGTGATAGCAAATCGTTTATTGAAAAAATTTGAAACGATCAATATTCGACACATACCCAGAGTCGAAAATCAAATAGCCAACGACTTGGCACAGATTGCATCTGGGTATAAGATTTCAAAAACGAGATTGCAAAGAGCAATCGAAGTTCGAGAAAAGATAAAAGCAACTTGTCTATCACCAACAGACTTGGAATCGACGAGACTAGGATATGCTGATCAAAGTAACTTCGAAATTTCGTTCATAGATAATTTATCAGAGCAAGATTGGAGGAAACCCATTGTGGACTATCTTCAAAATCCAGGAGCTTTGACAGAACGAAAAACAAAGTACAGGGCGTTGAGTTACGTACTCATGGGTAATGAGTTATTCAAGAAAACGCCTGAAGGGGTATTGCTAAAATGCTTAAGTGAAACTGAAGCATACATAGCCCTTTCGACTACGCACGCTGGAGCATGTGGGGCTCACCAAGCAGGCCATAAGATGAAATGGTTGTTGTTTCGACAAGGACTATATTGGCCCACTATGCTGAAAGATTGTGTTGAGTTCGCCAAAGGTTGTCAAGAGTGTCAAGTCCATACAGGCATCCAACATGTACCAGCAAGCGAACTTCACTCGATAGTGAAGCCTTGGCCCTTTAGAGGATGGGCGTTGGACCTCATTGGAGAGATTCGACCAGCATCATCAAAGAGTCAGAAATACATACTGGTAGGCATTGATTACTTTACTAAGTGGATCGAAGCTGTCCCTTTAGTCAATGTAGACCAAGAAAATGTCATTGAATTTATTCAAAAGAACATTATCTTTAGGTATGGAATCCCTGAGACGATAACAACTGATCAAGGATCAGTTTTCACTGGTCGAAAGATGCAGGAATTTGCTCAGGAAACAGGCTTCAAACTCCTAACATCAACGCCTTATTATGCACAGGAAAATGGTCAAGTCGAAGCAGCAAATAAAGTAGTGATTGGCTTGATAAAAAAGCATGTTGGGAAGAAACCAAAGAATTGGCATAAGACGTTAGACCAGATTCTGTGGGCTTGTCGAACGTCCCCAAAAGAAGCCACAGGTACAACACCATATAGGCTAACTTTTGGCCATGATGCAGTGTTGCCAGCAGAAATTTGTCTTCAATCTGCAAGGGTTCAGAGGCATTATGATATTCCCTCTGAAATTTATTGGAACATGATGTTAGACGAACTGGTGGATTTAGACGAAGAGAGATTGCGCGCTCTTGACCTACTCAGGCTTCAGAAGAAAAGAGTAGAAGACTCTTATAATAAAAAGGTAAAACCTAAGGTATTTTTGCCTGAAGAACTAGTTTGGAAGGTAATTCTTCCCATGGATCGAAGGGATCGAAGCATGGGGAAATGGTCACCCAAATGGGAAGGACCATTCAGAGTTATCCAAACTTTTTCTGGTGGAGCCTATGAAGTCGAAGAGTTAGGTGAAGATAAAAGGCTCTTGAGAGTGAATGGTAAATATTTGAAAAAATACAAACCTACACTCCAAGAGATAAAAATAAAATAATAAAATAACAAGACTAAATTAACCATAAAAAGCCAAAATGGAAATTTTTATAAATTTTAGCCAAGATGGCAATGTTGTCGAATATAGATTACAAAATATGGTTACAAAAGCTGAATCAATCAGAAGGGAACAGAGTCCTTGAGTCGAAAGTATTTGGCTTGCTGCAGCTCCAATCTTTTCTTGCACCAGGCATTCTCCTGCACAAGCTTGGCAATCTGAGCGTCGAAGCCTTGGGCCTTCTCAGCAAATTCCAGGCCTTGTTTGATTTCAGTTTGACTCTCGGTGTCTGGGACGGTCGAAAGAAGTTCCTCCTTGCGTTTAGTGTTGGCATTTATCTTAGCCTCTATTTCTTCGATTTGTGCCCTGAAGGAAGCATTCTCTTGATCGATGGCATCGACTTCTTCCTGCGTAGATGCTTTTTGCTTCGACAACTCCGCAATTCGAGAAGTCGTCTCCGAAACAGCAGTCCATGCAGAAGAGCTTTTGCCATATAACACCTCAAGCTGACTATTAAAGCCCCTTTGGCGCCTATAATCTGCTGAGACTTGATCAACCATCGAGTGTAACTCCATGATCAAGCCTGAAACTTCTGGAGCTACAGCTAACAAGTCGACAGCATTCAAAACATCCCTCAAGTATGATGGAGCAGTGGGGTCCCCCTCTAAAGCCTTCATCAAGTCCTTCTTGAAAAACTGGGCCTTAACCTTCGCTAAAGCTTCATCAAGAGGAGAGGTTTCAGTGGACTTCCCCGACAGGGTAGGAACCTCCTGACTAGCATCGGATGAACTCTTGCTCTCGATGATTTCGTTGAGATAGCTAACAGGGTCAGTTTGTTTCAAGAGTTCTAAGTCCTCTTTCGACCTGTGCTTCGTTGAGGTGACAGCCCTTGCAACAGCATTGTCTTGGGTTTGAGGCTGTTGAGTGTTAGGTGCCTCGACTTGTTTCCCTTCGACTCGGACTGGGGCAGTACCAGCGTCATCTTGGTGCCCTTCGCCAGCGTCACCTTGGTTCTCTTCGCCAGCGGCATCTTGGTTTTCTTCGCCAGCATTGCCATGGTCCCCTTCGTCACGATTCTCTTCCGACAGATCCACCACCTGAACCTCTTTTGGCTGTTGTTCTTCCGTTTGAGGATCTTCTGTGGGTTTTTCTACCGTCTCAGCATTGGCCTCATTTATTTCAGTATGGGCTTCGTCATTTTCCAAGCCTTTTTCTTGTGGCCTGCTGAGTTCAGCAGACTCCAGCGTTTCAGAAGTCCTTGGCGGTGAGCTTTCAGTGGTGTCCTGAGAAAGGAAAGAGGAAGAATCTTCAGAAATCGAAAGAGACATAATTGAATGTAGGTATCTACACCTAAGTTACAAAAAGGTCTAAGAGATTACCTGTAAATTAGCTTCAGCCCCAGGGCTGGAATTGTCGCTTTCGACAGGCTTGTTGAGAAGAACGTTTAGTTCCTCCTCCGTTGGCTCCTCAATGATCACTGGAGGTGGCCTGGGCTTTCTCCCAGCAACCTTTATTCTAATTGTTCGACCCTCAGGAGCAGGAGCAGAAGCGTCCTTCGTCAGCTTTCGCCTTTTTAGAGGAGCAGGGGGAGAATCACCTTCTTCATCGCTCCCAGATTCGACCACCAGTGCTGGCCGTTTCTTGGGCGAAGGTGCCTAAAAAACCAATAGGAATTTGATTTAGCAATTGCATCGAAAGTCAAAAATCGAAAGCCAGAAGAAAATAATGAAAGTCTGGTTACCGATACAGAAGGCTTCTTCGAAGGGCCTTCCCCCTGTTGGTTAGTTGCGGTCTTCGCCGGCGCTGTAGTCTTCGCCGGCGCTGTAGTCTTCGCCGGCGGTGGAGATTTTGTTGAGGGGCCTCCTCCCTGTTGGCTTTCTGCAGCCTTCTTGGCTACAGGCTTTCGAACAACTGAAATCAAATAAATAGTTAACAGGCTAGCAGTCGAAAGAGAAAGACAAAGTAATGTGAAAGGATGAACTTACATTTCTTTATTTTGTCCAACACAAGGACAAAAGATTTCTGAAGCTCATCCACGAAGTCCTTCTCGTCGAAAAACTCCTCAGCGTAATAACTTTTCCACCACTCCTCGAAGGATGGTGAACAAAGAAAGTTGAGCTGGTAGTCAAACAACGAGAGAACTGTTCGACCAGCATATCTTCCGATATGTTTAGTGGCAGCTTCTTCGGTGTAATCATTGCAGAAGTACAACATAGACTTCTCTCTTGGAAAAATTGGAGAAGGTAGGGTTTGAATAATACCAAACTGGCGAGATACCAGGTTTGGTTGGTATGCAATCAGACTCAAGTGAGTCTTAGAGCTCCTGAATCGAAGAGGCATGATCCTTGGTGTAAGGAACGCCTCCCATATTATTGTATGTTCGTCAACTTGAGGACCACTCGACGTCCTTGGATGTGGCCTTGTGAACCATGCTGGGCCTACCTTCCGTCGAGCAAACGGAGCCATAGTCGAAGCAAACTCTTTCCTTCGAGCAAACATCAGAACGAACTTGGTGAAAGTTTGCTGAAACTCCAGTCCATCTTCCATAGGCGTCAACAGAGCCAGTCTGGTTCCTTCGACGCGTCTGTTCGCTATCTCTGGAGCCTGCTCATTTATTTGAACCTTCTTAGGCAAGAAAGATTCGAAGGTGGCATTGAGCCACAGTTAGAGCAGCCAAAAAGGCCCAGCAAGTAGCAAACTGGCCCTGTTCTCGATAATTTTTAGAAGAGTTTCCCCATTACTAATCGAATCATAGAGGCTAGCCAAAATCAATTATGCCAAACAGATATTTTGGCCATGATGCAGTTGAGTGGCGAGAGTGACCATCTTCTTGGTCACCTGTAAGGACTTCGAGCAAAATACAAAGCGAGTCAGCCATAAGGCTAGAAACGCTATGTGTTCAACATCCGACACAGCATCTGTCGACCTGTCGTGGTAGTGATTGATGAAGGTGTTATAGGTTGGCTTGGTGGCAGAGAATCCAATTTGATCCTCCGACATCTCCTCCGGATCGAAGTAATCCCCGGTGGGTCGAAGGCCAGTGATAGCGGCCACATCGAAGAGTGTAGGAGTCAGCATCCCACAGGGAAGATGGAAAGTAAAGTGGGAGTAGTCCTAGAAAAGTAGAGAAGCTATCAACATCTCCGGAGAATAGTTCAAACCTGTCTTCGACAGCATCACCAGGTCGAAAATCCCCATATCTTTCCAGATCGAAGCTTGGCGTTTCTCCATCTTTTCCAGCCAAGCAACGTAATCAGGAGTAAGGCTAGGGCCAGACCTAAAAGCCCTAACACCTTTGTTGAAGAAAC
The DNA here is from genome assembly GCA_948472305.1 of Vicia faba. Lineage (NCBI taxonomy): Eukaryota > Viridiplantae > Streptophyta > Magnoliopsida > Fabales > Fabaceae > Vicia > Vicia faba. The sequence goes on along the minus strand of OX451741.1, from coordinate 271,134,222 downwards.
GAAGGTCGATTTTCTCTTTAGCAGGTTCTTCATTATCCTCCGCATCTTTCTTGGCGCATGCAACCGGTTTGAGTTTCTCAACTACCGGAAAATAACTCTTGATCTTCATGGCCTCAGCAATACTTGGATACAAGGGGCCAGACATAGCAAAGATCTGGTTGGAATATCCAACCAGGATCATAAGGTGGTGTGAGTAAGCATCACGTACGGCGATGTCCAAGGGTTCAGGGACCCTTCGTTGGCCCGTGGAAGTTACTACTGGAGCGGTGACGAAAACCTTAGGTTTGACGTTTCCAGATGGTACGGTAGCGCTAGGAGCATTGGAACCAGATGCCATTGTTAATGGTGAGGTTGAAGACGAAGTGAAGGAGGAAAGGTTTTTGCAAAGATGACAAGTTTGTATGAAAATAGAGAAGTCTGAAAGCTAGATGGCGTAAAAAGTCCCACAATGGGGTACTTACTGCTATTTATAGTAGTGGGGGGAAAATCCCCAAAACCGAGGACATTAAATGCCATTTAATGTTGCAGGAGATAGTGGGACACGTGGCGTCCCCCTGTTGTTTTAGCCGTTCTGCAGAAATAGAGGGACGCAGCGTGCGTCCTCGTTTTTGGGAATTGTCATAATGACAAATTCTGAAATGACGTTTGGTACTGCACGCCGTACTGAAAGTGACGTCTTAGGTACGGATAAATGATGGTTTTCTTGGGATTGCCAGTGGTTGGTAGAAGACAACAAAAAGTGCACAAGTTAATTTGTGACTAAGCGTGAAAAGACAGGTGTCGAATGGCGTTTCAAAGAATGCCTTTTTCTTTCAGAGTCGAAATAAGGCATTCTTGGGGGGCAATTTGTTGGCTCCTAAATTCGACACCCTTGTTTTATTAATGTCGGCCATTAAAGCTGAAGGATGTTTTTCGACTAGCTAGGTCCGTCGAAATGCCCATCGAAAGATGGCAAGGTACTTAAAAGATTTATTCCAAGGGAGAAGTTGGTTGCCTTCGACGTCGAAGGAATTTCTCGTCGAAGATGCTTCTCGACGAAGGTGTTCGATGGTTCAGAGTGGAGCGGTTTGAAATTCAAGCGTTTGGAGGGAAAACGGTTTCCAGCGGTTACCAAGTGCAACGTGTGAAGATCTGGAGCGTCGAACGTTGAGAACGTTCCAAGTGGAGTCATCTCGAAGCAGTGTAACTGCCCGACGGTTACTTGGGATGTTTTAGTATAAATAGTAGTAGTCATGTAGTTTCTCGCATGTGTTCACAATTCTATACAAAGTCACGCATATAGATTCGAGTACCCAGCGTGTGAGAAAGAATTGTTGAGAAATGTATGTGTGAAACACCAACTTTATTAATCAAAGTCATTTACTTTCCCAGAAATTTATTTGCTTTCTTCTTTACTTTCCTGTCGAACCCTTTCATTTAAAGCCTTATTTATTTTACCAAGTCCTTTCTTCATGCAATTTGCTTAAAGCCTCTTTATTTTATTGTCATTTAACCAATATCCAATTTAATCAAACTTCAAAATCAACCTATGTCCTAGGATCAATCTGATCGATCCTGCGAGTAACCAAATAAGTAACCATTTGGAGGATCAGCGGTTGTTTACCAAATACCAAGGTAAACAGTTACATAACTTAATAGAGCCCGGACTTGATGGCCTTTTGTTTCAGCGCCCAAGTACAAAATCCAGGGGCTTGTTATGGGCACCCGTAACGCATGTTACGGCCTATAACAGGAGTACAAAACTTTCATATTTTCTTTCCTTTCTCGGCTTAATTGTTCTGTTTTTGGAGTTCTGGCATTCAAATATTTGTTTTGATTTGCACTTAATTACCTAGATCTTTTATTTAGAACTATTTTTCTATTTAAGGAAGAGAACATTGTAAGAATGATATCAAAGTTTTTATCGTACAATTTTATTCTCTCTGCAATTTCAACTTCTCTGTAAAAGTCTCCTTGGAGAAATTGATATTTATTTTTCAATTTCAAGTTATATTCTATTGTCGTCTTTTGATTTTTATAATTTCAATCCGCATAATGTTTATGAATCAAATAATTAATCCGTTTATTTTGTCCTTCACCATGAGTGAATAGTAATTTAGGGATTAAGGGTCATGAGACCTAACTCATGACTACCTATTGGTTGTTCTATTGTGATACAAGGATTTAATATAAGATTATTTTAAAAATTTTGAATTTTTATCTCACTTTACTACGAAAGTAAAAAGTTCTTAGGTATCGATAATGTTTCGAAAGGACTTGTATCGATACCCGAAAATAGATTTTAAACAATCAAATCCGATGATACGAAGGTAATCATAAGAGATTGAGAAAAGCCTTATCGAAATAAACTTCACAATAACAACAAGATTTTGATAAATGATTTCAACCATGTAAATTTGACGAATTATTTATCAAAACCAAGATAACATGCTGTCAAAAGTAAGTGTTATCTGTAAATCTATTTTTCTATAGTTCGTGTTGAAATCCTTGTAGCATGATAAGTTTGACCACATATATATGTTAGAGTAAGGGATTATGACCCTAAATCCTGTTTGTTCTTATTAGTTATCAACTTATTTATAATTAAGTTGTTTTCAAAAAGTGCTTTTAAAAATAAGTCATTTCCACTTAAGTGATTTTTCACTTAAGGTTGTTTCTCTCAAGCCATTTGATCGCTCTAGGTTTACAATGATATAGTAGAAATCGGTAATTAACCATTAGTCCTTGTGGATTCGATAACTTTTTACTACTCTGACATAGTCGTGCGCTTGCGATAGTGTCAAGTTTTTGGCGCCATTGTCAGGGACCAATAGCGATAATATTGAAATTCTATTTGATCACCGTAGATACTAGAGTTTTATTTTCTTGTTTATGTGAAGAAGGCGTTCTAATAACACTCCAGTCGAACCTGTTGACGAACTCGAACGTCTCATACAAGAAAGACTTCGAGTTCAAAGACAACTTATAATGGCTTCCTCTATTGTCGATACAAAACTGTTGAAGGACTACGTGATTCCTACGGAAGAGGAACCGCATTGTAGTATCATGCACCCGCCCATCGAGGAAAATAATTTTGAAATTTAACCTTCATTGATAGGCATGGTTCAACAGAACCAATTTGCAAGGGATTAGCCCTTCTGTTTGCATGCATAAAATCATGCTAGAGGAAGAATATAAACCCTCTAGAGAACATCAAAGGAGGCTAAATCTCAACATGAAATAAGTAGTGAAAAAGGAGGTGCTGAAACTTTTTGACGCCTGAATAATTTATCCCATTTCCGATAGTAAGTGGTGAGTCTTGTTCAAGTCGTCCCTAAGAAAGGAGGGATGATTGTTATTAAGACAAAAAAGGGGGAGCAAGTTGCCACTAGGACAGTCACAGGGTAGAGAATATGTATAGACTATAGGAAGCAAAACATGGCTTCCCGTAAAGACCATTTCCCACTTCCTTTTATAGACCAAATGCTTGAGCGCCTAGCTAAGAATTCCCACTTTTTCTACCTTGATGGTTACTCAGGGCTTTTCCAGAACCCCATACACCTTAGTGATTAAGAGAAAATACAATTCCCTTGCCCCTTTGGCACATTCGCCTACCGACGAATGCCCTTTGGCCTATGCAATGCACCTGCTACTTTCTAGTGTTGCATGATGTCAATTTTCTCTGATTTTTTATAAGACATAACGGAAGTATTCATGGATGACTTTTCAGTCTATGGGTGTAGCTTTGATGAATGTTTTTTGAATCTTTAGAAAGTCTTGGAAAAATGCGTGAAAGTCAACCTTGTGTTAAATTGGGAAAAATGCCACTTTATAGTGAAGGAATGCATTGTATTAGGACACTTGGTATCCGAAATAGGGATAGAGGTTGACAAGGCTAAGATAAAAGTGATTGAAAAGCTCAACCCTCCCACCTCCGTGAGAGAGGTTAGAAGCTTCTTAGATCATTCTGGCTTTTAACACCTATTTATCAAAGATTTCTACAGGATTACCAAGCCCTTAACCGGACTATTGATGAAGGATGCTGAATTTAATTTCAATAGTAAGTGCCTTGAAGCCTTCAAGGCTTTAAAAGAGGCATTAATTTCAGCCCCCATAATGCAACCACCCTAATTGGGAAGATCCCTTTAAGATTATGTGTGATTCCAGCAACTATGCAATAGGTGTAGTATTGGGGAAAAATAAGGATAAAAAGATGCACGCATTTACTATGTAAGTATGACTCTAGATGAGGCGCAAGTTAACTATGCGGCCATGGAGAAAAAGTTATTGGCCGTTGTTTTTTCCATTGACAAATTTAATTCCTACATAGTTGGGTCAAAAATAATTGTCTACACAGACTATGTATCCATTAGATACCTCCTAAGTAAGAAGGATGCTAAGCCTAGACTTATTAGGTAGATTTTGTTGTTACAAGAATTCGATATTGAGATTAGAGATAAGAAAGGAACGGAAAATGTGGTTGCCGACCATTTATTTAGGTTTCCACATTTTTAAGAGGAAGAGTTACCTCTTGAAGACTCTTTCCTGGATGATAAACTTTTTGCGCTAATAACTAGTGAGGCTCCTTGCTATGCCGACTTTGTCAATTACCTGGTTACCGGAGTCTTACCTCCCGATATAAATTATCAATGTAAGAAAAAAAATTCTCTGATCTCAAGCATTATTATTGGGACGAGCCTCTTATTTTTAAGAGAGGCACCGACATAATTTTCTGATGATGTATCCTGAAGGAAGAAATTGAGAGTGTGATGACTCATTGTCATGCCTCCATCTGTGGAGGACATGCTAGTACCAAAAAAACTATGTTGAAGATACTGCAAGAAAGCCTCTATTTTCCTACTCTCTTTAAGTATGTTAATGCTTTCATAAGGAAATGTGACCAGTGCCAGCGCACAGGGAACATATCTAAGAGGAACGAAATGCCTTTGAATAACATCCTTGAAGTTGAGATTTTTGATGTTTGGAGAGTTGACTTTATGGGACCTTTCCCCTTCTCTTTTAGAAATCAATACATCCTCGTAGTTGTTGATTATGTGTCTAAGTGGATTGAGGCCATTTCCTCTCCAACTAATGATGCACAAGTTGTTATAAAAATGATAAAAAAATATCATTTTTCCAAGGTTCGGGGTCCCTAGGCTAGTCATAAGCGAAGGAGGGTCGCACTTCATTGGAAAGCAATTTGAGAACTTTCTCAAGAAGTACGGGGTCAAGCATATAGTTTCTACACCTCACCACCCACAAACAAGTGGTCAAGTCGAGGTCTCTAATAGAGAGATAAAAGCTATCTTAGAAAAGATAACCTCCCTCTCTAGGAAATATTGGTCTTCCAAGCTCGACGACGCACTATAGGCGTACCGTACTTCCTATAAAACCCCAATTGGCATGACCCCCTTTAGGTTGATATATGGAAAGTCCTGCCATTTACCTGTTGAGTTAGAGCATAGAGCCTATTGGGCTATTAAGGCTCTCAACTTAGATTGTCAGGCGGCGGGAGAGAAAAGGAAGTTATAATTGAGTGAGTTAGAGGAATTAAGGCTTGACGTCTATGAAAATGCCAAGCTCTATAAGGAGAGAACAAAAAAATGGCATGATAAAAGGATCTTGAACTGAGTTTGCAAGGAAGGATAATTAGTCTTGTTATTTAACTTGAGACTTAAACTCTTTCCCGGTGAGCTAAGGTCTAGGTGGTCAGGACCCTTTCTTGTTAAGGATGTGAAACTGTACGGAGCGGTTGAGGTTTGAAGCGAATCCACATGTTCGTTCACAGTTAATGGACAACTCATTAACCACTACACCACCGGGGATGTAGTTGATCAAGGTATGAACCTGGTTCTCAAGGAATCGTCTTGAGTGGTGACACTCAAGGACCGTCGAGCCACGCGACGTTAAACAAAGCGCTTAGCGGGAGGCAGCCCACTATTTTTGAGCTAATTTATTTATTTTTAGTTGTTTTTCTTTTTGTTTTTATAGATGAAAAGGTAAAAGTTCTGAGAAATCAAGAAAAAATGAATGCAGGAAAAAGAACTCGGAAAAATCGAGCCAAAAAGCAAAAACGGGAAAAATCCCATACAAAAACCAGGGATGCGTTACGACCGCCCATAATGTGCATTACGGCCCGTAATGCGTCTACGAAAAAAATTATTACGATAAAAATACCCCCCAATTCACATCCATACCATTATCTCTCTCTAATCAATACCCATTAATCTAAATCAGAATATTTTTAATATTTCATAACCAACCCTTATCATTATCTCTCTCTCTCTCCCTCTCTCTCTCTCTCTGTATCTCTCTCTCTCTCTCTCTCTCTCTCTCTCTCTCTCTCTCTCTCTCTCTCTCTCTCTCTCTCTCTCTCTCTCTCTCTCTCTCTCTACCACTTTCACCTTCCCAAAACCCTTGTTTCTCCAATTCTCTCAAAAACTCCATTAAAAACCAACACAAAGCTTCAAAACTTATCCCTTTCCCCTACACAAAAGTCCATCCACCCTTCACCAAAACCTTCTCCTTTCGACCTCCTCATCATCAATCCGGGTTCTTTTTTCCAAAAAGGTGCAAGAAATGTTTTTAAATTTTCTCTCATGGGTCCAAAAAATAATGTTCAAACGAAGGAGGGTGGTGAGACCTCAATGCCAAGAAAAAGATCCATCACCAGATATGAAAACATTCACGGTATAATGTTCACCAAGCCCAAGCATGCGAAGTGGTACAAATCCCTCATCAAACAAAAAGTGATTCCAACCAGGTATCTCAACGAGGATACCCTCACTGCTCTTGGCTTAAAATCTGAGGTAGATAGGTTATTAAATAATATGTCTCTGTTGGAATTCGTTACAAGGGATGCTCCCATATATGAGTCGATAACATTCAAATTTCTGAGCACCCTTGGTTTTAAACTGGATAAAAATGGAAGAACGATGTCTGGGTTTATCATGGGACCCTAAAATTCTGACTCATGGATCAAGATATCCAATTGGAAGTCGAAGACTTGGTGGAAATTCTCCGACTCCCTATTTTTGGACTCGGTTATGTCCGTATAGACTTCGATTTTTCTAAATTTTGGTACGAAATAACTAGACACCGTGATTATATTGCAGCGAGAGCCAAGGCCAACAGGATTTAAAATCCTGTTTTTCGATACTTACAAAAAGGCCTTAGCCTACACATTGTTTGGCTGTGGAGATTCTACCAGCATTTCTTCCTAACGAGAATTATCTTTTATGCATTCCATGATTAACAATGATTTGCTCAATGCTTTAGCTTTTGCAGCTTATCCTTTGCAACATGTTGCCAAAGCCACTACAGGTGAAATATCGATGGGCGACATGAACTTTGATCGCCGAACATTGTGGCCATACCTTCCATGCTGATTATGATATTATGGTTAATGTAAAATACAAAGTGTACATGGAATCCTTGGTCCACCAGGGCATGATCCACTGGGAAGGTAGCACCTACTCGGTGATGATGGGCAGCAGGTCTCTCATTGATCTTCCAAACCCAAGAAAAATAAGGGTCGATGCGAAAAAGAATTATTTATATATTGCTGCCTCGAACTTCCTGGATCACTCTAAGGAGGACGAGGATTTTGTTTTTGCTAACATTGATGCAGGTACAACTATGCATGGGGACACTACACAGCACCCCCATCCCACCCACACCGAAATCGGCACCTCAACAGAAAGACAAGATAGGTGGGATTGGGTGTAAAATGAGATTTGAGGCATGCGAGGAAAGCATTCCCACCAAGCCGTGATTTTGGATGAGATGAGAGGCGAGCAAGGCCTCCAAGGCACCATTCTGGACGATGTGCAAATGATGATGCAGCGAATGATGTTGCATTACCCACCACCACCTCCTCAGTGATACCCTCTGTGAGTCACCCTCCCTCTCTTTGTCTAAAACATTGAGGACAATGTTTAGTTGAAGTTTTGGGGGCCTTTACCTGCTTTTATTTTTCTTTTATTAATTTATTTGTTTTCCTTTATTTGCTTATGTTTATTTCCCTTTCATAAAAGACCACTTTTTCAATATTTTTTCCGAACTAAGATTGATTTTTTTTCAAAAGAGTTTTTGATTTTGAGACAACTGGGAAAGTATATAGATCTAGATTTAGGAAAACCAAATTTTTTTGATAAAAAGGTTCTTTACTTGAACACCCTAAGTTTCCCCAAAAGTGAGAGGAGTCTGACGCGTAGGATTGTACCATAGTGCTTATACCTTGAGAAGTACCCCCCAAGTAGTTTAATTTGATAGTCTGGCTAAATTAGATTAGCATGCATGTATGGTTGATTGAGAAAAAAATAAAATCAAACACCAAAAGATGAAAAGCTGGTAAAAGGAAATTGGCCTTCTAAGTCGGATAACTCTCACCCAGATGTTCGGCCCAATGGGAATTGTTCCCCAAACGTCGTCCTAAATAAAGGACAATATATAAGCTTGAAAAGGCTTTGAAAATTTCATCGATGAATAATAAATGTTGCATAAACGAAAAAATTTCTCAATTGACCTTTTGCGTGGAATGATTATCATATACTTCTGTCGCCTTAATTTGATTTTCCGAATGAAAGGGGGGGGAAAATTGGAAACGAGACTTAAGTACAATGCCTAGTCAGAGAGGTGTCCAAGTAAGGAAGCTCGGGTCCATGGTTTCACCTTGGTTTATGTTCTTGTAAAGACTCTTAGAGTCGAATGAGTACCGAAAGAACTAACTCTTAGCATTTTTGAATAAAAACTCGCGTATGAGTACGAGTTTGCTTTCCCTTTTATAAACTCTTTCTTTCAATACTTTGTGTGGTCCAAAAATTTGCTTTATGAGCCATGTTGCTTAAGGACAAGCAAATGTCTAAGTTTTGGGGAGTTTGATAAGTGTGTTTTATATCACTTTATAAGTGTGTTTTTAGTCACATTTCTGTTGCATTTCGTTTATGTTTTTCCCTTTTTTCTATATTTTATACTTTGGTATTATGTTTTTATCATTTTCAGGCCTCTATGATCTTACCAGAAGGAAAGGAGATAAAATCGAATGAAAGACAGAGAAAAGTGCAGAAGTTGGGAATCCTCAGTATTAAAACCAGAGCTCCATTATAGGTACCCGTAATGCGTGTTACGACTAGTAATAGAGCCCAGACTGGTGGCCTTTTGTTTCAGTGCCTAAGAAAAAAATCACGGGATCTGTTACAGGCACCCGTAACGCATGTTATAGCCCGTAACAAGAGTACAAAACTTCCATATTTTATTTCCTTTCTTAGCTCAATTGTGTTGTTTTAGGAGTTCTGGCATTCAAAGATTTGTTTTGATTTGCACATAATGCCCCAGATGTTTTATTTAGAACTATTTTTCAATTTAAGGAAGAGAAACTGTAAGAATGATATCGAAGTTTTTATCTTACAATTTTATTCTCTCTTCAATTTCAACTTCTCTGTAAAAGTATCATTGGAGAAAGGGATCCTTATTTTTCAACTCCAAGATTTATTCAGGTTCTATTCTATTGTCTTCTTTTGATTTTTATAATTTCAATCTGCATAATGTTTATGAATCAAATAATTAATCCATTTATTTTGTCCCTCACCATGAGTGAGTAGTAATTTATGGATTAAGGGTCATTAGACCTAACTCATGACTACCTATATGGGTGTTCTATTATGATACAAGGATTTAACATAAGATTATTTTAAAAAGTCTGAATTTTTATCTCACTTTACTAAGAAAGTAAAAAGTTCTTAGGTATCCATAATGTTCCGAAAGGACTTGTATCGATACTCGAAAACAAATTTTTAAACAATCAAATCTGATGATACTAAGTTACTCGAAAGAGATTGAGAAAAGCCTTATCTTAATAGACTACACAATAACAACGAGATTTCAATAAATGATTTCAACCAAGCGAAAGCTGACGAATTATTTATCAGAACCAAGATAACACATTGGCAAAAGCAGGTGTTATCTGTAAAATCTATTTTTCTATAATTCGCGTCGAAATCCTTGTAGCATGATAAGTTTGACCACATAGATATGTTATAGTATGGGATTATGATCTTAAATCCTGTTTGTTCTTATTAGTTTTCAACTTATTTACAATTAAGATGTTTTCAAAAAGTGCTTTTGAAAATAAGTTGTTTCCACTTAAGTGATTTTTCACTTAAGGTTGTTTCTCTCAAACCATTTGATTTCTCTAGCTTTACAATGATATAGTAGAAATCAGTAACTAACCATTGGTTCTTGTGTCTTTGATAACTTTTTACTACTCTGACATAGCCGTGTGCTTGCGATAGTGTCAGTTATTGATTCTATTAATCAAGCTGGATTAATGAAGACTATTTCCAAGCTGGGTAATTTTCATGAGAAATTGGTGAAGTAGTTTGTTGTAAACATAACTCAAGAATGTAATGATAAGAGAAGAAAGGAGTTTAGGAAAGTATTTGTAAGAGTTAAGTGTGTGTAATTCTCTCCAACTCTGATTATTAGGTTTATAGGAAGGAGTGAGAAATAAAAACCTGAGGTTTAGGTGTCTGATGACATCATTTATAGAGAAATCACTGGGAAGCAAGTTCAGAATTGGCATAGGAAATAAAATTTGTCTGCAGGAAATCTGAGTGTGAAGTGTGCCATTCTTCACAAGATTGGAGAAGCAAATGGGTGCCTACTAATCATACTTCCTCAATTGGCACTGGTCTGGGAAGGTTCATCTACATTGTTGGGACCAAGAGAAACTATGATTTTGGAACTTACATCTTTGAAGAAATCATAAGGCAAGGCACTTCTTATGCAGTAAAAAAGCATATTGCTTTTTTCCCAACCTTAATATGTTGAGTCATTTTGAGCCAACATCCAGGAATCTTAACTGATACAGATGATATATGTAGAAGGGATTCACCTATTTCATTCCATTATAAGTTGTTTAAAGGAACACATCTCCCAAACATTGTCAAGACATCTGGAAAGGAAAGTCTCATTTCCACTACCAAGGATGATATAAGAGTAGAGTTAAAAGATACTTGTAAGGGGATAGATGAAACCATAAAAACCTGTGGTACAAGGAAAATCAAACTTGAAAGATTGCTTGGAGCTCTGGCTGAAAAAGATGTTCAAGAAAATCCCGTTGAGGGTAATAATGATGGACATGGAGAGAAGAGTGCTGGTAAGGATGATGAAAATGAAGAGGGAATTGAAGATAAAGAAATAGACATCAACACTAGTGCTTAAGAATCTATGTTTCTTTTTGTTTATTTTTTTATAACATTCTATTTAAGGGCTTATGATCCAGTATTTTGTAAGGAACTTTATGAAATTTATGGTGTAATTCCTAACAATTTATGTGTTTCAAATGAGTGGTTCCTTGTGTGCTTCCATATGTGTTATGTGCTTGCATGCTTTGTGTGCTTCCATTTTTGTTTTACATTTAATATATTTTGTTGATTTTTGGCTAAAAACGGGGAGTAAAGTGTTAGTGTGTTTTGTGTGTCCTGTTGTTATGAAACATGTCTTAACATGTTGATTAGGATGTTGATAGGACTGTATAATGCTAAGGGGATAGTAGTGATTGAGGTTGCTTGTTGGATGCAACTATTTAGGGGGAGCATGATTTCCTGTCATGCTTGTTTGGAGCTACTACTACTACTACTACTACTACTGGGTGAGTTTATATGCATGATGTCTTATCTGATTATCTGACATTTTGCTTGATGTATGGAAATCCTGATGTGAGGCTGTTTTATCTTCTGTTGTATGTGCCTCTGATGTGTAAACTTGGGTAGTTCATATTTGGTATATTGGATTTTCTATTGATTTGGGCCTTTCCCTTTGATGGGGGAGTTTTGGTCATGTGTGAGAGGGGGAGTGTGGACATGTCTATGATGTCAGGCCATATATATGGACATCTATTTTCTAGAGTATTGAAGAATGTGATTTGTAACTACAGTGTAGTCTCTGATTCATTTTTATGGATGTAGTTTGTACAAAGTTTACATGTTTGCATGTAGCTTGTGTTGTGTTTTTATTCCTCTCTCTGATGTTATTGTGCATTGGTTGTTTTAGCCAAAATTTGCCAAAGGGGGGAGATTGTTAAATCCATGGATTTAGGTTTGCCATAAATTTTTCTAAAACATGGTTCTGGATTGATGTTGAGCAATATGCCATAACATCTTGACCAACTATCATGACAGGTTCTACTGTCATGCTTATCAGACAAATGTTGAACCAGATGTCTTGACATCTTAGTTTTTTATGCAACAGGCATAGATGTTTTATCTCTTGACAGATTTGACATCCTTTTGGATATATTTCATTATTTTGCACAGGTCAAGGAGATTTATTAGGAACATGTGCAAATTTGATTTGATTTCATTAAAAAGGATCTTGGATACTTTTTAGGAAACTTTAAAAGATTTGTTCATATTTTTGTGTGAATATCTTGTAGCAGATTTAAAACAGAAGATTGGATTTGATTTTAAGATTCCAAGCCCATACTGCAAGAGTCTATAAATAAGGACTTGTTAAACCTAAAATAGCAAGGATTTACATTAAAGAAATCGTGGGTGCGACATAAGGATTAGGGTTTTAAAAGTCTTTTAAGGTTTTTGTATTTTTGTTTTTTGTATGTCACTCATGTATATTTTGATACATTTAGGTACACTGATTATTCTCCCTCATGAGCTTTAAAGAAAAGAGTTGAGTATTATTCTTAGTTGAAGCTTTTAAGCAAAACTAAGTATTGTATTTGAAGTGTAATCTTCTATTTGGTTCTTTTAGTCTAGTCACAAGGTTTGAGACTGTATGTATCACTGTGGTGGTTGGAAGTGAGAGGGGGATCTCATACCTATAGGTGTCTAGGTAGAAGTTGCACAAGGTAGTGATTGTGCGAGAAGTTGTAATGTAAGGTTGTTTTATCTTTCAACTAATACTATCATAGTAAATTTCCTTCTTGGATTGGTAACCCCCAGAGTAGGTGACGTTGCACTGAACTGGGTTAACAATTGATTGTGTTGTTTAATTTTCTGCAATTTATTTTTCTGCACAATCTCCAGATTTAGCAAGTGTTCTATCAACAGATGTTCTAACATCAATCTTGACATTGTATGGTGTTGGTACATCCGTATTGACATTGCATAACATGTATCATTCACACTTTTGTCTTGCTTTTGAGAGTTTTATAGGTGTCTTATCCTTTGCTTTTGGTCTTTGTTTAGAGGTTAAGTTGTCTCACTAGTACCACACTCGTGCTAAGAGAATATGGGAAACATTAAGCAATGGATATTTGAACTCCACAAAGAAGTAACTATTTTGAAGGCTGGTATAGATCATATGACTGCTTTGGTTGGAGGTTTTGTTTCCACCCAAGTCAATCCTCCTATGAAGGAAGAAGAGATAGCAAAGGTCTTCACAGAAACTCTAAAATCATTCTTTAATGAGAAGATAATCGTCAACTCACCTAGTAATTTCCATGAAAAGGTGAATATGAGAGTGCTTCTAGAAGAAGATTTCCGAGAGAGATGTTTATCTAAATATGGTGGATCAACTAGCGGTATGAAGAAGTATAGTAATGAAATTTCCAAGAAAAGAACCAGAGGAAGAAACAATCATCGCCAGCATTAGCATGTTTCTCCTATTATCCCTGTGTCTAATTTACCTTCTACAGTTCCATCTCATCAGTAGCATACTCATTATCAGCAAGGTCATTATCAGAGAAATCAATTGGATTCAATTCCAATGACCTATGCAGAGTTGTTTCCTGTCCCGATACAAGAGAATTTAGTTTAGACTCGATCTCCACTGAAGGGTTTTGAGAAGCTTCCATGGGGGTATAAAGTTGATGCTCGATGTGATTTTCATTAAGGGGAACCTGGACATGATATCGAACACTGCTATCCATTGAAAATTGAAGTACATAGGCTAATCAGTAGTGTAATTCCGCCATTTAAGGAAGATATGTATGATGATTAAGTCAAGACTTTTCCAAAGCATCAACATGATTGATGGAGGCCCTGAAGATTGAAGATTGTTCCTTCACCATAAGTCTAGATGGAGAGAGCCTTTTCGGATTTTTAGCATTTTTACTGCTTTTCATTAGTAATCTTTCTTGTTTATCAATGCACTGTTTGCATGTATGAACTTATTTTTTTGAATGACTATCTTAATTCAATGAGTATGTTTGTCTTGAAGAAATCCATTAATTTCACTCATAAATTGTTTTACTACATTATGATACCAACTTGTTTCCAATTCTCTTACTTAGGCAGATATTTGAGGGAGGATAATAACATTGAAAAGCGCAAAACTTCTGGTGATATGCTTTTGAATAAAATTCTGCTGATGATGTACATGCACTATTTCAAATCTCCAAACATCAAAGATATAAGGGAGATAATCCTTTGCTAACCCCTTTGATCCTTGAAGTAAGAGTTTATTTTATATACGAAAAAACCCTCACATTAAACCTGGGGCAGAGTAATTTTCAGTAAATTTGACTGATTGTTAAAATTTCAAAACGAATGTACTTCTGAAGATCAACCACAATGGTTATCCTTCACATATCATGATGCCATAAAATGTGAAACCAAAATGGCTATCCTTCATCTGCCAAGGAACGAGGAAATCACAACCCTCTCAACAAGTCCAAACAAGTAAATGTCACACGATTTATTCATCAATAGAAAAAAAAGAGAAAGTCAAAAGAAAAAGAAAAAGCTCGCTAATTCAACAACTTGAAAACAATTGACTTAGGCAAAAACTAGGGCGTCCTACTAGACTGCCGATTTAAAAGAATTAGTCCATGAAAAAGTTAGGGAAAACAAAAAAAAATAAGCAAAAACCAAAAAGCAAAAAAGATTATAAACAAAGGACTACAAAGAAAATTCCTCAGCAAAGAACAAATCTGTGTGACTACAAACACGAAGACAAAAGGGGTGACTGATACTCCAAAAGCCTCATTATTTCCTTACTCACCATGAAATCCTTTTAAGATGAACACTCATGTTGAATTAATTGAACGTAGGACTGGGGAACATCACGAAGAATGGGTGGGCACAAATAAACTTTGAGCCTTGAAATCTTTTTTTTTTTGAAAACCGTGAACCAGGCCACATAACAACCTCTAAAAGTCCTAATTGAACCAGAGTTTATTTTGAAAGTATACTTCAACGAGATAGCATTTCTTGACTCCATGAGTTATGATAAATATTTGTGTTGGTAACATATGCTTTTGTTATCTTTCATACAAAAATAAATGTCGCATCCTAGCCAGTGATGCTTGCACAGAGTTTCGTGATATCTTTTCAATAAAATATTCAAAACTTGCATAGGTTTGCATTAGAATTATCATTCTTAGAATAAACTTTTTCTTCTTGTAAAAAATTTGGGGCAGTTACTTGAATATTTCATTGAGCAAAGAATGTGCCAAGTTCCGTCAATTTGGGGCAGTTACTTCGAGATTCGACGAATCTCTAAAAAAAATTTGATCAGGGAGATCATCTTAAAGAGCGTGCAGTATGGGGAAAGTGTTGAACCAAAAGTTACCTTGATCAGCACAGTAAACTTGGGACACCAATGTTATTTCCAGGGGAAATCCATATTTGTCAAGATAGTTACTATGTTTTATCCTCCCTAAGCCAAGGATCATCCTCCAACAGAGTTGATATTTTGGGTCTTGTGGAAATTTGTAGTTTTCCCCTAAGCAGAGTGATCTTTTGATCTTGCAGATATCCTCAACTTCCCCAATGGAGTCTCGATCTAAAATCCCCAACTGAGAGTGTTCTGATTTCCCCTACAGTTTGGTGAGCAGATAATGGGTCTTCTCTAGAACTTTTTATGGTTATTTGATTAAACTCCTCCCCATAGATTTCTGATTCTGATATTCTCCAGCGAAGTCTTAATTCAGTTTTCCCCGGTTGAGTTTGTTTTTCCCCACCCGATTTGTGGATTGTTTTCTCCCCTCGCATTGAGATTCAGGTTTTCCCCGCAGTTTTAACCTTTTGCTGTGATGATGGTGTTTATCCCCACAGGCCCCTGTAGCCATTTTAGGACGGCGTTCTCTCTTATAAGTTTAATCCCCTAGGAGTTGAGGCACCCTTGGAAAATTTCCTTCTCCTTAGCAGAGTTCTCATAGTGGTTATCCTCAGCAGAATTTGCACGTTATTTTCCCCAATAGTGTTTGGAAGATGTTTCGTTTTGATCTCAGTTGATCTTTCTCCTTGATGGAGTTTATGCACCGGATTTATATTCCCTTGTTGATTATTGATATCAGAATATTGTGCTCTGGTTGTTCCTAAGCAGCATCTTCATTTCCCAGAGAGTTAAGCCTTCAAGCATGACTTTCGTTCCTCAGTTGGTTACTTTTACTCTCCAGTAGGATCTCCATTTTTTGTGTGTATCTTTCTGGTTCGACAATTGGATCTTATAAAGTTATGGTACTGCGGAGTTACAATATTTGACGTAATTTTCCTCGACAATGGAGTCAAAAACTCGATGGGGGGTATTTCACAAGTGTACAAAAATTATCAGAGTAATACAAAGAGTGTCGAACCCACAAAGACCTAATAGTCAAGCTATTGTTTTCTATCATTACAGTGTTTATCTAAGGCGAATAAAAACAAGTGTCTGGTTATGCAAGTTAAAGTAAATCTAAGACTTGAATTAATATCAGGAATGCAATGTTGGAATATGGATCTCATCAATTCGTTAATACTATTGGTGTTCATAAATTGAATTTCTATGAGAAAATATATTCTACTTTGAAAATAACTAATTGAATAGGACTATCGGTTTCCTGTATTCAGAACCAAATTTTACTCTCTAAATTAGATCATCCACTGCCATGGGGGTAGGTGTTGATTGAGTAAAAGAAATAAAACCTATTTTAAGATATTAGAATATTTACTCAATTGAAAAGTGATTTTGATTGGAAAGTGTAACTTAAAAGGGTTCCAAGCTTTCCCTCAGGTAACCGGATCTTAAACTAATACATGAACGCTTTCATAAATAGTTTTAAAATAACTTTATGGAAATGTTAGACTTCCTAATTAATTGATAAAGTGCTCTTGCAGTTTTTATCAATTAATTACTAAACAACTTTATTCTTTTGTACCTGACGACTTTCAATCATATCGGGCATATAAATGGTTCTACTTTCGTAGCAACCAAAAAAATTAAGTTTAGAAAAGTTGTGATTAAAACCAAAATTGCCCCAATAGAATTTCTTAAAGAACAACCATGTAGAATACCGTCAAATTGACGGTCGTCACATTCCAACACTTATAAATTTAACTAGATATGATTATGACATAAACTAAAGTGATTGATTTGTTTATGTGATAAAATGCAGTAAACATATAAGCTCAGAACATGCAATTAAAATAAAGGTAGAAGAAGAACATGCGATTAAATAAAAGGTGATAAAATAAAGATAATGTGATTAAATAAAAACCTGCTCCGAAGAGACTTTAATCTTGTACAGGAAATAAATTTCTGAAACTTGAACGCAGAAAGAAATTACGGCAAGATTAACGCTTCAAATAAAGGTTGCTCCAAACTCGATTACAGACTCAATCAATGGTGTAATAACCCTCCAATGACAAGATTTAATCGCTTACAAATTCGACAGTAAATGGATTAATTTTGTAACTAAGCTTGGATGAATTGCAAAATGGTGAAATCATGGTATTTATAGGATTCCAAAAACCCTAAAATCACAAAGGAGACTTCAAAATGCATGGAGAAAATTTAGGAGAGAATGGAGTGAGTGCTTGACCAAGAAAGCCCATTTTCCAATTGTCTGGTCTTCATAACATGTGGCGACCGCCATACCCTCCATGGTGAATGCCATGCTCCTTAAGTGGCAAAAACTTGTTATTTTATCTATTAGAACGTTGACCACTCATGGCCACCTCTATGGTGAACGCCATGGTGGTCTCCTTAAGTGCAAATTACTTCACTTCTTCCATTTTTCATCTGTTTTACTTCGTTTCTTTGCGTACGACTTCCAAATGGTCATTCATCTAAAACATAGTCAAAATACCAACATAATAGTGGAAATGTAAAACAAAATGATAATAAACATGCATAAATCAAGTCAAATAAATGATATAACTTGGTGTCATCAAACTCTCCCACACTTGAAACATTTCTTGTCCTAAAGCAAAATGAAAGTAAATAGTGAAATTTAATAGCTATTATGGGCTTCAAAACTTTACTTCGGACAAAGTTACATCAATAGACACTAAGTCACAAAAACAAGGGCATCGTAGTAACACATTCCACTTTACGCGGGCATAAGTCTCCTCCCTAAAAAAAATAATATGTATCATGTTATTAGGCTTAAGCCTAACTTATTATCCCATTTTTCATCAATTTTCATTTAGGCATAATCACATTAAGCCTGTTATCCGTACATACTCATAGTAAAGCGGCCGATTAATTACTTTGATCCTTTGTACGGGGTTTTGGTATATTAATTGGTGTGACCCTTTTATTTTCCAAATTTTAGTTGTTAAGGATTAGACTGTAATTTTCCCTACCAAGTTCAGCGCCAGAAGCCTCTGAACCTACTAATAATGGGTAATTTATTCTATTTTTGTAGGTTCCATAACAGTTGAATTAAGTGACCGGGTGAGGATCTCTTAACTTAGAAGTTGTATTCCCTATTTTTCAATTAATTAAAACATAAAAATCAGGATCATTTACTTGTATTCATCGGCTTCCCTACATAGAGCATGCTTAAGCCGGAGCCGACTGCTAGAATAAACTACTTAAGGACCTATTTTAGGGTGAGACTTTAAAGCTAAGGCATAATAGGTATCCAGATCGATCTTTATAATTAAGAGACTTATGGTGTTAAGACGAAACCTATATTTCAGGACATTTCCCCAGTATTTATAACTTGTCCTTAGTTTGTCTAATAGCCCACAAATTCAAAACTAATATTGTTAATTTTTGCAAAATATATTTGGTATGGCTCAAGAAATGGAAGTAATTCAACAACCAACCAAAAAATACGCTTAAAGACTCGATAGTACATGCAATGACTTGACAAAAACAAAGTAAAGTAAAATAAATACTAAAAAATAATAAATCTATACTAGAAAGCATTAAATCTAACTAGAAAATAGGAAATCTAACTAGAAAGCAAGTAAAGGTCCTCTCCCACACTTAAACCAAACATTGTCCCCAATGTTTTGATATAAGGTGAAATAGGAAAGATGGAAATGGTGTGTAGTCACGATCTAGGGCCAAGATGACCTTGATCTCTCTTTAATGAATAGATCTCCTAGAAAAGGTGGTCCATCTGCTCTACTAGCTTGTCAACTTGTTCTTTGTGGTTGCAACGAAGGGCCATGATATCTCTTCTTAAAGTGTGAAGCTCATAGTCAACATTTTGAATATCAATAGGATCTAAAGAATGGGGTGATGAAGGTGCATCTAGAGGAGAATAGTAATTTTCAGGTGGCAGAGGAGTCTTAGTTGGTGATGGGTTTTCTACTTGGTTTTCTAATTGGTATCGCCGGTTATTTTGGTCATGGACGCTAGTAAACTCATGGTTTGGTAAGGTGAAATGATGGACAACTTAATAATTGATGAGAATTTTGAACTGGTCGGGACCTTCGTAAAGGTAGAGAAAACACAAGAAAGATGGGGGGGGGGTGAATTGTGTTCTTAGAAAACATTCTGCTTTAGAAATTCTAAGCGCTCAAATGATAATAGCTATAAAGACAATGAAGAGAAAAGGACACAAGTATTTCATCTAGGTTCGCTGTTAACTAGGCTAATCATGTCCACCCTCGCAAGGATGATTTCGCCTTATCCAAGGACTTAATTCACTATAACGAAACTGATTACACTTGCACGGACAAGCGTCAGTGACTAACACAAATTGACACGTTCAATGATCCAACCAGATATAACATCCATTGACCCAATATAATATGATCCCTCAAGATATCTTACCAGGATTTCCTTTCAATGATATCCATCAGTGATCTCACAAGAGTCTGACCTTCACTAGGCCCCTTTGAGATATGAATACCATTGACCTAACATAATCTAATCCCATAAGATCTCCTATCAGGATTTCCCATAATGACCGCAACCATTATCTTCTTAAGATCCGACATTCACCAAGTCTCCCAAGGAATCAATCAACAACAATTGATAGTGATCTTTTGTTTATATGAACGCTTCTTCTAAGTAGATTACGCAAGTGTTTTAAGCACATATTTTTAAACACATTTTAGAGATATGAACATAAACACTATATGAGCAACAAATCTAGTGTTCATTGCAATGTTCTACAAAGATGTATATGATTAGAAGTTGAGTAGAATCTTGTAGTGTTGTTCTTCATCTTCTTGTTGTGAAAGTTCCGAGCAATAACTTCTTGCTTCTTCTGAGATCTACGAAGATGTATGCGATTAAAAGTTGTGTAAAATCTTGTAGTCTTCTTCTTCTTTAAGCAAGCTACGGGCAAAAACTCCTTGCTTATTATAGTTCATCCAAGATGCATATGATGATAGCTGAGTGGCATCTTGTTGAAATCTTCTTTCTTTATTTTCTCTTCTTTGGTGGTCTTCAGAATGTGTAGCATTGCAGCTTTATCATCTTGAGCATCCATTGCTTTCCATTCACAAGATGAAGCTTGATGGCCAATGGAAAATAACAACAACAACTTTTCTTTGAATCTTCAATCTACATTTATATCCTTTGACGGAGAGACGTTGTGAGAAAAAAAAGGATTTTTCCTGCACAAACGGTTAGTTCCCAACGGATAGAATGAGGTGAAAGAGTTTAGACAGTATAAAATAATATTTTTGTATCCTGACACTGTTCAATGATAGCCTTCCACCTTTTCTTTGAATAATATTTTTCTATTAAGCTTGTATACAAAGATCTGTTAAGTAAAGAAAGATAGTTATAAATCCATCTCTTTGTTCCCAATGTATATTCCAATGTATCCGACATTCAAATAGTTCACAACTTTTGAATAGAGCGTACGTTGTTGAAGCACACGTATCAGTATCGGTCTACACCGTACAACCTCCATGGATTATTGCTACTTACCTAATAAGGTGCCCCAGATCCGGGTGTAGGATCTTTTAGTAACAACCCAAGCAAACAAGCACAAAAAAGCCATTTAAAGATGAACTAATTCTAAGGTAAACCCCACTTTATAAATCCCCAGTAGAGTCGCCAGTTTTGTTGCACGGTGGCAGAACCGACTGTTTAATATGCTAGTTTTTGCATTTTTTTGTTTACAAATATGCAGTAAGGAAGAGTCGACATCGTCTTTTCTTTTATCCAACAAAGGAAAGGGTGAAAAGAACATAAAAAGACCTTTTCGAGATGTTTTCTGAGTAGGGGGGATAGATTATGGAAAGGGAAGGTGTTACCACCCTTTCTATCCGTCGTTTTCCACGGGCTCTTAGAGGTTTGCTCATTTTTAAAATGCTTTTATGCTTTGTGTGTTTGAAAATGTTTTGAAAAGCCTTAGTGTGGCGATTTGCTTTGTGTTTAACTCTTGTATCGGTCTTCAAGAGTGTTAACAAAGAAAATGTTTTTTAAACTTGTTTTTGAAAAGTAGTTTTTGTGTAAGTGCAAAAAAAAAGCAGTTTGAGCAAACTTCTAACAGCTATCTACTTTGTACTCGAAAAGGGTGTTATTTTCCTCTTTTCCTTTAGATAATGCTATCCTACTATTAGTGAGTAGGTATCCTTATCGTTGGATGTTGAGGGACATCGAAGGGACATTTTTACAGTCATAAAGGTAACATACGGAGACGCTTTAGCAATTTTGTTTAAGGGACGAGATCATTTACCAAAAGGCAACACCGTAGGGTCATCGAGGGACTATGATCTTTTTTTATTTTTATGGGTCTTTACTAAAGCGTCCCTATTCTCGAGGGACGTGACTGTTTTTTCTGAAAGGCAACCGAAGCGGAGATACCATAGAGGTGCATATGTGTATATGTGTTGAGATTCAGTTATTTTTGTCTTTTTTATTAAGTTAGCTAATGTTTTAGTTTACAGTCTTTCCATGCAATCCTAATTACTAACAGTAATATTGTACAGGAAAAGTAAAGTATTGAAAAATTAAAAAAAAAAAACAGAAACATAAATCCTAAACTATTACAACACTTTGGGAGAGTTACATAAAAATGCAAGAAAATAAAAGTGCAGTATTTTAAATCTAAAGCTATTACAACTATGAGCAGTTACAAATAAAATAAACGCGCGCTAATTTAAAAATAACGTCTAATAATCCTAAGAATAAAATATTTTTCTGTTTGCTTTTATTCATTTACTTTAAGAAAATAAAGTCTAAGTCTATTTAGTTTTAATTTTTGAAAGATGTTAAAATAATTAAATTAATTAGTTTAACAAAAATAATTTTAAATAAAAAAAAAAACAATCTAGACCTAAGTTTTTGTAATTTTTGTTTAAATGTTAATGAGAAGGCCAGAAAATAAAAGGAACAAGCAAAAACCAAAAATAAGGAAATGAATAGAAGCCTTTTCGATCCTGGGCTAGACATGGCCCTTTCGATCCTGAGCAAGACATGGAACTTTCTATCCTAGGCCAAACATGGCTCTTTCGTTCCTGGGCAAGGTGTGGCACTTTCGATCATGGGCCAGACATGGCTCTTTCGACCCTGGCGAAGAGAAAGTCCTCTTCGATCCAGGGAAGGGAGTTATTCCTTTCGATCTGGGGGAGGAATGGTTTTTCGATCTAAGCCTGCAAGACAAACATTAGTAACAAACATGACCTGGGTGTCTAACCTAGGACCTTCGATCCTGTATACATTGGTTTATTTGGGCCAGGTCTGCAGTGTTAGAGACAAAATAAAACCAAAGTGGACCTGGTGTCGAAACCAGGCCCTCAATTTTGAAACCAAATCGAACAAAGCCACTTGATATCCTAGGCGGGAATCAAGCACTGAGCAAACACTAAGACATTATGAAATTATAAACGTGAATTTGAAAATTAACCAACAAAGGGGATGCTTCGATCTGGCACTCTGGGGCGTGAATTGGAGTGTTGCTGACGATTCCTTCGATTGGGACCACCTATGAGGATTTTTATAATCTTTGGAGTGGTTTAGGGGGGTAGCATGTGCGTAGTCTCTTCGTGTGCAGTATGTATGTGTGCTCTTCTTGCAGATAGACAGGATATTTATAGGAGATGAGGAGGGATTATTAGCATGGAAAGAAACATCCTTAATCATATCCTTAAAAGCCAACCATAGTCTTCAAGACAAAAATCATACCAATTTAAACATTTCCTTTTTTAAAATGTCCATGCCTCTTTTGAAACTCTGGATGAACCTGGACACTTGACCCCTTCGAATACCCTCCAGCACTTCTCTTCGATTGGCTTTCTAAATGCATCTTCGAATGGGCCTTGTTACTTCCTTCGAACGGCTTTCTGAATGCATCTTCGATTGTACTTCTGAATGCATATTCGAATGGACTTCTGAATGCATCCTTGAATGGAATTCTGAACGCAACATCCTTCAAATAAACTTCTGAATGCATCATTCGAATAGACTTATGAATGCATCCTTCGAATAGACTTCTGAATGCGTCATTCGAATAGACTTCTGAATGCATCTTCGAATGGACTTTCTGAATGCATCCTTCGAATGGACTTCTGAATGCATGCTTCGAATACGCCTCTTTGCCAGCTTCCAATTATGTTCTCTTCGATGACTCTGAGTCCTGATTCGAAATGCTCAGAACTTCCCTGTCAGAACTTCTTAGATTAAGTCAAACTCTGCATTGATTATTTGATCTGGGAAGTTCTCAAATCCAATCAAACCTAATCGAACTCAATTCTTGTACTCTTCGATTTCCTTCAATTTGAAATGATCGAAATGTCACCTTGTTGATATGCCCATCCAAGGACACTTTGTTGTCATGCCATCGAAGTATATTCTGATGTGCCAATCAAAGGACTTGGCCATGAGGCCAATCGAAAACTTTGTTCTGCTCTCTTCGATTTCCTTCAATTAGGACCAATCTAAGTGACGCCAAAATGCCAATCGAAGACGCCTTTGTCCAGAGGCCAATCGAAAAACATTGTTTGGATGCCAATCGAAAGACACCTCATCAAAGGACATTTTGACCAACTTTAAAAATTGTTATTTTTCTTCAAGCAAGTGTTTGTAACCACCCATGTAAGAGAAGATCTTGTAAAAATGAGGGAAAATTTAGGATACAACAGGTCCCTTCTCTTGGGACTTGAGAATTATTGGCTTCGACAATCATCTTTTTCTATTTCATCCTCTAAAGCCGAATTTAACTTTTTTTTGGCTATGTATGCCGAAATCCTTTTTAGAGATTCTAGCTCAGGCATCATCATCAAAAATATCACCCCAGCCTATCGGCTGGATTCCTTTATAAAATGTTTCATCTAAAGGCTCAACATCCCAAATAAACCCATGGGTCTCATGGAGCTTTAAGGAAATAAATGTCTCATCCATGTTTTGGTAGACATCTTCAGCAAGATAGCAAGGAGAAATATGGGCTAACTTTCTTTCAAATTGTTTCTTACCAACATTATTAACGTCGGCCATGAAATATCCTTGATCAACCTCAATATTTTCTACTATACCATCTTCTCTCCAAATCACCAAACATTGATGCATGGAAGATGGCACAACTCCCACACCATGTAGCCATTCTCTTCCTACTAAAAGATTATAACTTGGATTGGCATTAATAACCATGAATATGGTCGGCCTTGTTATTGTGCCGACAATAATATCCACTTGGATCACTCCCATGGTGCCCTCTGTCTTGCCCCCATAATTTGACAAGACTACATTATGAGACCATATGTCGGTATCATATTTGCTAATTTTCTTCAATATATGATGTGGCATTATGTTCACAGTAGTGCCGCAATCTATCAAAACTTTATTGATAGCGATCCCCTATACTTTTGCTCTAGTTAAGAGAGGCTTCAAATGGCTCTTCATGGCCACACTTGGATTTTCGAAGAAAAAAAGCATCTTGGTTCTTTATAGAACCATTATTCATAACAAAATAGCATGTCGGCTTATATAATGCCATCTCTTTAGCATCTGTATCTGCCGAATCATCAACTTCAATGGGGCAATCATACTTAGCTAGTAAAACCGACACCATGTTCACCAAAATATTCAAAGTCTCCTCTGAATCTAATTTGAAATCATCAGTAGCTTCTTCAGAACTTTTGATGATTGGTCGACGAACACATTCTTTTATACACTCTTTTGCAGTTGTGTCGAATTTCACCATATATTTATTTCTAAAACCATCTTTACTTCCAGCAGTTCTCTCAGCATTTCCTTCAGCAACCTACATCTCATCTTGCTTACGATGCTGAAAGCGCCTCCACTGGGTTCTTGTCATAGGGTTTTTACCCATTTAATTCTTAGAAACATGACTTTTCTTCTCAGACTTAAACTCTTGCTAGTAGTTTATGGCCGAATTTCCCTTGTCTCTGACAGTGGCAACACCCTTTGGTGTCTCCATATTTCCCTGAGCACTTATCCAAGTGCCTTTAGGAACATTGGCTGACGGAACGAAACTCCTTGGCCTTGACTGACAGTTTCCCATAGTCTTTCTTGGAGCTCCTTCTTTGTGTGGGTGGAACTTCTGATTAAAGAACATGCCTTTGGCTTTCTCCAGCTGATCTCTAAAAATATTTTAGCAGCAAATTTGTCAGTTATAGCGCCATATATAGGGCACAAACAAGCTTGTGAGCCCTTATTCTTGCACCGATACAAGAAGTCTAGCAAATCCTCTTCAGGCTTAGGGTAGACGGCAGCCAAGTCCACATTAGGACTTTCATCAGTTCCCTTTACCATGTCTGCACTAGCAAACTCAGTAATTTCCACCATGTTTATCTCGATTGGGTCGAAAAACAACGCTTCTTCTTGCTGAAGAGGGTCGACATCGATTTTCATCTTTCTACTAGAAAATTTAAGCCTTCTTTCTTGAAGTGATTTTTGCACAAGATCCTTGAAAAGAAAACATTGTGAGCTTTTGTGACCAAGATAATCATGATATTTACAAAAACCGATTTTCTGTTGTTGTTCCAATGGTGGTAATTTAGCACCTAGAGGCACTAAAATCTGACCATCTTTAACCAGCAAATCAAAAATTTCTTCACACTTAGTGACATCAAAAGTATAAGTCTTTGCTAGAAATTTTAGATTGTTTTCGACAGTGTTTTATCCTTTGGAAGGAAATAATAATTTACATTCATATGAAGGCACTTGCTTTATCTTAGCCATGTCGACCTCTACCTCTGTAAGTGAGATATAATCAGCCTCATAAATAGGATGTGTGTCATCAAATTTTACAAAGGCTACTTTTTATTTTTTGGCCTTTGTATATTTGACTTTCTCTAGTCTCGGACGCTCAAGCTGTCAAACTCTATCAGCTAGTTGCGACATACTTTTGACATAGGTTGGATCTGTTTTCTTCCTAATGGAGTAATCCAAACCTCCTGCAGCCATTTGAACAAGTTAATGTCCAGGCACCTGAGTGAAGCACCTTGCTTTCAACAAACAGAACCTATTTAAGTAATCATCAATACTCTCTGCAAACCTTCTTTTTATATTTGATCATTCTACCAAACTAATTTTTGAATGTCCCTCATAAAATTGTTCATGAAAAAGCTTTTCCAACTTAGTCCATGAATCAATTGTATTTGGGGGTAGGGTAGTAAACCATGTGAAGGCTGCCTTAGTAAGGATGAAGGAAAAAAATTTACCCGCATGTTTTCATTATTCGCCATATTCTCCGACTCAGTTAAATGTCTAACAATATGTTCTACTATCGATACACCAGATTCACCCCAAAACTTTGTGTATTTAGGGATTTTCCATCCCCTAGGTAATTCAGTCTGCAAGATGTATTCAGACAAAGGGGAAGAATATGTTGGCCTCTGCAGTATTGTATTCATACCATTCTTGGACATGATTCTTTCGACAATGGTGGTTAAGTTATTTTCTACTGCTAAATCTTCTTGTCGATATTGATCAACAATCTGATCAGCATCTTGTTGTCGGTTAACCAATACCACTAGAGGGCGTTCTATCACCCTTGGTGGGACAACCACAATATTTTGCTATACTTGGGGACTTATTACTTGCCTTGGTAAACATATTCATCATTTATTTCCCCAAATTTTGTTTGAACAGGGACGACTGGTTGAACAATAGGTGGCGCTTCTCAAATAGGCGCTGGAGGAGCACCCAGAAAATTACACAAGCGTGTTAATTGAGCAATTATCTGCCTATTTGTCTCAACGGATTATCTATTCGTCTAGGCTGATTCCTGCACTATAGGGTTAAATACATTACCCATTAAATTGGTTAACATGTTAACTAACTCATGGTTACTATCATCCATTTGTTGCCTTAAAACCTCTATTGAAGTTTTAGTTAGATGCTGCACTAGTTGGGGAGGCACTACTCTACTTTAGTTATTTCTATTTAGAGAATTTCCTCCTGGTGCAGACCCTTGTAACGGGGAATTCACATTCTGAGGGTTATCTGAAAATAATGTTAGGCTTGATGTCGACTGATACCCTGGAATTAAAGATTACAAAATTCCATAAATAGGATCAGAGTACCAAAATGAGGCACATTAGGCCTTACGTTCGTAGTTACCACAGGCTCTGGACTCGCTGGTGGAGTATGGGGGATAGTGACTACGACTGCAGTCGGCATTGGAGGAAAAGGCGCAACTTGAGAAACTATTGTATTTGTGGTAGTTATTGTTCGTGGCGGTACTACATCCGCATTAGTGTTGACATGATTAATCATCCTTGGTGTATGTTGCTTAACTTGTGGCTTAATATACTATTTGGTTAAAATTCCACTTCTAAGTCTCATACACTTATAAACACTCAAGAGTTATTAGATAGATTCGACTAGCACTAGTCTTAGTGGACATGCCAATTTGTTTACTGTGGAAAATGGTAAACAACTGCTAGTCCTCCCAAAGCCTAAAACTAAGGGTTACTCGCGGGATCGACTAGCTAATCCTAAGACATGTTCTAATTGAAACAACCAGCTGAATTGTCAACTGATAATGAAATTAATGAAGTCACCATCGAACGTTTTTTATCCCACAGTAAGGGAAAGGCAAACCTCGAGTAAACCTGAGAAGGGTGATATCAAGGTCAAACGAATGAGAGATCGGGTAAGGGAGTCTGTTACGGGAGGGGAAGGTATTAGCATTCCACACGCTTGTAGTATTCTACGGTATCCACTCTTACTATTCTAATCTAATGGGTATGGTCAAAGTCCATTTCTAAGGTTTTAATTAAAAAAAGAAAGAGGTAATGCATGCAAAAGAAAATAGAAAACAGTGTAGGGAAAATAAGGTTGTGCTCGTTCGGGCCCTACCCCAATGACTATTTATCCCTTTTAAGAAATCAGAGCAGTCGTAGTTCGGCTCACTTGTTTTGATGGGTTTGTGTTTTTATTTGAACAATGTTAAACTCAATCATTCCACCACAACTCGGTCTTTGGAGACTTACGACCTATAGTGGAAAGGAACTAACATGCTCTTAGAAGAGAAAAGCCGATTGGCAAAAAGAAAGGAATTGGTTGGTGTTTTATACCTTAAAAAAAGATTTGAAAGTTTTAGATGTTTTATGCATTTGCCAAGAAAAATGAAGGTTTTTGTTTTAGATGCAAATAATGCAAAAGAAAAGAAAATATCTAAGGGAGACTATCTAAATCTAATCCATAATGTTATCATACAATGACTGACCCTAAAGTTAAGTTTTGAAGGGAAATCTCTACCCTATGTTGACATGCATGGATAACAATCCTAATGTCTATCTCAAATCATCATCTATAGATAAATCAAGAAGTCCTAAAGGAGCATAGCAAGGGTCTATCACCTAAAACTATGTCTATCTCGAATCATCATCTATAGATGAATCGAGAGCTCTTAAGGGAATATGCCGAGGGTATACCATCTCAAAACATGCACACAAAGATGAAATCAAGTAAGCAAGTCAATAGGCTTAAGAGAGCACAAACAATGTGTCATGAGTAGCGCACGCTAACCCAGGTCAAATGTCTAACCATATATTAAGGATCAAGGTAGTAAAACAAATCAAAATTCAAAAGACTCGAGAGAGAACACCTAGAGAAATCCTATCTAGGCTAGCATGCCAAAGAAATTCTAATAAAACTATCCTATGGGGAACATGCAATGAGAGCGAAGTCGTGATCTCAATTTCTAAATTGAGTGACTCATCGATCAACAACCAAGAAAGCAAACACAAGTACAACAGAAATAGCAAATAAACGTGGAATGCTTGTTACAGGTCTTTAAACAACGACTTTTCCACTATAAGGGGATCTCAGAACTATCTAGAAAAATGTAAAGAGTGAAAGAAACAAAAGGAGGCAGTGCAATACCAAACGGATAATAATCCATAGCAAGCAAGCAAAAATGAGAAACCCGGAGAACTTCGAGTAAGCTAGCATCATCAAACAAAGCAAGTTAAAAATCAGATGTCCAACATAAACCTCAAAGCAAACAGTGTGAAAATAAATCAAAAAAATGATGTACATCAGACACCATCACAAAAGTCATCCTGCATAAAAATACGATCCAGACAAAAACACAACAAATATGTGTAGTCCTCAAGTCAAGAGGATCAAAGCATAAACTTGTCTGAATCGCGTCTGTATCTCGCAGATAAAGTGAAATACAGACCAAATAGGATATCAAATTCATGTTCCCTAAATAAAGTGGAACATGAATTAATATCATCATGAGAATCCATTAGCATGAGTCCTTGCACAATCAACACACATGTAAAAAATAGCAAGGAAAGACTAATTTGAAAGGGAAAACACAATGAAAAAAAATGAAGTTGCTGCTTTTTGGCTTGGGAACCTGGTTACCAGCATTTGGGTAACCGATTACCCTAACTCAAGAATCTGGAAAAATAGCTACTGACTTAAGGTAACCGATTACCATAATTGGGTAACCGGTTACCAAAACTTTGAAGATATTAGAAATTTGCTTCTGACTTGGGGTAACCGGTTACCACGTAATAGTTTTGAAATTCTTTGTGAATGAAATGAATGGTAACCGGTTACCATAACCAGGTGACCGGTTACCCTCGTGTCATAGGCAGTTTTAACAGATTTTTGAGCATTTTCAATGGCTTGAATATTTAATCAAACACAAAGTATTCATACATTTAACACATGATTTGGCATTATCCATGGTTTAGATTCAAATAACACATGATTGATATAAGATCAACAATTAGGCTTCATGCAACATCAATAATTTGATTTAGCAATTAATCCCTTTTATGAAACAATCACTTAAGTAAATTAAGTACTTAATTCAATTATCCAATCCCGGATTTACACATAATTGTCAAATCAATTCACAATTCTAGCACTAGATTAAAGTTCTCAATTCAAAATTCAACCTAGATTCAATTCATGCTTGATCAAAAAAGTGCTTCTCAAATAATCACTTATTTCAAAAGTGCTTAATTCAAGAAAAATCACCAATAAAAGTGAAGAGGAGGCTTAGGTATAGAGATCGCAAAGAGCGGATCGAAGATCAGAGAAGAATTTCTCTTGATCTTGACTTTGAATTCTTGATAGAATTGTTGTTGTGTTCTTTATCAAAAAGTAGAGAAAACTTTGATTTGATCCTTGAGAATTAAGAGAATTTTTAGACTTGTGTTTTTGAGAATTGGTGAATTATGAGAGTCTCTCTCATTGAAAATTCATATTTCAAGATTATAAACATGGGCCAATTGGGCCTTGGATGAGAAATTTAATTGGGCCTTGACTTGAAAGTGTGAGTCTGACACGACCGTGAAGTGCACACCATCATTCGTACAAAATATTCAAAAAGTTCCAACAATAAAAATGAAGATGGTCAAATTTGTGACGTGTTTCCGAAAACACAGACTCAATCAGATAAACGACGAGGAAGTTATGAATTTTTGAAGTTTTATTGACATTGTGTCAGACAAAAACAATTTTCTGTGCAGAATTTTATTGCGTCGCACGTGAAGAAGACCAAAAACAAAAGCCTTTGTGTCACCGTTTTGCCTTTAGCATCTGAAGATGAGTTGTAGTAGATGAAATTTGTGAACCAACGCTTCCGGACTCAGCTCAATATGATAAAAATCAAACGAGATGCAAATTTTACCGTTTCAAACATTAATACAAATCAATTTCGGTTCAGCACAAACATGTCTTCAGAAACTCAAAGTTCACGGGTCCTTCCCTTGTCAATCATCTTTTAGCCTCCAAAGACGATATTAAGATGACATCGAGACGGTTTTTTGGCAATTAACACCATGCGCATATGACATTCCAGCCAAGAGTTAAGAATTTTCCAATGCACCCGAAACCACGATTTATCACACATTTCTTTGTATTCTATTTACTGTATAACCTTCAAAAGAATGGCGTATTCGGAGACCTTTCTTCGAGGATTAACTTTTGGTCTAAACATGAAAATTGGAGAGGACATCCAGACGGTTTCAAATCTTCAAGAATCAACTCAAAACACCATTCCCCAAATGGGCGATACAAATTTTTAAATTAAGTTCGGTGTAAGTACTTTTTCCAATTTGCACTGCTTTAAATTTACCCAAAACACCCAAATCATTCACAACTCCGCATGATTAGAAAAATATGAAAGCTTTATTGCTTTCATGAAATGCCTTAATCCCATGTGTATGGATTCAATGATATCCATTCACGTATATGCTAACAAGAGTACAAGCCAATTAGAGTTAAAATATAAAGAGGGAAAATTATGGGGTACAACAGCTGCCCCTATTCAATATTCTTTAACCAGAGGGTGAGATTGGAAGACGCCTTTCGAACAACTAAGGTGTAAGAGGGTTGAATACTTATTACAACCATAAAATTTGCACTATGAAACCGGTCAAGTCAGGATGAAACTTTGGTTTTTTTATTTGTTAGAAGATGTATGCCAGGTCAAGATTAGACATACGAGACAATTATCGAGTATTCAAGAAAGAGACCAACTACATCAGGCTCTAACAGAGATATCAGATACAAAAGAGACCTAACGAAAAGAACTCGATCGAAGAAATATGAAATGGAAGAGATTTCCCAAATTGATCTCGACCGAATATCAAAAATGGAAGAAATCTGTCAAATTGATCTCCACCGGATATCAAAGATGGAAGAAATCTAACAAATCAATCTCAACTAGATATCAAATATGGAATAAATCTATCAAATCGATCTCAATCGGATATCAAAGGTGGAAGAAATCTTTCAAATTGATCTCAACCAGATATCAAAGATGGAAGAAATCTGTCAAATTGATCTCAAGCGGATATCAAGGATGGAAGAAATTTGTCAAATTGATCTTAACCAGATATCAAAGATGGAAGAAATCTGTCAAATTGATCTCAAACAGATATCAAGGATGGATGAAATTTGTCAAATCCATCTCAATTGGATATCAAAGGCGTAATAAATCTATCAAATCGATCTCAACCGGATATCAAAGATGGAAGAAATTTGTCAAATTGATCTCCACCAGATATCAAAGATGGAAGAAATTTGTCAAATTGATCTCTACCGGATATCAAAGATGAAAGAAATATGTCAAATTGATCTCAAATGAATAGCAAAGGTGTAAGAAATCTGTCAAATTGATCTCAACCAGATATCAAAGATGGAATAAATATGTCAAATCGATCTCAACCGGATATCAAGGATGAAAGAAAACTGTCAAATTAATCTCAACCAAATGTCAAAGATGGAAGAAATTTGTCAAATTAATCTCAACCATATATCAAAGATGGAAGAAATATATCAAATCATTCTCAACCGGATATCAAAGATGGAAAAAATCTGTCAAATTGATCTCCA
The DNA here is from genome assembly GCA_948472305.1 of Vicia faba. Classification (NCBI taxonomy): domain Eukaryota; kingdom Viridiplantae; phylum Streptophyta; class Magnoliopsida; order Fabales; family Fabaceae; genus Vicia; species Vicia faba. The sequence goes on along the minus strand of OX451741.1, from coordinate 271,101,330 downwards.
CTAGATATTAAATATGGACAAAACCTGTCAAATTGATCTCAACCGGATATCAAGGATGCAAGAAATATGTCAAATCAATCTCAACCGGATATCAAAGATGGAAGAAATCTCTCAAATTTATCTCAACCGGGTATCAGAGATGGAAGAAATTTGTAAAATCGATCTCAAACGGATATCAAAGGTGAATGATATTTGTCAAATTAATCTCAACCAGATATCAAAGATGGGATAAATCTGTCAAATCGATCTCAACCGAATAGCAAAGGTGGAACAAAATCTGTCAAATCAATCTCAACCGGATACCAAAGATGGAAAAATCTGTCAAATCGATCTCAATCGGATATCAAAGATGGAAGAAATTTGTCAAATTCATCTCAACCGGATATCAAAGATGGATGAAATCTGTCAAATTGATCTCAACCGGATATCAAAGATGGAAGAAATCTGTCAAATTGATCTCAACTGGATATCAAGAAAGGGAGAAATTTGTCAAATCGATCTCAACCGGGTATCAAGGGTGGAAGAAATATGTCAAATCGATCACAACCGAATATCAAAGATGGAAGAAATCTATCAAATTGATTTTAACCAGATATCAAAGATGGAATAAATCTGTTAAATTGATCTCAATTGAATATCAAATATAGACTTCTTGAATCAAAAGAGAAACTCAAAGATTGAACAGAGAACGCTTGTAACAAAGGAGAACTCAAAACAACAAGGAGACCAACTGAGGGTACGCTTTTGACGAAATACCGCCACTCTGAAACAGACTTGTCTGGGATAAAGATACATATGTGTGGTCAACATTAGACACACACAAGAAAGAGACCTACCAAAACAGACTCTCACAGGAGATATTAGCTTAGCTAATGGAAGGAAAACCTAATCAATGCAGATAAACTAAAGACAAAGAATCGACTAAGCAGAACCCCCAAAGGACACCTATCTAAGGTGAACTCGACAAGAGAAAGAGAGATTCCAAAGGGGGATCTAATAAGGATTGCCAACACATGTTAGGCTTTAAAAAGGTTGCGAATGCGCAAGAAATACAATATCCCTCAGGCCAGAAGTAGGACATGATTCTTCAAGAGTAGCAATTATCTGGCTTACAGCAAACCAATTATGGATACTCAAATACTTGAGAAATAAGAAAGGTTATACACTGACTCTTACTCGCACTCTAACGGCAAAGCAAACATGGGTAAAATAACCGAATACTTGCAAGGGCAAGAAGAAACCACAAATTACCGGGGAAATCGAGAATACTAAAGACCTGAATGGTGGTAAACCAAACTAGACTCCGTTGGGGGAGCAAATCAAATATGTGTGCATAGAAACCTAGTTACTGAAGGTAAACACAATTGGCTTATACTTATGCATGTTTGAATTTACCTTTCTATTTTGGTAGATGCAATGAAATGATACATGTTTTAGCAATGCATTGGAAACACACGAAAATAAACGGTTACTGAGGAGACAATGAACTCCTGAACGATTATCTTCGCACATCTGATCTTCTACAAAGAGAAATCAATATGAACTTCAGTGGGGAATCACAACTCATACCCAACAACTTCTGAAGATTGCTATCACCGGGAAAATAACTTCCTGGGGAGAATACTGCAAACATAAATCACAGCTCTGAAAGAATCTTGAACTTTGATCTAACTCTCAACTCACTAGGGAACAAATTCAATCCCTTCCTGTATATGATGAGGAAAACTTCACTAGGAATAGAAATTTTTACTAGGGATCATAAAAATTCTTAAATGAAAATAATTCTAGTCAGACCACACCGAGGATAACGACTAGAGGTGATAAACTTCACTTGTGGAAGAAGAGAAAACCTTCAAACCACAACTTGAAATTTGGAACTCCACTGGGGAACTTTTCATCAATACTCTCCTATTGAGAATAAAAGACCCTTGAACGAAAAACATCAATGCATATTGCTCCAGAAAAAGCAAGGGACTTGATCCACTGGGGAATAAGCAGACCTGATGATCAAATATCTCCTCAAGAAAACTTAATAGGGCGAAATTTCCTAAGGAAAACCGAACTTCATGGAGAGTCAAACAATTAATCTCACTTGAGATAACACCACTAGGATGGAAATATTCTCTTGAGAAGAAACATGCGTCTTGGGATACAAGCTCCACTGGGGATATCTCAAAAACCTTCTATTATCGGGGATAGAGGAGTTATGAATGGAACCATCATGCACACCACACAAGGGAGGCAGGATACCTGCTCCAACAGGAAAGGAAAATTTGCTTCGTTGGGAAGAGAAAAATTGCTTCACTGTGGGATAAAGGAAAATTAATCAAGAGTATCCTTGAAACTCGGCTTCGACTGGGCATAAAACCACCTCTTCCACTGAGTAACATAGAAGCTTTGGATAGTGGCATCAACAACACCAACCGCACTGGAAACAATCATTCCTGCAAGACTCACGTCACCAAAGACTTGTAGTGGAAAAAAGAAATAAATTCAAATCAGGCAGAAAAACCACCTCCATGGGAATACCAAACCAGAATATCCCATGGGTAATTAGTAATATCTTCAAGAAAACTCTGATACATGCAGATCGCACTGGAGAAAAGAGTGCAAGCTTCACTGAGGAGTATCATGCATACTTCACGGGGAAGACAAGGGCTAATCTCACTGAGGGAACCGTAAAATTCCGTCTTAAAGGGTAATACATCAATAATCTTTTAATAATCCCAGAAAGAACACAATGCAATGAGAAGGCATAGCATACTCAAGTGAGGGCACAACATCATTGGAGATACATGATTCTGTCGTGAGCATAATTGTGCATTCAATGAAGGAATTCGAATCCTGTTCTACAGAAATCCTTATGTTGGTCGCATATGGACCCTTCTTGATTCACTTACTAGTATGCGTCAACCATACCTGCACAAAGTAAAGATCACAATAACATGCCCCAGTATGGGATGGCTACCTTAGTCGTCATATCAGACACCTGAAACTTTAAGCTATTTCAATTACTAATATCATATGTTGTAAAGCTTTAATGTTTTAAATGCAAAGTTTATCAAAAATGTCAGACGTCTTTTGCAATGAAAACAGTAAAATTAAAAACAAATTGGCACAATTTGAAGAAAAAACATTGTTATTGATTGATTGGCCTGTAAATAGGCATTTACATCAAGAAGAAATTTATGAAAAGAGGTAATTGCATACAAAGCATATAGAGGAGAAAACAAAGATGGCAATAGGAGTGCGGATTTATCGAGACCGACTCTGCTATAGCTCTTATGACCTCAAATCTCCTTAGTATCTTACTTTTAGAATAAACTGATTGGACTGATACTTCCCAAGCCAACCTAACAACAATGTAAAATGATATTACAGATGCAACACAGACTGTAGTATTCGCTTTTAATCCCTAACTTTTTCCTGGATCGCCCTTTCGGGTTTTCAATTCACCCGAATACCCTTTTTTGCCTAAGTTTCCTTTGATAGGTCCAACTTAGCGGGTGTACGATTATTTTTCAATCATTCAGTCTTTCTTTTGTCCCTAACTTTTTCCTGAACCTTTGCTCTCTCTTTTTGGTTTGCCGGGATTCCTGAGCCAATTAACTTAGCGATCATTTTATGCGAAGTACTTTTTCACTACGTCTGTGTTGATGGAGTGGGGGAAATCCCCTCCATCCATAGTTGTGAGCATCATATATCCTCCTGAAAAAACTTTTTTTACAACATATGGTCCTTCATAATTAGGAGCCCATTTACCCATAGGATCTCTATTGTTAGGAGGCAAGATCCTCTTCAGCACAAGATCACCAGCTTAAAAATTCCTCAGACGTACCTTCTTGGCGTACACTTTCTTCATCCTCCTCTTGAATAACAACCTGTGGTAAAAAGCCGTCAATATCTTCTCATCAATGACATTCAACTGATCAAATCTATTCCTAACCCATTCAGCCTCGTCCAACGGTAAATCCTTCATTATCCTTAAAGAAGGAATTTCCACTTCCACGGGCAGGACTACTTCCATGCCATATACAAGCGAGAAGGGGTTGCCCCAGTCGAAGTATACACAGTGGTACAATAACCATGTAAAGAAAATGGAAACATCTCGTACCAATCTTTATAAGTGACAACCATCTTATGCATAATCTTCTCAATATTCTAGTTAGATGCCTCAATCGCGCCATTCTTCTTAGGATGGTAAGGAGAAGAATTGTGATAATTTATCTTAAAGCTTTCCCACAGCTCTTTCATCATCTTATTATTGAGATTCGACCCGTTATCGGTAATAATCTTCTCTAGAACCCCGTATCAACAAATGATATTATGCTTGATGAAATGGGCAACCACCTGCCTAGTGATGTTGGCATAAGATGCTGCTTCGACTCACTTGATGAAGTAGTCAATAGCCACCAGAATGAAGTGGTGCTCGTTGGAAGCAGTTGGCTCAATCCGTCCAATCATATCAATACCCCACATTGTGAAGGGCAAAGGATAATTCAATACATTCAGAGGGTTGGGCGGCACATGTATTTTATGGGCATATATCTGACATTTGTAACAGATCCTGGAATGATTGTAGCAATCTTTTTCAATTGTTGACCAATAGTAACCCTCTCTCAAGATTTTCTTGGCCATAGTATGCCCACTAGAATGCGTTCCAAAGGAACCTTCATGAATTTCTTCTATGATCTTATTTGCTTCGTGTCTATCCATGCATCTGAGCAAAATAGAATCATAGTTTCTCTTGTACAAAACATCCCCATCGAGGAAAAACTAGGTTGCACATCTCCGCAGAGTCTTCTTATCAATGAAAGAAGCATCCTCTGGATATTATTTCATTTCAATATATATCTTGATATCATGAAACCATGGTTTCTCATCAACAACATCTTCTACTACTTCATAATAAAACGCTAGCTCATCCAACCTTAAAATGGTGATAGAGGGGGCTTCATTTTCCCATCTGACTTTAAATATGGGTGACAGAGTAGCCAAAGTGTATGCTAAGTTTTTTTCTTCCCTTGGAATAGTAGTATTGAAAGTAATCTATTCAAAATATGGGGTCAGCTTCATCACATTCTCACGATATAGAATCAGATTAGGGTGACGAGTTTCCAATCTCCATTGATTTGACTAATCACAAGAGCAGAACCATATACTTCCAAAATCTTGATTCACAAATAAATAGAAGCTTCTAAGCCAAAGATACAAGCTTCATACTCAGCCATATTGTTATTACAATCAAAGCGAATTCTAGCAGTGAGAGAAGTATGGAAACCTTTAGGAGAAATAATCATAACACTGACAACATTACCCAATGCATTGGAGTCAACATCGAACACCATCATCCATCGTGATCCTAGTTTGGGTCCTTCCTCTGGGCCTGGAATATTACAATCGTATAAATACAAGATGTCTTTATCTAGAAATTCAAACTTCATCAACTGATAGTCGTCTTACATAGGATGGTGAGCTAGATGACGCACACTAGGCCTTACGTTCATAGTTACCACATGCTCTGGACTCGCCGTTGGAGCCTGAGGGATAGTGACTACGACTGCAGTTGACACCAGAGGAAAAGGCACAACTTGAGAAACAATTGTATTTGTGGTAGTTATTGTTCATGGCGGTACTACATCTGCATTGGTGTTGACATGATTAATCATCCTTGGTGTATGTTGCTTAACTTGTGGCTTAATATACTCTTTGGTTAAATTTCCACTTCTAAGTCTCATACACTTACAAACACTCAAGAGTTTTTAGATAGATTCGACTAGCACTGATCTTACTGGGCGTGCCAATTTTTTTACTGTGGAAAATGGTAAACAACTGCTACTCCTCCCAAAGCCTAAAACTAAGGGTTACTCGCGGGATTGGCTAGTTAATCCTAAGACATGTTCTAATTGAAACAATCGGCTGAATTGTCAAGTGATAATGAAATCAATGAAGTCCCAGTCGAACGTTTTTATCCCACAGTAAGGGTAAGGCAAACCTCGAGTAAACCCGAGAAGGGTGAAGTCAAGGTCAAAAGACCGAGAGATCGGGTAAGGGAGTCTGTTAGGCGAGGGGAAGGTATTAGCATTCCACACACTTGTAGTATTCTACGGTATCCACTCTTGCTATTCTAATCTAATGGGTGTGGTCAAAGTCCATGTCTAAGGTTTTAAGTAAAAAAAGAAAGAGGGAACGCATGCAAAAGAAAAGAGAAAACAATGTAGGGAAAACAAGGTTGTGCTCATTCGGGCCCTACCCCAATGCCTATGTATCCCTTTTAAGAAATCAGAGCAGCCATGGTTCGGATCACTTATTTTTATGGGTTTGCGTTTTTTATTTAAACAATGTTAAACTCAATCACTCCACCACGGCTCGACCTTTGGAGACTTACGACCTGTAGTGAAAAGGAACTAACATGCTCTTAGAAGATAAAAGTCGGTTGGCAAAAAGAAAGGAACTGGTTGGTGTTTTTCACCTTAAAAATGATTTGAAAGTTTTAGATATTTTATGCATTTGCTAAGAAAAATGAAGGTTTTTGTTTTAGATTCAAATAATGCAAAAGAAAAGAAAACATCTAAGGGAGACTATCTAAATTTAATCCCTAATGTTATCATACAATGACTGATCCTAAAGTTGAGTTTTGAAGGGAAATCTCTACCCTATGTTGACATGCATGGATAAAAATCCTAATGTCTATCTCAAATCATCATCTATAGATGAATCAAGAAGTCTTAAATGAGCATAGAAAGGTTAATTACATAAAACTATATCTATCTCGAATCATCATATATAGATGAATTGAGAGCTCTTAAGGGAACATGTCGAGGGTATATCATCTCAAAACATGCATACAAAGATGAAATCAAGAGAGCTAACTCAAGAGAGCACACACCATATTTAATAAGTAGCGCACGCTAACCCAAGTCAATTGCCTAACCAAGATATTGAGGATCAAGGTAGGAAAACAAATCAAAATTCAAAAGGCTCAAGAGAGCACACCTAGAGAAATCCTATCTAGGCTAGCATGCCAAAGAAATTCTAACAAAACTATCCTATGGGGAACATGCAATGAGATAGAAGTCATGATCTCAATTTCTAAATTGAGTGACTCATCGATCAACAACCAAGGAAGCAAACACAAGCACAACACAAATAGAAAATAAAGTGTGGAATGCCTGCTACAGGTCTTTAAACAACGACTTTGCCACTATAAGGGGCTCTCAGAACTATCTAGAAAACTGTAAAGAGTGAAAGAAACAAAAGGAGGCAGTGCAATACCAAACGGATAATAATCCGTAGCTAGAAATAAAAAATGAGAAACCTGGAGAACTTCGAGTAAGCTAGCATCATCAATTAAAGCAAGTCAAAAATCAGATGTCCAACATAAACCTCGAAGAAAACAGTGTGAAAATAAATCACAAAAATGATGTGCATCAGACACCATCACAAAAGTCAATCTAAATAAAAATACGATCCAGATAAAAACACAACAAATATGTGTAGTCCTCAAGTCAAGAGGATCAAAGCATAAACTTGTCTGAATCGCCTCTGTATCTCGCAAATCAAGTGAAATACGGACCAGATAGGATATCAAATTGATGTTCCTCAAATAAAGTGGAACATGAATTAATATCATCATGAGAATCCCTTAGCATGAGTCCTTGCATAATCAACATACATGTCAAAATTAACAAGGAAAAACTAATCTGAAAGGGAAAACACAATGAAAAAGAAAAAAAGGAAGTTGCTTCTTTTTGGCTTGGGAACCCGGTTACCAGCATTTGGGTAACCGATTACCTTAACTCAAGAATCTGAGAAAATAGCTACTGACTTGAGGTAAGCGGTTACCATAATTGAGGAACCGGTTACCAAAACTTTGAAGATTTTGGAAATGTGCTTTGACTTGGGGTAACCGGTTATCACAATTGGGTAACCGATTACAAAGTAACAGTTTTAAAAAAATTTGTGAATGAAATGAATGACAACCGGTTACCATAACCAGGTGACCGGTTACCCTCATGTAAGAGGCAGTTTTAACAAATTTTTGAGCATTTTCAATGGCTTGAATATTTAATCAAACACAAAGTATTCATACATTCAACACATGATTTGACATAATCCATGGTTTAGATTCAAATAACACATGAATGATATAAGATCAACAATTAGGCTTCATACAACATCAATAATTTGATTTAACAATTAATCCCTTTCATGAAACAATCACTTAAGTCGAATAGGTACTTAATTCAATTATCCAATCCCGGATTTACACGTGATTGTCAAATCAATTCATAATTCTAGCACTAGATTTAAGTTCTCAATTCAAAATTCAACCTAGATTCAATTCATGCTTGATCAAAAAATGCTTCTCAAATCATCACTTATTTCAAAATTTCTTAATTCAAGAAAACTTATCGATAAAATTGAATAGGAGACTTAGGTATAGAGATCGCAATGAATAGATCAAAGATCGGAGAAGAATTGCTCTTGATCTTGACTTTGGATTCTTGATAGAATTATTGTTTTGTTCTTGATCAAAAAGTAGATAAAACTTTTATTTGATCCTTAAGAATTGAGAGAATTGTTAGACTTGTGTTTTTGAGAATTGGTGAATTATGAGAGTCTCTCTCATTGAAAATTCAGATTTCAAGATTATAAACATGGGCCAATTTGGCCTAGGATGAGAAATTGAATTGGGCCTTGACTTGAAAGTGTGAGCCCGACACGACCGCGAAGTGCACGTAATCATCCGTGCAGAAACTTTAAAAAGTTCCAACAATAAAAATGAAGATGGTCAAATTTTTGATGTGTTTCCGAAAGAACGGGCTCAATCCGATAAACAACGAGGAAGTTATGATTTTTGAAGTTTTACTGACACTATGTAAGACAAAAACAATTTCCTGTACATAATTTTATTGCATCGCACGCGAAGGAGACCAAAAACAAAAGCCTTCGGGTTACTGTTTGCTTTTAGCATCTGAAGATGAGTTGTAGTAGACGAAATTTTTGAACCAACGCTTCTGGGCTCAGCTCAATATGATAAAAATTGAACGAGATTCAAATTTTACCGTATCAAAAATTAATACAAATGAATTATGGTTCAGCAGAAACATGTCTTCAGAAACTCAAAGTTCACGCATCCTTCCTTTGTGAATCAGCTTTTAGCCTCCAAAGACAACATCAAGATGACATGGAGACGGAATTTTGGAAATAAACACCATTCACATATGACATTCTATCCATGATTTAAGAATTTTCCAATGCACACTATTGTACCCCAATTTTTGCCCATAAGATTCTTGCATCATACCATATTGTTTCAATCACAACAAGATCATATTAGGGTTTTTGGTTCTTCTCCCTATCTTTAGCCTTGCTCTTTTAAGGAGTTACCAAGCACCTTGACTTGTTTTATTTTATGATCATGGATATTTTGCTTTGATTTTCTCTCTAATTAATAAAATGCAATATTGGTTTGTCTTACTTGTTAATAATGTAGGTAAAGGCAACGAGGTTTAATAGGTTGCTTCATGGGTTCATGAGTTTATTTACATGCCCTAGTCAATATAGCTTGATGAATTAAAACCTAACTATTTGATTGGTTTTAGAATAAATGGCATGACAAGGCTCATTTTGGTTCAACATATTTCAAATTTATCAAAATTGATTCAAAAGTACAAGGGGTTGAGGGAAGAAGTTGTCATGATTGAACAAGGTCGTGTTCCTATTGGTCACAAAAGCACATTTCTCTCTAATTTCAAGATATGGATGTGGTTTTGGTGGCCATGAGTTCTCATCATCATCCTCAACAACTTATATTCACAAAGTAAGAATATTGGCACAAAACATTTGTTCAAACTTGTCAAAGTTCCTCAGAGCATTTTCTTGATCTAGGAACTAGGGTTTTGAACTTCAAAGGAGCATATCTTGATCATCTTTTGGTATTTTTGAGTGATTCAAAAAACATCCCTCTCTTCAAAGAGTTACAAACAAATCACTTTAAAAGTTCCAAGGAGTTTTCATGTGGAAGGAACTTGGTGAAGGAGAAAGATTACAAGTCATCCAGATGAATCCCCAATTTTCCATATGTGATTTCAAATAGTCATAACTTGGTCAATTTTTATCACCTTGATCCCATTACTTTTCCATGATGATCTTAATGAGGTGTACTTCATGCCTTCTTTTATGTGCAAAGTAAGAAAATGGATGGAAATTGCCTTAAGAATGCAAAAGATTATAGGTCATTTCATGATTTTTGGCCAACTTCAACAAGTCATAACTTGCTCAATTTTTGGAGATTTTGAGAGGTTCAAATTGAAAAATGTCATTCAAGAGGTCTACTTCATTCCATCTTTTTTGGTCAAGAGCAAATTCTAAGTGGAAGGCCATGTTTGGATACAAAAGACTATAGGTCATTTTTAAAGAAGAATTTGAAATATTTCTAAGTATGGAAAGTCAACTCTTTTTCTTCAACTTTGACTCCATGTAACTTTCAGCTCAAGCATCCATTTGATTCAATTCTTTTTCCATTGCAAAGCTTGTAACCTTATCTTTCCAAAGCATCAAGAATTATGCCCTAAGACCCCTTGAGGTGGAAATGCCATGGATTTGAATTGGGTAGTTTGAAACTGAATTTTTCACCTAGTCAGGATTTTGAAATCTTTGTTTTGGCTTCTAATCACAAGATTTCCACGCATTTTTGGTTATAATCATGTTTAGCAACTTGCCAGAAGTGATTAGCATCATGAAACGCACGATTTGACTGAGTTTTGATCAAGTTTGAGTCACACTTTCTTCATGATGCAAACCCACACGAATTCCCTCCAAAAATACATCATCTGCTATTCCTTTTGATCCCATTTTCTTCCCTATAAATAAAGGGTCATTCCCCATTCAATTTCCCAAGTTAGATAGCCAGAATCACCCTGCCAAACTTGCTTCACAACCCAGAATTCAGCAACTTCGAAATCTATTCTCCAGCCTTTTTTAATCCATTTTTTCTCTCAATTCACCTTCCTTGATCTTCCCTGAAGCTAACCATATAATTACATTCAAGAATCGTGCCCTATATTGTTCCATAGAAGTCCAGTTTCAGAGCTCTGCAACTCAAATTCAATAGGTAGATTCCTTCATCAATTCTTCAAAACTCTGATATCATTGTGTTGCTCTCATTGCCCTGGTTCTAGTTGCAACACTTACAGCTCACTGGAAACAGATTTTGACCATGAACTTTCAAATCCCTTTTCAAAACTTTCTTTCCAATTTGCTTGAGCTACAGTTTATATAAATTTGGTGCGAGGGTGTGGTTGTTTTTGTCTTGAAGAGACGAAGCGATTGGCATAGGTCTGAGCTTCTGATTTTACAGTTTAAGAGACCTGAAAATCACGTTGGCTGGAGGTTGAAGATGACCTACTACCTACGTGTCATCTTCCAACCAATGATGGCGTGCCATTTGTGTTTTTCAAAAATCTGATTTATTATTGATTTTGTACATTATTCATTAAAGACCATGATATGCACAACGCGCCAGATCCCTTTGATTTGATTACTAACGCGTTTTGACTCTCATCCAATGGTCCACATCTTTTAATTTTATTTTCTTTTTCTGATTTTTATATTTTAATTGTTTTAAATTTCAAAAAATCATAGAAAATTCATTTTTAGTCCAAAAAATCTGAATAAATTATGAAAAATATTTTTGATTATTCTCTTTCTCATTTTTTTTCACAATTTAATTTTGTGTTTTGGTATTTTTTATGAATTTTACACTTATTTGATTTATTTAAAATGTTTAAAAATACTTTTATACATTTTTAAATTCTGAAAAAATTATGGAATGATCCAATGATATTGTGACAAATATTGGTGACCTTATTTTATTTTTGTTTCTGACTTTACTATTTTTTTTTACTATTTTTGTTTATTTTAGCCATTTATTTTAATTTTTAAAAATAGTTTCTGACTTTTAAAAATTACCAAAAATTTTATAAAATTACTTGGCCTTTTTTCTGATTTTTCTATGGTCTTATTTTTCATTTCTTGATTAATTTGAATATAATTGATATTTTCCTCATTATTTTCCATTTTTTTAAACATTTTTAAACCTTTTAATGTATATATTAATTATATTATTATTTTGTGATTATTTTCTGGCTGTCTTGGGTTGATTTTTTGATCATGGATTTATTAACATCATTGGATCCATGGTGTTGAGTTTAACTCCACAAAAAATGGATGAATAATTTTAATAATAGTTTGATTAAATTTTTAATTCAAAAGTGGTTTATTTATCTTTTGCCCTAATCCGCTTCATCTTATCCCCTTCTCATTGCACTAAATGTTGTTAGAGCATGATCTCTATATCATGTCTTAAAACAAATGGTGCATAGATTGCTATTGACTGGCCTCAAAATAGGTGCGACTTCTATATAAGTTCACTTATGATTTCTTAACATAGCGCTAAATTTTGTCTCGATTCGAATAAATGATCATTTGTGGCCTAAACTTATGATTGCAAGCCCTAGTATATTAAATTGATCTCTTTGATCCAATAACCTTGAGATTCATTGTGTGGAGGCTTTGGTTCTATCAATCCTCTAATGGATCTACAACACCTTTGGTCAACGCGGATCACTTAAATATCGTTGATCATTAAATGGTACTTATAAGAATTCTAAATGGATAATTTACTTGACAAAAAGCAAATGCAACTTGTTGTGTGGAGGCTTTGGTTCTACCAATCCTCTAATGAGTTCCAAATGCAAGTTTCAAGATGGTCATCCAACTAACCACTAATTATTGACTTGTTTTATCTTATGCTTTTATTATTTTTATGCTTTATGTACTATTTATTTTTTAGCATTTTTCATTTCATGCCATTTTCATCTTTGCTCATTTGAGCATTTATCTTCTTGCCATTTTTATTTTGCTCACTTGAGCTTTTCTTTTTCTTTTCCTAAGATACTTAATAATCAACATAAACCCTAAAAAAATCTTAATGGTACTTGGACTATTTGGTTACTATCCTTGGCATTATGGAGCATGGGACTTTTTCTTGGACTTAGGATTAGAAACCTTAGCCTATCTTGGAGACCTTGTGATCCTATCTGATTATTTTGTCTAGAGCTTTTGAGGTTTACCTCAAGACATTGGGTTGCTTGTTTTTTTTTGTGTGCAGGTTTTTGTGATTACATCCTTTGTTTGTAATATGGAATTCACCCGTATACAGCCGTTACTCTGCCCAATCTTTGTGAAGACTAAATACACTTGAAGTTTGGTTCTCTCAAGAGGTCTAGTATCTTTGCTTGCTTGGTTTCAATCCAAAGAATGGGAATTCTATCTTGGCTCATAATGTCAAGTTTTGGCTTCTTGTTGGTTAGATGGTTCTTATCCTTAGCTTTTACCTTATGCTTTAGGATAGCCTCTTCTTCTTCTTCCATCTTCTTTAATTTCAAAAATATTATCCCTCCTTTTGAAAACTCTTCTTGTTTTGAAACTTAAAACACTTTCATAATAAACTTGGACTTAGGCCCATGCATTTTCAAAATATTTTCATAAATGAACTCCAATCAATTTAATAATACCTTGACATTTTTGTGAGAAGACTAAAAGTCAATTAATCTCATTTCAAACCATTTTGCTCTTTTGGATCTTATCTTCAAACTTTTCTTAAAAGGTTAGGCTCTTGTCAATCCTTATAGTGATGCAAACAACTATACTTCTACAATATGTAGTGAAGAGAGATATTTTCCACTTGGGTGTTGAATGAGGCATTGTTGATTTTAAAATCCAAGTTATATCCTCCACTTTGAGATGATGCAAATTCTCCTTTCTCATGATTGTGGGTAGTAAGTATGTTTTCCACACGGACAATGACAATGATGTCTTATCTCTTAAAATCAACCAACACACTTGTGTTTCAAACTTTTAAAAGAGGAACTACGTGTACCCTGATTCCCTATTGCATGAAAGGTGGTACGTAGGCACTAAAGGTTCGCAACCGCGGCGGGTGCAAAAATCATAAAAAATATATTTCTTTTCTCACCTCCACCATCCATTTTATATATAACACATTTTCATATCCAAAATATACAGTTTTTACAAAGAGGTTCCTGCGGAGTACCGTAGATGTTTATGGTGCTAACACCTTCCCTTTGCATAACCAACCCCCTTACCTTGAATCTTTCCCCCTTTTTTGTGTTATTTGCTTTTTTCCCATTCCTTTGGAAACAATAAAGCACGGTGGCGATTTTTATTTTGATTTGTATAAAGTCTAGTCAATCCAATGGCTTAGTCTTGAACATTTCTACCGCTACAGAAAAAATGGCGACTTCACTGGGGACAGATTGACCTTTTGTTGGTCCATACCTAAGTGGGTTGAGCCTATCTTTGTTTATGTCTGTATATGTGCTATTAACGTTTATGTGTTATATTTTGTATATATGTTTGTTTGGATTTTCCTGGTTTTCAGGGTGCTTGGTGATTACTCATAAGTCCTATACCCGGAGTTGGGCAAACTTTAAGATAGGACATGCGGTATAGTCATGTTAACTTTGAGGGAGTAATCCCAAAAAAGGAGGCATGAGATCCCCCACTCAGTGGAGGCCCCTTTGATTGTAGTGTCGTTTACCGAGTTATCGGGAAGATGTACTGCTTTCGACCTGGGAGCCTGCTGAAACTGAGGACCGTAGAATACCAAACCCATCTTGGCCTTTTAGGTGTAGTGCGGAAGCTATGACGGGGTAATCTAAAAATGTTTGTCACGTGATACTACGCTCGGACGAGTCTTTCTTGAGAATATTACTAATTACTGAGTTAATTGGGAAGTTGGTCATATCCGAAGGAAGGATATAGACTCTGGAAACCTCTAGAACCTTGTTCGGCAGGTGATAACTTTTAGACCAACACCTTATAGGTAGTACCTTCGACCTCATGCTCGTGACGTTGAACCTATGAACCCTATATGTGTGATCTTGTGTGTAATTGTCGCATCATACATCCATGCACTCATAAGCATCTTTTGAAGAAAACAATATTTAAAGGGATTTAAAGGTTGACTATTTGTGAATATCTCAGGTACTGTTAACCATGGATTCTGGAAAGAGAAAGACCGGGAAATACAATTTCAAGGATCCCAAGATAGATGAGTTGATCAGTCTAATTTCAAAGATCGAGTGTTCTGCAAACTTTTGGAAGAAGTATGGATCCATTATTCCTCTCATGAAGCTGAATATGAAGGAGGGTATTCTCTCGACCTTGATCCAGTTCTATAATTCGGTGTATCACTGCTTTACTTTTCCCGATTATCAGTTGATGCCTACACTGAAGGAGTATTCCTATCTATTGGATTTACCTGTTACCGATCGTGTTCCTTTTACTGGTTTTAAGGGTGAGCCAAAACCACATGAGATAGCTATTTTGATTCATCTGGAGAAGTCAGAGGTGGAAGCCCATATGACTACCAAAGGAGGGATTAGAGGATTACCAGCTCGGTTCTTATTGGAGAAAGCTTGTTACTTTGCTAGGATGAAGAGTACGGTGGCTTTCTAGGCCATCTTTGCTTTACTTGCTTATGGATTATTCTTATTTCCTAATGTGGACAAGTTTGTCGACATTAACGCCATCAGGATTTTCATGATTGGAAACCCGGTTCCTACACTGTTAGGTGATTCTTATTACTTTGTTCATCTTCGGAGTTCTTGTCATGGGGGAATAATTATATGTTGCATGCCTTTGTTGTACCGGTGGTTCATCTCTCATATGCCTCAGTCTGATGCTTTTTGGGATGTCAAAAAGGAACCCCGTTGGGCTCCTAAGATCATGGCACTCACTCACTCGGATATTGATTGGTATCATCGAGCTTATCAGGATATAGAGATTATTGACAGTTGTGGTAGTTTCCCTAATGTACCTCTTCTTGGTACAAAGGGAGGAATTAACTATAACCCTGTTCTTGCACGGCGACAGCTTGGTTATCTGATGAGGGGTAAACCGAACAGTATTCATTTGAGTAGTTTCTTTCTGAAGGAAGGAGAAGACCATAGGTAAGCTAGGGAGTAGATTGCAAAGGCCTGGTGTCACATTCATAAAAAGAGTAGGAAGGATTTGGGACCTAGGGGTGCTGTTTCTTTGGAGCCATACCTTCAGTGGGTTCGATCGAGAGCTATTCAGTTGAAGATGTCGTATACTCGGGAGACACCCATGCCTGATCTATTTGTGAAGACCACTCCCCCTTATTAGATGCAACAAGAAAGGGATGCTTGGAAGAACAAGTTCCAGACTTTAGAGAGTTCCTACAGAGCAGACCTAAAGGAGAAATACGATTTGATCGAGATCCTAGAGAGTAGAGCGGTGGAGTCTATGGATAGTAAAGGGGATTTATTTTCCCCTAAGCCTCAAACAGGTGCTGATTACTCACTTCCCGATTCAGATGATTGGAAGGAGGTTGCCATCAGACATGTGGAAGAAAACCAAAGGTTGAGGGCTCAGATTGTCAGGCTCACAGGGAAGTGCCAGCGAACAGATTAATCTCCATCAGTTATTTTTCTCAGGATTTTAGATTATATTTTCATCTTGTACTTGGGATCATTGAAACTTGTAATCCATTTTGAAGTTATTATAATAAAAAATTTCAGTATTTCAAATGCGTTATTATTTTGATGTTTGCAATATGTCTACAAGCGTTAAATCCCTTGAAATATTAAATGATAAAGTAAAAAATAATCATATGCATTGCATATCATGCATCATATTAAACATATTTCTTGCATTTATTACGCATATCCAGGTGCCTTACCCAGCTTTTTACTTCGTTCAGCAAGCTGACTCATCACTACAACACTCGGGCTAACTTCAAAAAGAAGATGGATAACTTGGAATAGGAGAATCGCGAGCTACGCGAAGAAGTTTCTTCTTTGAAGGCTGGCTTGGCCAACTTGACTACTCTGATGGAAGCTCTGGTGGTTGCTCAGAATCAGCCACCGAGTGTTCAACCTCAACCAACAAGGGTAAATGCTGAAGTTCCTACTGTTCCTGTATCCGCTACTCTGGTTGTTGTTCAAAACTGTATGCCTCAGGGTTATCTGTGGGGAATGCCAGAGAATTTTGCACCTGAAGGTTTCAATTTGGGCCCCCAAGATGCTCCAGTGGTTCAAACTTTTGTTACTCCAGCACCTCCTGTGGTGCATATTGATCCCGTTGCACCTCCTTTTGTGAATTTGGTTCCGTTTGTTAATGAAGATGTGTATCGTCCTTTCCCTCCACCAAGTGAAGACTTGGATCTTTCTGATAGAATGGATGATTTCCAAGAGCTGTTTGATAGAATGCAAAGAGAGATTAAGGCTCTTAGGGGAAAAGAGTTATTTGGGCAGAATGTGAATGAGTTGTGTTTGGTCTCGAATGTTAAAGTGCTTGCTAAGTTCAAGGTCCCAGAGTTTTAGAAGTACAAGGGTAACACTTACCCTCGTGCTCACTTGGTCATGTACGTGAGGAGAATGTCTACCCACACCAATGATCAGCGTCTGCTGATTCACTTTTTCCAGGATAGTCTGACCGGTGCAGCGTTGAAATGGTACATGAGTTTAGACAGTGCCAGCATCCATACTTTTAATGATTTGGGAGAAGCATTCATTAAACAATACAAATACAATGTGGACATGGAGCCCGTCCGTGACCAGCTTAGGGCCATGGTTTAGAAAGACAGAGAATCGTTCAAAGATTATGCACAGAGATGGCACGAAGTGGCTGCATAAGTGATTCCTCCCATGGAGGAGAAGGAAATGACTAAGATTTTTCTGAAGACGCTAGGCGCTTTCTACTACGAAAGAATGGTAGCAAGTGCCCCGAGTGATTTTACAGATATGGTAGGAATGGGTGTCCGCCTAGAAGAGGCAGTAAGAGAAGCCCGTTTGACAAAGGGTGAAGGATCCGGAGGTGTGAAAAATCCAGCTTATGGGTTTACAAAGAAGAAAGAGGGGGATACAAATGTTGTCATACAAGAGAGGAGAGTGAAAACTCCTAGAAGGAATTATCAGCGTCACCAGCAAGTTGCCTCAGTTACTCCTGTTATGAATGTCGTTCCGACCTTCGTTGCTTATTAAAGACAATCCCAACAGGGGAACCAAGGGAATAATCAGAGAAGGGAGAACTATGACCCTATTCCCATGAGCTATGCAGAGCTACTACCAGCATTGATTTAGAAGAAGTTGGTCCAGACACGACCACCTCCCGCCATACCATCACCATTGCCTTGGTATTACAAAGCAGACCAGACGTATGCCTTTCATCAGGGAGCACCAGGGCATAGTGTTGAGAATTGTTATCCTTTGAAGACTGAAGTGCAAAGGTTGGTGAAGTCTAGAATGCTATCTTTCAAAGACATGGGACCTATTGTGAAAGACAATCCTTTACCCAAACATGGTGGGGTGAATGTTGTAAATATGGTGGCCGGTTGTCCAGGCGACTTCCGGATTTTTTACATAAATCTGGTTAGAGGAGATTTGGTGAAGATGCACGCAGACCTTTGTGAATTCAGTTATTATACGCATGACCACACCAGTTGTGCTGTTTGCAGTACAGACATACAGGGTTGTGAGAAGATAAAGGATGATTTACAGGGGATGATGGATGAAGGTTTAATCCATATAATCAGGCCTAGGGAAGAATATGAAGAGGAAGTGAATATGTTTTCTGGATGTCCAGGTGAATTCAGAATTTTTGATGTGAAGCATTTGAATGAGGATCTTGTGCAGTTGCATGCTACCTTCTGCCGTATTGCTGGTCATGTGGAACACCAATATGGATCTTGCATAGTTTGTTGTCGAGACCTCCGAGGATGTTCTATTGTGAGGGAGGGTGTTCAATTGCTGTTAGACAATGGAACTATCAAGATCACAGGTCAGAGAGATGATTATCATGAGATCGATATGGTTGAGGTTTATTTGATGGAAGAAGAGTCAGAGGAAGAGTATGCCTCTGCGGATGAGTATTTCTCTTCAGACGAAGATTTATTTGCCGGAAATGATCTTTTGATGGTTGATTGTATTGAGGAAGGGGTAAACGTCTTTGTACCTTGTTTTGGTGCACCCGCTCATCTTGAGGTGGAGTACCATAGCAAACCATCTGTTACCCCATTGGTAATTAGTTTGCCATGTCATGTTCCTTATAAATCAGATAAGGTTGTGCCTTACAAATACAACGCTACAATCTTAGAAGATCGGGTGGAGGTTCCCATCCAGCCAATGCCAGATGTTGGAAATATAGCTGATAATAGCAGGGTGGCCCGTAGTGGTCATGTGTTTGCACCGGTTGTACGAAGAGATGGTGTTGCTGGAAAGAAAATTGGTGAGAACGATGAGCCTAAGAAGGCTACAGGAGAGACTAGCGGAGCCACATTAGAAAAAGAAGTGGATGATATCTTGAAGATAATTAAAATGAGCGATTATAGAATTGTAGATCAGCTATTGCAGACTCCTTCAAAGATATCCATCCTAACTTTATTAATGAACTCCTCTGCTCATAGAGAATCACTGATGAGAGTACTAGACCAAGCTTTTGTGGAGAATGATATGCCGTTAGATCAATTCAGCAGCGTAATTGGAAATATTATGTCATGTAACAACTTGAGTTTCTGCGATGATGAGTTTCCAGATGAAGGGAGGAATCACAACCTGGCCCTCCACATATTTATGAACTATAAGAATGACTCGCTGTCCAATGTGATAATTGATAACGGATCCGCGTTGAATGTTATATCGAGGAGTACCCTCATGAAGTTAAAGTATCAGGGAACACATATGCGCCGGAGTGGCATCATTGTGAAGACTTTTGATGGGTCGAGGAAATTTATCATCGGTGAAATGGACCCATCCATATAGGACCACATTTGTTCTTGATAACCTTCCAGGTCATGGACATTATTCCCGCATATAGTTGTTTGCTAGGACGGTCGTGGATACACGAAGCAGGGGCTGTCACTTCAACTCTGCATCAGAAGTTAAAATTTGTGCATGAAGGGAAGGTAGTGATCATAAATGGGGAGCAGGGGTTGTTGATATCCCATCTATCCTCTTTCAGTATTGTAGAAGCGGGTGAGGTTGCTGTTGGAACCCAGTTCCAAGCCCTATCCATTAACAACTTAAGGAGGAATGAGAATTATGTGGTTTCCCTGAAGGACGCGCAGCAGGTTGTGCGTAATGGTCATAATGCAGTTTGGGGACGACTTGTGGATCCACTCGTGAACAAAAACATAGCTGGTTTGGGTTTCTCTTCGAGGAATGGCAAAGGCAAAAATTTGAAGTCCAAGTCTTCTGTAAACAGTTATCATGATGTTTTCTGCAGCGGAGGCTACCTCCATCCAATTGGTTCTGGAATTAATACTGTTGAAGAGAATGAAGCAGAGCAGGAAGTACCGAATTATGTGACGCATGGAGTCCGAGTTTAGAACTGGGTCACCATTGATGTTCCTTCTTGCATAAATGTTTCAAAGTAATTAGTTTTGTTAATCTGTTCCTTTCTTTTGAAAAGCTTTCACTCTGCCCAAGGTGGCAGTATTAATGTTGTAGGGCTTATCTGTCTGCTATAACTTTTAACATCATTAATAAAAGTTTTCTTTGGTTCCAAAAAATATGTATTTTATTTTCTGCTTTTTTTCCTTGGGAAATGGTTAAAAAAAAACCTTTTCAAAATAAATAATAACTGAAAATTAATTTGCATGATCACTTTTTATATGTGTCAGTTTCTAAAAGCAATCATAAATCATATGTGCAGATTAATTAAAAAACCCATTGAATACAATGACCCTGCACCCTCTCCCAACTTTGATTGTCCTGTGTTTGGGGCTGAAGAAGAACATTATGATGAGATTCCATAAGAGGTCTCACGGTTGCTCGAGCACGAGGAAAATACCATTCAGCCATATAAGGAGCCTTTGGAAGTGATTAATTTAGGTTCAGAAGAAGATCCGAAGGAAGTCAAGATTGGAGCATCGTTGCATCCTGATGTAAAGAGCGGGTTGATTAAGCTGTTGAAAGAGTATGTGGATATTTTTGCTTGGTCTTATCAAGATATTCCTGGTCTAGATACAGACATTGTCGAGCATCGTTTACCGTTGAAGCCAGAGTGTCCACCAGTTAAACAAAAGTTGAGAAGAACCCACTCGGACATGGTAGTAAATATCAAAGAGAAGGTCCTAAAGCAGATTAATGCTGGTTTTCTTGTGACGTCGGTGTATCCTCAATGGATTTCCAATATTGTCCCAGTACCGAAAAAAGACAGAAAAGTCCGCATGTGCGTAGATTACAGAGATCTAAATAAAGCTAGTCCAAAAGATGATTTTCCATTGCCTCACATTGACATGTTAGTGGACAGCACTGCAAAATTCAAAGTATTCTCGTTCATGAATGAATTTTCAGGGTATAATCAAATAAGAATGGCTCCAGAGGACATGGAAAAAACAACGTTTATCACACCCTGGGGAACATTCTGTTACAGAGTGATGCCCTTCGGGTTGAAGAACGCTGGTGCGACGTACCAAAGGGCTATGACAACCTTATTCCATGATCTGATGCACAAAGAAATCAAATTATATGTTGATGATATGATTTCCAAATCCCAAACCGAAGAAGGGCATATAGAAGATTTGTTGAAGTTGTTTCAGCGTTTGAGGAAGTATCATCTCCGCTTGAATCCAAATAAATGCACCTTCAGAGTTAGATCGGGAAATTGTTGGGTTTTATTGTTATCCGGAAAGGAATTGAAGTTGACCCTGATAAAGTCAAAGAAATTCAAGAAATGCCAGCACTAAGAACTGAAAATCAAGTCAGGGGTTTCCTCGGGCGTTTGAATTATATCTCCAGATTTATTTCCCACATAACTGCAACGTGTGAACCGATCTTTAAGTTGTTAAAGAAAGATCAAGGTTGTGTGTGGACGGATGATTGCCAAAGGGAATTTGAGAGTATTAAAGAATACCTGCTTGAACCTCCTATCTTGCTCCCTCCCGTAGAAGGAAGACCGTTGATTATGTATTTGACAGTGTTAGATAAATCCATGGGTTGTATTCTGGGACAACAGGATGAAACAGGAAAGAAAGAGTTCGCCATTTATTATCTCAGCAAAAAGTTCATTGATTGTGAGTCGTGGTATTCCATGCTAGAAAAGACATGTTGTGCTTTGGCCTGGGCGGCAAAGCGTTTGCGGCAGTATATGTTAAATTATACCACTTGGTTGATCTCCAAAATGGATCCAATCAAGTATATTTTTGAGAAGCCTTCTCTTACTAGGAGAATTTCCCGCTGGCAGATGTTGTTATCTGAATATGATATCGAATACCGCACTCGAAAGGCTATTAAAAGTAGTGTGTTGGCAGATTACCTTGCTCACCAGCCGGTGGAGGATCATCAGTCTGCAGAGTATGAATTCCCCGATGAGGATGTGATGTTCCTAAAAGTGAAAGATTGTGATGAACCATTTCCTGAGGAGGGCCCCGACCCTGAATCTCGTTGGAGTATGATATTTGATGAAGTTGTGAATGCTTATGGTAAAGGAATTGGTGTCGTGATTGTTACTCCTCATGGATCACATATTCCTTTTACCGCAAGGTTAACATTTGATTGCACTAATAATATGGCAGAATATGAGGCTTGCATCATGGGTCTTGAGGAAGCTATTGATCTCAGAATCAAAATTCTAGATGTGTACGGTGATTCAGTTTTAGTAATAAATCATATTAAAGGAGAATAGGACACTCGTCACCCTGGCTTGATCCCTTACAAAGATTATGCTAGAAGATTATTACCCTTCTTCAATAAAGTTGAATTCCATCACATTCCTAGAGATGAAAATCAAATGGCGGATGCTCTAGAAACTCTGGCTTCTATGTACCAAGTGAATACTTGGAATGATATACCCCGAATTACGGTTCGACGACTGGATAGGCCTGCTCATGTGTTTACAGCAGAGGAGGTAGAAGATGAAAAACCATGTGTTGTACCCCAAAATTTGCCCTCCCATATTCTCCAAGAAATTGCCAAGCCAAGTCACAAAATTCCCCAAGGGTTGTGCAGTTCAACTGTCTCCTATACAGTCAAAACTAGGGTTTGGGTTCTGATCAAGAAAAGGAAGTTTTCAAAGGCCCAATCAAGTCTCATATGCCTATAAATGTGGTCAAGCATCTTCATATCAAGTTTCAAGGCATTCAACTCAAAATTGCACAGTCAAAACCCTAGATTGCACTACAGTCAACTGTAGGGGCAAAATGGTCATTTGACAGTCAAAAGTTCAAATTTTTGGTCAATATATCATTTTGAAGCCACAAACATCATTTGATCAATGCTTGATCATGATTCTCAAAATTTGGCTCAGAAATCATCAAAGATGCAAAAGTTACTATATTTGGACAGCTGAAAAAGTCAACTGAAATTGACCAGGGCATAACTTTCACATGGATTATCAGAAAAATTCCATCCAAAGCTCATTTTGAAGAGAAAGACATTTCCTACAACTCATCTTCATACTTCAAGTCCAAGAAATACTCTCACAAAAGGTTATCAATTTCAACATTATAGGTCATTTTCAAAAGTCAACAAAAAGGGACTTTAAGTCAAAGGCCATAACTTGAGATTGGTAAATCAAAATGACATGGGACCAAAGGCATTGGTTAGAGGACTCAAAGACCTTTCCAAAATGTCCAAGAATATGTGAAAAGCTTAAAAATTGAGCAAGTTATGCCTTGTGGAAGTTGGGAAATTTTTGGGAATTTTGAAAAGTCAACAATGGTTCAAATGGTCTAAAATTGCTAATGGGCCTATTTTCTTCCATGATTCATCATTCCAAGCCTATGCACGACCACTTGGCCCAAAGGGAAGCATTTTCTCATTTTTTATTTATTTATTTGGATTATTATTTATATTAATTCAATTAAATTAATTAAATGTGTGAGAAATATCTAAATGAACCAAACAAATCTTTTTGTACACATTTCAAGATCAATATTTCGTGCACATGCTGATTAGGAAGAATTGGATTGAATTGATCATAATTTGCACAAAAACCATGTGAAAAAGATTGAAAATATAATGGAAAAAAATCAAATCTTCAATCCATAATTACAAGAGATTTTGTTGAAATTTGTTAACCTAATTGCTTCTATACATAATCAGGAATACAACCCTAAGCCTTGGAGACTGAATACTGCGCAGCAATTCCCATTACACACTTGAAAAAATTGCCATAAAACTCAAATCTGAAAACGTTGTTAGAGGTGGTTTTAAGCCCTAATACTCATTCCAAAAGCTTCCTCGTGGGCTCCTGATCATATTCCAACTCCAAACATCCATCAATACGCGAAGAATTGGTAATAAGGACCTCTCCTGTACAGAGAAAAAGTCACCATCGTGTTTTCAATTCTAGGCATATTCATTGCATTTCAATTATATATTCATGTTCCTGATGAAGTTTGTGAGCTAACCATCATGTTTAATTGCGTTATTACCCTGTATATCAAATTTCACCATGCGTGGCTTTTAGGGTTTTCAGCATTTTGAATTGGGGCTTTTGAAACGGAGTAAAATTAGGACTCCAGACCAGCACCATTGAATTTGACGCATCTGGACGAATGGGAAACACTACTCGCGATCAATTTATGAATCATATAGCGCTAGTCGCTATTTTTCCTAAAGCCACTTTCTGCAACGCGTGGAAAACCGTTGCCCTACGTTCTTGTTTCAGAAAAAAGAAAAAAAGCACGCGAAGAGGACGATGTGTTGGCAACATATGATTAGTTGATTTGAACTTTCGCGCGTTCCCATCCACTAACTCTTTTTCCTCTTATATTATTTATTTGTTAATTATATATCAGATGCGTTAACGTGGTTTAGTAGTACAGGCGTTGGTTGATGACATTAGTGACCTGGGTTCGAGTCCCAGGTCTACGTTTATTTCTATAATATTTTTCAAAACACGTTCCTATGCAATGTCAAAGATGGAGCGCATGATACACCACCATCATCAAGCCAGCCACCTGTCCAGCTCCATCAATCTAAAGGCCATGGATTGGAGATCATGATGAATCCCAGTCAACGCACAACACGCTACACCAAAAGTCAAATGGACTCAAGCTTAATTGGGCCAGATTTGCTTGGACTATACCTCACAATTGGGACTGAAACCCCCTGGTTTGCAATTTCTTTCTTTTTTTGTTTACTTATTTTTATTTTATTGTTAATTGTTATTTTATTTTATTCAATTGTTTTAATTCAATTAATTATATTTTACAAATCATAAAATACACAAAAAAATCAGAAAAGACAAAAAATGTAATAAATATTTTTATTTTAATTATTTTCACAAATTGCATGTAAATAAATTACTTTAGATTGGAATTTTAATTTTAATTTCCTTTTAATAAACAAAAATACAAAAAAGTAGAATTAGGTTTTAATAAATTTTATTCCTTTTTAATTTTCTCTTTTTTATCATAATACTTATTTATTTATTATTTTCATAATTAAATTGTACATATAAATTAACTTAGGTTTAAATTAGTCAAAATTTTAATATTTTCATAATAAATCTAAAAAAAACACTAGAATTAGGGTTTACATTTCAAATTTCATTCTAATAAATTCTTCTTCTTTTAAATCTAAAAAACATAAAATACTAAAAAACATTTTCTTTTTTTTAATTTCAACCCTTCATTAACTTTACATTTTTTGCAAAAGGGTCCAATGCCCATGTTCGTAATTTATTTAATTTCGCGCATTTATTTTATGTCGTTTATTATAATTATGTAATTCTCCCAAAGCCGTGTAACTTAAAACTTCTCGCACTTTTATTCGCTTTATTTATTTTTCAGTCAAATCGGGTCCGGTTTAATTTAGGCGATGTGGACCCGCGCCATTTGTAATAGTTTAGATTTATTTTCCCGCAAATATTTTAACTGTTAATAATAAGCATGCAAGAATGAATGGCCCTAATTAAAATCAAGCGTAGATCACAATGAACATGACAAGACAAATATCAATGAAAACGACACACGAACCGCACACACCACCCCTAGGGTACGCCTCACTGTTGCCTTTCGAAAGGTGATCGTCAAGTAGAGGATGTCTTAGTAAGTCCTCATGATCCGGGAACCTGGCATGAGGGTAGCTTCTAAGGTGTCTTCCCATTGCTCTGGTGATCACCATGTCCCTAAACTCGAATTGACCCGAACACCTCCAACGGTGGTGCTACCTACCTCTCAATGGTGGGATGGCACTACTTTAAAGGACATTTACACAGACGAATTCCTTAGGGTAGGTAGGTTATCGTAGATACTTGCTCTCTTCAAAACAAACTGAAATCTTTTCACACCAACACTTTTCAAAAGCTTTCAAAGCAAATTATTCAAACACTCTGACATACGAGTCGAACTGAAATTTTTCAAAGAAACTTTTTAAAACCCACAATTGAAAAGCAAGCAAACCATTTTTGAAAACACAAATGAGCAAGTATCTAAGAGCCCATGGATAACCATGGATAGAAAGGGTGCTAATACCTTCCCTTTCTATAACCTACCTCCCGAACCGAGAGCAATCTCTTTAAGGAATTTTTCTGTGCTTTTGTCCTTTCCATTTGGAGAAAATAAAAGACGGTGGCGACTCTTGCTTCCGCGACATTTCGCGAACCAGCGTTAAACAGTCAGTTCCAGATCCACCGATCACAGAACTGGCGACTCTGCTGGGGACTTAACTTAAAGTGAGGTGTACCTTAGGGTTAGTTCATAACTGTGTTTTCAATTGCTTTCCTTGTTTGCTTTAAATTGTGGGACTGTCTTGGGAGTTCTATAGATCCTAACCTGGATCTGGGGATACCTTCTTAGAAAGTAGCAACAAGGCTGTGAGGGAACTGTGCAGGGTATACCGACATGGTTGAAACAGTCTGCTACGTTGATGTGGCACTTTGGTGTGTACCGGTAACCCTTGAGTTCAGTCAAGGAGAGTACGGGGCCTCCGCGTGGCGTCGTGAAGCATCAACAGACCTTAGGAACCTTAATTGGACTATCTTGGCCTCTTTAGGGTAGTGAGATAACTGACTTTGGTGCAGTCCGAGGTTGGTTGATACTCGACACTACACTCAATTGAGGGTTGCTTTCCTGGAATATTTCGGTCGCCAGTTCAGTGGCTAAATCGAAACGATGAACAATGAAAGCAATCCCGTGATATTGGGAACCTTAGAACCCGGTTACTTTGATTAGGACAGGTTGAACCCACCAACTTCAAGAGGGTAATACCTAGACCTCATGCTGGCCTGAACCCTAAGGGCTCTTTTGTGTGACTTGTGTGCCTTCGTACTTGACTATCTGCGTGCTTGTTACCTGACACTTGTTTCTTGCAGGTCTTGTTTATAGTCCTTAATTGGGACTCATAACAGAGTACTAAATTTCTTGCAGGGCTGTTTATAGTCCTTAAGTGGGACTCATAACAGGGTTACTCACATACATAGCATGACATCATACCATTGCATACCATTGCATACATCCTAACCCATTTCAAGGATCTCAAGGGCTTGTGATGCAGGTCATGACAAATCAAACATCTAGCCAGGGGCAAAGAGGATTTATTTTCCTCTAGCCAAGGGTGTCAGGGGCTATGACCCACTGGATATGGTGAGCCTTTGACCCTTGAAGAAGGACTCTCAACAACATGAAGTACCTTCAATCAAGTTACCGGTTCTCAACTCTAACAATTTCTCTGTTTATCCCGCGAGGTCCTTGAAATCATTACATGCATGTCATACATCTCATTGCATTGCAGGTATCCCTTTGACAGGTTGCTTACCCTTCTCCGCTGTTTATTTCAGCCGATCGTCATGAATCCTGAATCATCAGCCGAGCAGACTATCAAGGACCTCCAGGCTCAGAACGCCCAGTTCCAAGAGCTGATCATGAATTTGACCCAGGGGCAACAAGATCTGAAGGCTCTGCTCTTGAAGAAGGACAAGAAGAAGAAGAGGACTGTCTTGTTCAGCCCTAGACGCAGATCTGGGAATACACCGCAGACTGAAACTGAGAGGACAACCCCATCTGTGAGGGAAAGCAGTCACCATGAGAGAGAGGTGCCTAGTCCAGTGGTCTCCGACAACGAGACAGATTTCAACGACGAACAATACCCTCCTGCTGAGGACAAGTACAAACAGTTGGAAGACCGGCTAAGTGCTATGGAGATACAAAAGGTGCCTGGCCTGGACTTCGAGGATCTAGGTCTGTCTTCTGGGGTAGTGATCCCGCGCAAATTCAAGGTACCTGCCTTTGCTAAATACGACGGGGCATCCTGTCCTAAGTTGCATCTCAGGGCTTATACAAGGAGGATCCAGCCCTATACAGCTGACAAAAACTTATGGATCCATTTCTTCCAAGAGAGTCTTTCAGGGACTCAGCTCGAGTGGTTCTATCAACTGAATGGAGCCAACATCCGTACCTGGGAAGACCTAGCCACTGCATTTTACAAACACTACCAGTATAATGCCGACCTCGCTCCCACGCGTACTCAGCTTCAGGGGATGTCTATGGGTACAGGCGAAGGCTTCAAAGAGTATGCGCAGAAATGGAGGGATCTTGCTGGAAGGGTACAACCACCTCTGATTGATCGGGAACTTGTCGATATGTTCTTGGGGACCCTGGCTGGTCCATTCTTCAACCACCTAATTGGGAATTCTGCTGCTGGGTTTACAGATCTTGTTTTGACTGGGGAGAGAATCGAAGCTGGTATCAAGTCGGGGAAGATTCAAGAAACCGCACCTGCTGATACTCAGAAAAAGCCCCACAGTGGAAAGAAAGAGTCCAATGCTATACATGGTAAAAAGGGTCGTCATGATGTAGGGGCAATCCAGATTTCTGATCCCACGCCCGTTCAACCAAGAAAGAGCAATAGGCGTAGGATAAAGCATCAAGATAGGAAGTATACTGACATCAACATGTCTTTGTCTCAGGCATTACAGCAATTGCTGAAGGCGAAAATGATCACACTTAAGGATCCTCCTCAAAATCCTGACACTTCCTCTCCCAAGTACAATCCGGGCGTGAGATGTGCCTACCATTCTGACAGTCCTGGACATGACACCGACGACTGTTGGACCTTGAAGAACAAGATCCAGGATTTGATTGACGCCAAGGAGGTCGAGTTTGAACACTGATCCTACACCGAATCATCGAGAATGTCTTTTGCTCATTCAAATATTCAAGTTGTATTTTTCTTTGATTGTTCGAACATTTATTCATGTTAAACATTGTTATCACATTAATGCATCGCTTATGTCTATTTTTGAATCAATATATTCGCATTCACTATATGCAAATTGTTTTCATATTTTTTCTGATGACAACTCTCGTTAATTCTAAGCCTCTTGAGGGAGGATGACGAAAACGATACCACAATGTACAGTATGCTTTTGAACAGACCCCGCTGATGAGGTACAGGCATTGTTTCAATCCCTAAACACTGAAGTTATAAGGACGATAATCCCTCGTCAACCCCTCTGAGCCAAAGAAGTAGGAGTTTTTATTTTCGAAAATCGAAACCCTTTATAATAACCTGGGGCAGGGTAGTCCCTCAGTTGATCCAAGTGCATGACGAATGGCACCGAAGAGATCTTTACAAAACGAACAAAGACAGTGATGGTTCAGAACAATCAAAAGGACAGGCAGTCATGAAAAAATCATAAATGAAAAGCCCAAGAAGTCTAAACCTACCAAGGAGACTTATGAAACTGGGGCATCCCGCTGACTGTAATTCCAAAAAAGGAAACAGTTCAGGCAAAAAATAGGGATAACGAAATCAAAAGAGCGAGGTCCTACAAACCCTCAACAAAAAAGGAATGACTGCCTATTCAATATAAGTTATCAACATCTGAACCATTATTGGAAAATCAGAGCAAAGACTCAAGCAAGGTCTAACGCACGATCAACTGAGTTTAGGTTTGGAGAACATCACGAAGAGCGGGTGGGTACAAATAAAATTTGAGCCTTTATCCTTTGTTTCTTAAACCGTGAACCAGGCCACGTTATAACCCTTAAAAGTCCTAGCTGAAGCATGGGTTAGTTCGAAAGCATACTGTGACGAAAGGTATCCTGACTCCTTAAGGCCTACAGTAAAATAACGAGTTGACATCACGTTTTACAAACAATCACTTGTTTTATGAAAAAAAATGCATTTTCAAAAACTTCAAGACAGACATAAGCTTTGCATTTTTAACATAACTTTGTTTGCATATGACTTTTCGTTCGAACATCAAAGAAATTCGCACGAAGAATATCCAGTGAACAAGAATCTTCTCAACAAAAAGGTCACCTCCAAATGGAAAAACACTTCCAGTCAAGGGGCACGGCATGATCATGGTCTACCATCTGGGGCAGTTAAGTCAAGATCCAGAGAATCTCTCAAAAGGCCAAAAAGCCTGGGGCAAATCTCTGCCTGAGTCACTTGGGGCATTTCAATAACGAATCTTGCCTGATCAAACATCTTCTGGTGACAAAACACTTCTAACAGGGGCAACTCCCTACCTTCTGAGAACGGACATAGTCGAAAAGATACTACGCAAAATCAAAGACCCGCTAGGTTGACATACCTAGGCAAAAATAAGGGCTTCCCGGCGAACCAAAAAAAAATGAAGGGATGAAATAAAAAATCTGTACACCCGGCAAGTCGAAAACCTGAAAAGGCGGCTTGGGCAAAAATGGGTATCCCAGTGGACTGAAAACCCGAAAGGGCGGTCTAGGCAAAAGTTAGGGATTAAAGCATACGACTATGTCCCGTCTCCTTGTCACCTGCCTGCTAGAAGAAGGTTTGACCCCCAACAATTATCAGTATCCCACATGTGCCTCCCCCATAGAAACTGGGGCAATAAGGGGTGGTCTAAGCAATCTGATTGTTCTATCCTCCAAGGCGTCAGGGTAGGTTCCGTTGAAGAACATGACCAATACAGTTCAATACTTCCCCAGAAGAGTCCAACCCCGTTTCCCCAGGAAAGTTGGAATTCATATCCCCAGGCAGTAAGCTTATCCCCAGTAAATTCTGGAAGCTTCCCCTCGCAGAGCACGAACGCGTCGCCCGGCTTTATTTAAAGAGTTATTTCCTTAACAGGATATAACTGGGTTATCCTCAGCCAAAAGCCACGGAAAGAGCGTCATCGACAAAGTCTTCCTATCCCCAGCGAAGTCTATCAACACTTCCAACAACAAGGGTATCCTCAGCAAACTACTGTCAACATTCAGCAAGGAATCCCTCTTCCCACAGAGTATTGCTTCTCAGCATGGTCGCTAGAATATCTTTTCTCCCCGCAGAATCTTCCATTTGCCAAGTTTATCCCGCAACGGAGTCCTCTTCTCCTACCGGTATTCTTGCAGTTATCATCCCCAGCGGAAGCAAAATCTATTCTTCAACATCAGCCCAGGATACGACTTCCCGACACCCGTCAAGGATTTACTTTCCTAAATGAAAAACACATTCATAAAACGTCACATACATCATTATAGCATGCATAGACGCATCATATCACCCCAATCTCATTTATTTTTGAGAACATCTGAAAATCATGCAATTCACGCATTATGACATTGCATACAACTAATTCGTTACTTTTTCAGGAAAGAACGATCAACAGATAAAAGTCTTTTCCCGTTGAGGTAGTAATCGTCCCAGATTCCTTCATCATCCTGCTGAGGTAGTAATCGTCCCAGATTCCTTCATCATATATTTGGAGTAGCAATCGTCTCAGATTCCTTCATCCTGCTGAGGTAGTAATCGTCCCAGATTCCTTCATCATTCTGCCGAGGTAGCAATCGTCCCAGATTCCTTCATCATCCCGCTGAGGTAGTAATCGTCCCAGATTCCTTCATCGCCCTGCTGAGGTAGTAATCGTCCCAGATTCCTTCATCATATATTTGGAGTAGCAATCGTCCCAGATTCCTTCATCGCCCTGCTGAGGTAGTAATCGTCCCAGATTCCTTCATCATATATTTGGAGTAGCAATCGTCCCAGATTCCTTCATCATCCTGCTGAGGTAGTAATCGTCCCAGATTCCTTCATCATATATTTGGAGTAGCAATCGTCCCAGATTCCTTCATCATCCTATTGAGGTAGTAATCGTCCCAGATTCCTTCATCATTCTGCCGAGGTAGTAATCGTCCCAGATTCCTTCATCATTCTGCCGAGGTAGTAATCGTCCCAGATTCCTTCGTCATAGATTTGGAGTAGCAATCGTCTCAGATTCCTTCATCACATCCTTATCAAACAAAAAATCCTTCTCTAGTCCAGCTAAATCGACTCCCAACAGATTTTTCTGATAAAAACTCAGCAGAACTTATGGTCCCCTCTCCGGCAAGTGCGTGAGGTGGTAATTCCTTTTTCGGATGTTTCCCTCTCCGACGATGAGTGTGAGGTGATAGTCTCCCATGGTTCCCTCTCCGACGATGTGTGAGGTAGTGAGTCCTTTTCAGATGATTCCCTCTCCGACGATGAGTGTGAGGTAATAGTCTCGTATGTTTCTCTCTCCAACGGTGTATGAGGTGACAATTCCTTCTCCTATGATTCCCTCTCCGACGGCGAGTGAGGTGATTCCCTTTCAGATTATAATGGTCTATGGTTCTCTTCCCGATATTGCAAAGATGGTAGTTCCCGCCAAGATTTTTCTCAACGAGCGTTGTTGAAGTTAGAATCACCCAAGGTTCCCTTACCATTCATGCTAAGGCAGTAACCATCTCTGGTTCATTCATCAGCGTTTGAAGCTCCAGATTCAGCTCCTGTAACCAGTCAGGACACATCTATACCAAGCATCTAAAATCAACTCCTGCAACGTGTCAGGTACTCATTTTTCTGTTTTGCAGGTATGCAGGTTCTCGCTAAGGAATCTCCCCCGCAATCAACATTCAGATGGCATCTATAAGCCCATCATCCTATCCAGCAATCTCCAAATGGCATCTATAAGCCCATTCACCCATCACTGCTAGCATGTGAGCGCAAATTTCTGGGCACTCTAGTGTTCAATCATCTTCCACCCTCGGATTACGAAAGGCACGTCAGCCAATCTGCATCCTCAGGTTTAAGAAGATTGAACAGGGGCAACTGTTGTACCCCAAAATTTTCCCTCCCATATTCTCCAAGAAATTGCCAAGCCAAGTCACAAAATTCCCCAAGGGTTGTGCAGTTCAACTGTCTCCTATACAGTCAAAACTATGGTTTGGGTTCTGATCAAAAAAAGGAAGTTTTCAAAGGCCCAATCAAGTCTCATATGCCTATAAATGTGGTCAAGCATCTTCATATCAAGTTTCAAGGCATTCAGCTCAAAATTGCACAGTCAAAACCCTAGATTGCACTACAGTCAACTATAGGGGCAAAATGGTCATTTGACAGTCAAAAGTTCAAATTTTTGGTCAATATATCATTTTGAAGCCACAAACATCATTTGATCAATGCTTGATCATGATTCTCAAAATTTGGCTCAGAAATCATCAAAGATGCAAAAGTTACTATATTTGGACAGCTGAAAAAGTCAACTGAAATTGACCAGGGCATAACTTTCACATGGATTATCAGAAAAATTCCATCCAAATCTCATTTTGAAGAGAAAGACATTTCCTACAACTCATCTTCATACTTCAAGTCCAATAAATGCTCTCACAAAAAGTTATCAATTTCAACATTATAGGTCATTTTCAAAAGTCAACAAAAAGGGACTTTAAGTCAAAAGCCATAACTTGAGATTGGTAAATCAAAATGACATGGGACCAAAGGCATTGGTTAGAGGACTCAAATACCTTTCCAAAATGTCCAAGAATATGTGAAAAGCTTAAAAATTGAGCAAGTTATGCCTTGTGGAAGTTGGGAAATTTTTGGGAATTTTGAAAAGTCAACAATGGTTCAAATGGTCTAAAATTGCTAATGGGCCTATTTTCTTCCATGATTCATCATTCCAAGCCTATGCACGACCACTTGGCCCAAAGGGAAGCATTTTCTCATTTTTTATTTATTTATTTGGATTATTATTTATATTAATTCAATTAAATTAATTAAATGTGTGAAAAATATCTAAATGAACCAAACAAATCTTTTTGTACACATTTCAAGATCAATATTTCGTGCACATGCTGATTAGGAAGAATTGGATTGAATTGATCATAATTTGCACAAAAACCATGTGAAAAAGATTGAAAATATAATGGAAAAAAATCAAATCTTCAATCCATAATTACAAGAGATTTTGTTGAAATTTGTTAACCTAATTGCTTCTATACATAATCAGGAATACAACCCTAAGCCTTGGAGACTGAATACTGCGCAGCAATTCCCATTACACACTTGAAAAAATTGCCATAAAACTCAAATCTGAAAACGTTGTTAGAGGTGGTTTTAAGCCCTAATACTCATTCCAAAAGCTTCCTCGTGGGCTCCTGATCATATTCCAACTCCAAACATCCATCAATACGCGAAGAATTGGTAATAAGGACCTCTCCTGTACAGAGAAAAAGTCACCATCGTGTTTTCAATTCTAGGCATATTCATTGCATTTCAATTATATATTCATGTTCCTGATGAAGTTTGTGAGCTAACCATCATGTTTAATTGCGTTATTACCCTGTATATCAAATTTCACCATGCGTGGCTTTTAGGGTTTTCAGCATTTTGAATTGGGGCTTTTGAAACGGAGTAAAATTAGGACTCCAGACCAGCACCATTGAATTTGACGCATCTGGACGAATGGGAAACACTACTCGCGATCAATTTATGAATCATATAGCGCTAGTCGCTATTTTTCCTAAAGCCACTTTCTGCAACGCGTGGAAAACCGTTGCCCTACGTTCTTGTTTCAGAAAAAAGAAAAAAAGCACGCGAAGAGGACGATGCGTTGGCAACATATGATTAGTTGATTTGAACTTTCGCGCGTTCCCATCCACTAACTCTTTTTCCTCTTATATTATTTATTTGTTAATTATATATCAGATGCGTTAACGTGGTTTAGTGGTACAGGCGTTGGTTGATGACATTAGTGACCTGGGTTCGAGTCCCAGGTCTACGTTTATTTCTATAATATTTTTCAAAACACGTTCCTATGCAATGTCAAAGATGGAGCGCATGATACACCACCATCATCAAGCCAGCCACCTGTCCAGCTCCATCAATCTAAAGGCCATGGATTGGAGATCATGATGAATCCCAGTCAACGCACAACACGCTACACCAAAAGTCAAATGGACTCAAGCTTAATTGGGCCAGATTTGCTTGGACTATACCTCACAATTGGGACTGAAACCCCCTGGTTTGCAATTTCTTTCTTTTTTTGTTTACTTATTTTTATTTTATTGTTAATTGTTATTTTATTTTATTCAATTGTTTTAATTCAATTAATTATATTTTACAAATCATAAAATACACAAAAAAATCAGAAAAGACAAAAAATGTAATAAATATTTTTATTTTAATTATTTTCACAAATTGCATGTAAATAAATTACTTTAGATTGGAATTTTAATTTTAATTTCCTTTTAATAAACAAAAATACAAAAAAGTAGAATTAGGTTTTAATAAATTTTATTCCTTTTTAATTTTCTCTTTTTTATCATAATACTTATTTATTTATTATTTTCATAATTAAATTGTACATATAAATTAACTTAGGTTTAAATTAGTCAAAATTTTAATATTTTCATAATAAATCTAAAAAAAACACTAGAATTAGGGTTTACATTTCAAATTTCATTCTAATAAATTCTTCTTCTTTTAAATCTAAAAAACATAAAATACTAAAAAACATTTTCTTTTTTTTAATTTCAACCCTTCATTAACTTTACATTTTTTGCAAAAGGGTCCAATGCCCATGTTCGTAATTTATTTAATTTCGCGCATTTATTTTATGTCGTTTATTATAATTATGTAATTCTCCCAAAGCCGTGTAACTTAAAACTTCTCGCACTTTTATTCGCTTTATTTATTTTTCAGTCAAATCGGGTCCGGTTTAATTTAGGCGATGTGGACCCGCGCCATTTGTAATAGTTTAGATTTATTTTCCCACAAATATTTTAACTGTTAATAATAAGCATGCAAGAATGAATGGCCCTAATTAAAATCAAGCGTAGATCACAATGAACATGACAAGACAAATATCAATGAAAACGACACACGAACCGCACACACCACCCCTAGGGTACGCCTCACTGTTGCCTTTCGAAAGGTGATCGTCAAGTAGAGGATGTCTTAGTAAGTCCTCATGATCCGGGAACCTGGCATGAGGGTAGCTTCTAAGGTGTCTTCCCATTGCTCTGGTGATCACCATGTCCCTAAACTCGAATTGACCCGAACACCTCCAACGGTGGTGCTACCTACCTCTCAATGGTGGGATGGCACTACTTTAAAGGACATTTACACAGACGAATTCCTTAGGGTAGGTAGGTTCTCGTAGATACTTGCTCTCTTCAAAACAAACTGAAATCTTTTCACACCAACACTTTTCAAAAGCTTTCAAAGCAAATTATTCAAACACTCTGACATACGAGTCGAACTGAAATTTTTCAAAGAAACTTTTTAAAACCCACAATTGAAAAGCAAGCAAACCATTTTTGAAAACACAAATGAGCAAGTATCTAAGAGCCCATGGATAACCATGGATAGAAAGGGTGCTAATACCTTCCCTTTCTATAACCTACCTCCCGAACCGAGAGCAATCTCTTTAAGGAATTTTTCTGTGCTTTTGTCCTTTCCATTTGGAGAAAATAAAAGACGGTGGCGACTCTTGCTTCCGCGACATTTCGCGAACCAGCGTTAAACAGTCAGTTCCAGATCCACCGATCACAGAACTGGCGACTCTGCTGGGGACTTAACTTAAAGTGAGGTGTACCTTAGGGTTAGTTCATAACTGTGTTTTCAATTGCTTTCCTTGTTTGCTTTAAATTGTGGGACTGTCTTGGGAGTTCTATAGATCCTAACCCGGATCTGGGGATACCTTCTTAGAAAGTAGCAACAAGGCTGTGAGGGAACTGTGCAGGGTATACCGACATGGTTGAAACAGTCTGCTACGTTGATGTGGCACTTTGGTGTGTACCGGTAACCCTTGAGTTCAGTCAAGGAGAGTACGGGGCCTCCGCGTGGCGTCGTGAAGCATCAACAGACCTTAGGAACCTTAATTGGACTATCTTGGCCTCTTTAGGGTAGTGAGATAACTGACTTTGGTGCAGTCCGAGGTTGGTTGATACTCGACACTACACTCAATTGAGGGTTGCTTTCCTGGAATATTTCGGTCGCCAGTTCAGTAGCTAAATCGAAACGATGAACAATGAAAGCAATCCCGTGATATTGGGAACCTTAGAACCCGGTTACTTTGATTAGGACAGGTTGAACCCACCAACTTCAAGAGGGTAATACCTAGACCTCATGCTGGCCTGAACCCTAAGGGCTCTTTTGTGTGACTTGTGTGCCTTCGTACTTGACTATCTGCGTGCTTGTTACCTGACACTTGTTTCTTGCAGGTCTTGTTTATAGTCCTTAATTGGGACTCATAACAGAGTACTAAATTTCTTGCAGGGCTGTTTATAGTCCTTAAGTGGGACTCATAACAGGGTTACTCACATACATAGCATGACATCATACCATTGCATACCATTGCATACATCCTAACCCATTTCAAGGATCTCAAGGGCTTGTGATGCAGGTCATGACAAATCAAACATCTAGCCAGGGGCAAAGAGGATTTATTTTCCTCTAGCCAAGGGTGTCAGGGGCTATGACCCACTGGATATGGTGAGCCTTTGACCCTTGAAGAAGGACTCTCAACAACATGAAGTACCTTCAATCAAGTTACCGGTTCTCAACTCTAACAATTTCTCTGTTTATCCCGCGAGGTCCTTGAAATCATTACATGCATGTCATACATCTCATTGCATTGCAGGTATCCCTTTGACAGGTTGCTTACCCTTCTCCGCTGTTTATTTCAGCCGATCGTCATGAATCCTGAATCATCAGCCGAGCAGACTATCAAGGACCTCCAGGCTCAGAACGCCCAGTTCCAAGAGCTGATCATGAATTTGACCCAGGGGCAACAAGATCTGAAGGCTCTGCTCTTGAAGAAGGACAAGAAGAAGAAGAGGACTGTCTTGTTCAGCCCTAGACGCAGATCTGGGAATACACCGCAGACTGAAACTGAGAGGACAACCCCATCTGTGAGGGAAAGCAGTCACCATGAGAGAGAGGTGCCTAGTCCAGTGGTCTCCGACAACGAGACAGATTTCAACGACGAACAATACCCTCCTGCTGAGGACAAGTACAAACAGTTGGAAGACCGGCTAAGTGCTATGGAGATACAAAAGGTGCCTGGCCTGGACTTCGAGGATCTAGGTCTGTCTTCTGGGGTAGTGATCCCGCGCAAATTCAAGGTACCTGCCTTTGCTAAATACGACGGGGCATCCTGTCCTAAGTTGCATCTCAGGGCTTATACAAGGAGGATCCAGCCCTATACAGCTGACAAAAACTTATGGATCCATTTCTTCCAAGAGAGTCTTTCAGGGACTCAGCTCGAGTGGTTCTATCAACTGAATGGAGCCAACATCCGTACCTGGGAAGACCTAGCCACTGCATTTTACAAACACTACCAGTATAATGCCGACCTCGCTCCCACGCGTACTCAACTTCAGGGGATGTCTATGGGTACAGGCGAAGGCTTCAAAGAGTATGCGCAGAAATGGAGGGATCTTGCTGGAAGGGTACAACCACCTCTGACTGATCGGGAACTTGTCGATATGTTCTTGGGGACCCTGGCTGGTCCATTCTTCAACCACCTAATTGGGAATTCTGCTGTTGGGTTTACAGATCTTGTTTTGACTGGGGAGAGAATCGAAGCTGGTATCAAGTCGGGGAAGATTCAAGAAACCGCACCTGCTGATACTCAGAAAAAGCCCCACAGTGGAAAGAAAGAGTCCAATGCTATACATGGTAAAAAGGGTCGTCATGATGTAGGGGCAATCCAGATTTCTGATCCCACGCCCGTTCAACCAAGAAAGAGCAATAGGCGTAGGATAAAGCATCAAGATAGGAAGTATACTGACATCAACATGTCTTTGTCTCAGGCATTACAGCAATTGCTGAAGGCGAAAATGATCACACTTAAGGATCCTCCTCAAAATCCTGACACTTCCTCTCCCAAGTACAATCCGGGCGTGAGATGTGCCTACCATTCTGACAGTCCTGGACATGACACCGATGACTGTTGGACCTTGAAGAACAAGATCCAGGATTTGATTGACGCCAAGGAGGTCGAGTTTGAACACTGATCCTACACCGAATCATCGAGAATGTCTTTTGCTCATTCAAATATTCAAGTTGTATTTTTCTTTGATTGTTCGAACATTTATTCATGTTAAACATTGTTATCACATTAATGCATCGCTTATGTCTATTTTTGAATCAATATATTCGCATTCACTATATGCAAATTGTTTTCATATTTTTTCTGATGACAACTCTCGTTAATTCTAAGCCTCTTGAGGGAGGATGACGAAAACGATACCACAATGTACAGTATGCTTTTGAACAGACCCCGCTGATGAGGTACAGGCATTGTTTCAATCCCTAAACACTGAAGTTATAAGGACGATAATCCCTCGTCAACCCCTCTGAGCCAAAGAAGTAGGAGTTTTTATTTTCGAAAATCGAAACCCTTTATAATAACCTGGGGCAGGGTAGTCCCTCAGTTGATCCAAGTGCATGACGAATGGCACCGAAGAGATCTTTACAAAACGAACAAAGACAGTGATGGTTCAGAACAATCAAAAGGACAGGCAGTCATGAAAAAATCATAAATGAAAAGCCCAAGAAGTCTAAACCTACCAAGGAGACTTATGAAACTGGGGCATCCCGCTGACTGTAATTCCAAAAAAGGAAACAGTTCAGGCAAAAAATAGGGATAACGAAATCAAAAGAGCGAGGTCCTACAAACCCTCAACAAAAAAGGAATGACTGCCTATTCAATATAAGTTATCAACATCTGAACCATTATTGGAAAATCAGAGCAAAGACTCAAGCAAGGTCTAACGCACGATCAACTGAGTTTAGGTTTGGAGAACATCACGAAGAGCGGGTGGGTACAAATAAAATTTGAGCCTTTATCCTTTGTTTCTTAAACCGTGAACCAGGCCACGTTATAACCCTTAAAAGTCCTAGCTGAAGCATGGGTTAGTTCAAAAGCATACTGTGACGAAAGGTATCCTGACTCCTTAAGGCCTACAGTAAAATAACGAGTTGACATCACGTTTTACAAACAATCACTTGTTTTATGAAAAAAAATGCATTTTCAAAAACTTCAAGACAGACATAAGCTTTGCATTTTTAACATAACTTTGTTTGCATATGACTTTTCGTTCGAACATCAAAGAAATTCGCACGAAGAATATCCAGTGAACAAGAATCTTCTCAACAAAAAGGTCACCTCCAAATGGAAAAACACTTCCAGTCAAGGGGCACGGCATGATCATGGTCTACCATCTGGGGCAGTTAAGTCAAGATCCAGAGAATCTCTCAAAAGGCCAAAAAGCCTGGGGCAAATCTCTGCCTGAGTCACTTGGGGCATTTCAATAACGAATCTTGCCTGATCAAACATCTTCTGGTGACAAAACACTTCTAACAGGGGCAACTCCCTACCTTCTGAGAACGGACATAGTCGAAAAGATACTACGCAAAATCAAAGACCCGCTAGGTTGACATACCTAGGCAAAAATAAGGGCTTCCCGGCGAACCAAAAAAAAATGAAGGGATGAAATAAAAAATCTGTACACCCGGCAAGTCGAAAACCTGAAAAGGCGGCTTGGGCAAAAATGGGTATCCCGGTGGACTGAAAACCCGAAAGGGAGGTCTAGGCAAAAGTTAGGGATTAAAGCATACGACTATGTCCCGTCTCCTTGTCACCTGCCTGCTAGAAGAAGGTTTGACCCCCAACAATTATCAGTATCCCACATGTGCCTCCCCCATAGAAACTGGGGCAATAAGGGGTGGTCTAAGCAATCTGATTGTTCTATCCTCCAAGGCGTCAGGGTAGGTTCCGTTGAAGAACATGACCAATACAGTTCAATACTTCCCCAGAAGAGTCCAACCCCGTTTCCCCAGGAAAGTTGGAATTCATATCCCTAGGCAGTAAGCTTATCCCCAGTAAATTCTGGAAGCTTCCCCTCGTAGAGCACGAACGCGTCGCCCGGCTTTATTTAAAGAGTTATTTCCTTAACAGGATATAACTGGGTTATCCTCAGCCAAAAGCCACGGAAAGAGCGTCATCGACAAAGTCTTCCTATCCCCAGCGAAGTCTATCAACACTTCCAACAACAAGGGTATCCTCAGCAAACTACTGTCAACATTCAGCAAGGAATCCCTCTTCCCACAGAGTATTGCTTCTCAGCATGGTCGCTAGAATATCTTTTCTCCCCGCAGAATCTTCCATTTGCCAAGTTTATCCCGCAACGGAGTCCTCTTTTCCTACCGGTATTCTTGCAGTTATCATCCCCAGCGGAAGCAAAATCTATTCTTCAACATCAGCCCAGGATACGACTTCCCGGCACCCGTCAAGGATTTACTTTCCTAAATGAAAAACACATTCATAAAACGTCACATACATCATTATAGCATGCATAGACGCATCATATCACCCCAATCTCATTTATTTTTGAGAACATCTGAAAATCATGCAATTCACGCATTATGACATTGCATACAACTAATTCGTTACTTTTTCAGGAAAGAACGATCAACAGATAAAAGTCTTTTCCCGTTGAGGTAGTAATCGTCCCAGATTCCTTCATCATCCTGCTGAGGTAGTAATCGTCCCAGATTCCTTCATCATATATTTGGAGTAGCAATCGTCTCAGATTCCTTCATCCTGCTGAGGTAGTAATCGTCCCAGATTCCTTCATCATTCTGCCGAGGTAGCAATCGTCCCAGATTCCTTCATCATCCCGCTGAGGTAGTAATCGTCCCAGATTCCTTCATCGCCCTGCTGAGGTAGTAATCGTCCCAGATTCCTTCATCATATATTTGGAGTAGCAATCGTCCCAGATTCCTTCATCGCCCTACTGAGGTAGTAATCGTCCCAGATTCCTTCATCATATATTTGGAGTAGCAATCGTCCCAGATTCCTTCATCATCCTGCTGAGGTAGTAATCGTCCCAGATTCCTTCATCATATATTTGGAGTAGCAATCGTCCCAGATTCCTTCATCATCCTATTGAGGTAGTAATCGTCCCAGATTCCTTCATCATTCTGCCGAGGTAGTAATCGTCCCAGATTCCTTCATCATTCTGCCGAGGTAGTAATCGTCCCAGATTCCTTCGTCATAGATTTGGAGTAGCAATCGTCTCAGATTCCTTCATCACATCCTTATCAAACAAAAAAGCCTTCTCTAGTCCAGCTAAATCGACTCCCAACAGATTTTTCTGATAAAAACTCAGCAGAACTTATGGTCCCCTCTCCGGCAAGTGCGTGAGGTGGTAATTCCTTTTTCGGATGTTTCCCTCTCCGACGATGAGTGTGAGGTGATAGTCTCCCATGGTTCCCTCTCCGACGATGTGTGAGGTAGTGAGTCCTTTTCAGATGATTCCCTCTCCGACGATGAGTGTGAGGTAATAGTCTCGTATGTTTCTCTCTCCAACGGTGTATGAGGTGACAATTCCTTCTCCTATGATTCCCTCTCCGACGGCGAGTGAGGTGATTCCCTTTCAGATTATAATGGTCTATGGTTCTCTTCCCGATATTGCAAAGATGGTAGTTCCCGCCAAGATTTTTCTCAACGAGCGTTGTTGAAGTTAGAATCACCCAAGGTTCCCTTACCATTCATGCTAAGGCAGTAACCATCTCTGGTTCATTCATCAGCGTTTGAAGCTCCAGATTCAGCTCCTGTAACCAGTCAGGACACATCTATACCAAGCATCTAAAATCAGCTCCTGCAACGTGTCAGGTACTCATTTTTCTGTTTTGCAGGTATGCAGGTTCTCGCTAAGGAATCTCCCCCGCAATCAACATTCAGATGGCATCTATAAGCCCATCATCCTATCCAGCAATCTCCAAATGGCATCTATAAGCCCATTCACCCATCACTGCTAGCATGTGAGCGCAAATTTCTGGGCACTCTAGTGTTCAATCATCTTCCACCCTCGGATTACGAAAGGCACGTCAGCCAATCTGCATCCTCAGGTTTAAGAAGATTGAACAGGGGCAACTGTTGTACCCCAAAATTTGCCCTCCCATATTCTCCAAGAAATTGCCAAGCCAAGTCACAAAATTCCCCAAGGGTTGTGCAGTTCAACTGTCTCCTATACAGTCAAAACTAGGGTTTGGGTTCTGATCAAGAAAAGGAAGTTTTC
Organism: Vicia faba; assembly: GCA_948472305.1. Taxonomy (NCBI): domain Eukaryota; kingdom Viridiplantae; phylum Streptophyta; class Magnoliopsida; order Fabales; family Fabaceae; genus Vicia; species Vicia faba. Next base: position 271,057,970 of record OX451741.1, on the reverse strand, counting down.
AAAGGCCCAATCAAGTCTCATATGCCTATAAATGTGGTCAAGCATCTTCATATCAAGTTTCAAGGCATTCAGCTCAAAATTGCACAGTCAAAACCCTAGATTGCACTACAGTCAACTGTAGGGGCAAAATGGTCATTTGACAGTCAAAAGTTCAAATTTTTGGTCAATATATCATTTTGAAGCCACAAACATCATTTGATCAATGCTTGATCATGATTCTCAAAATTTGGCTCAGAAATCATCAAAGATGCAAAAGTTACTATATTTGGACAGCTGAAAAAGTCAACTGAAATTGACCAGGGCATAACTTTCACATGGATTATCAGAAAAATTCCATCCAAAGCTCATTTTGAAGAGAAAGACATTTCCTACAACTCATATTCATACTTCAAGTCCAAGAAATGCTCTCACAAAAAGTTATCAATTTCAACATTATAGGTCATTTTCAAAAGTCAACAAAAAGGGACTTTAAGTCAAAGGCCATAACTTGAGATTGGTAAATCAAAATGACATGGGACCAAAGGCATTGGTTAGAGGACTCAAAGTCCTTTCCAAAATGTCCAAGAATATGTGAAAAGCTTAAAAATTGAGCAAGTTATGCCTTGTGGAAGTTGGGAAATTTTTGGGAATTTTGAAAAGTCAACAATGGTTCAAATGGTCTAAAATTGCTAATGGGCCTATTTTCTTCCATGATTCATCATTCCAAGCCTATGCACGACCACTTGGCCCAAAGGGAAGCATTTTCTCATTTTTTATTTATTTATTTGGATTATTATTTATATTAATTCAATTAAATTAATTAAATGTGTGAAAAATATCTAAATGAACCAAACAAATCTTTTTGTACACATTTCAAGATCAATATTTCGTGCACATGCTGATTAGGAAGAATTGGATTGAATTGATCATAATTTGCACAAAAACCATGTGAAAAAGATTGAAAATATAATGGAAAAAAATCAAATCTTCAATCCATAATTACAAGAGATTTTGTTGAAATTTGTTAACCTAATTGCTTCTATACATAATCAGGAATACAACCCTAAGCCTTGGAGACTGAATACTGCGCAGCAATTCCCATTACACACTTGAAAAAATTGCCATAAAACTCAAATCTGAAAACGTTGTTAGAGGTGGTTTTAAGCCCTAATACTCATTCCAAAAGCTTCCTCGTGGGCTCCTGATCATATTCCAACTCCAGACATCCATCAATACGCGAAGAATTGGTAATAAGGACCTCTCCTGTACAGAGAAAAAGTCACCATCGTGTTTTCAATTCTAGGCATCTTCATTGCATTTCAATTATATATTCATGTTCCTGATGAAGTTTGTGAGCTAACCATCATGTTTAATTGCGTTATTACCCTGTATATCAAATTTCACCATGCGTGGCTTTTAGGGTTTTCAGCATTTTGAATTGGGGCTTTTGAAACGGAGTAAAATTAGGACTCCAGACCAGCACCATTGAATTTGACGCATCTGGACGAATGGGAAACACTACTCGCGATCAATTTATGAATCATATAGCGCTAGTCGCTATTTTTCCTAAAGCCACTTTCTGCAACGCGTGGAAAACCGTTGCCCTACGTTCTTGTTTCAGAAAAAAGAAAAAAAGCACGCGAAGAGGACGATGCGTTGGCAACATATGATTAGCTGATTTGAACTTTCGCGCGTTCCCATCCACTAACTCTTTTTCCTCTTATATTATTTATTTGTTAATTATATATCAGATGCGTTAACGTGGTTTAGTGGTACAGGCGTTGGTTGATGACATTAGTGACCTGGGTTCGAGTCTCAGGTCTACGTTTATTTCTATAATATTTTGCAAAACACGTTCCTATGCAATGTCAAAGATGGAGCGCATGATACACCACCATCATCAAGCCAGCCACCTGTCCAGCTCCATCAATCTAAAGGCCATGGATTGGAGATCATGATGAATCCCAATCAACGCACAACACGCTACACCAAAAGTCAAATGGACTCAAGCTTAATTGGGCCAGATTTGCTTGGACTATACCTCACAATTGGGACTGAAACCCCCTGGTTTGCAATTTCTTTCTTTTTTTGTTTACTTATTTTTATTTTATTGTTAATTGTTATTTTATTTTATTCAATTGTTTTAATTCAATTAATTATATTTTACAAATCATAAAATACACAAAAAAATCAGAAAAGACAAAAAATGTAATAAATATTTTTATTTTAATTATTTTCACAAATTGCATGTAAATAAATTACTTTAGATTGGAATTTTAATTTTAATTTCCTTTTAATAAACAAAAATACAAAAAAGTAGAATTAGGTTTTAATAAATTTTATTCCTTTTTAATTTTCTCTTTTTTATCATAATACTTATTTATTTATTATTTTCATAATTAAATTGTACATATAAATTAACTTAGGTTTAAATTAGTCAAAATTTTAATATTTTCATAATAAATCTAAAAAAAACACTAGAATTAGGGTTTACATTTCAAATTTCATTCTAATAAATTCTTCTTCTTTTAAATCTAAAAAACATAAAATACTAAAAAACATTTTCTTTTTTTTAATTTCAACCCTTCATTAACTTTACATTTTTTGCAAAAGGGTCCAATGCCCATGTTCGTAATTTATTTAATTTCGCGCATTTATTTTATGTCGTTTATTATAATTATGTAATTCTCCCAAAGCCGTGTAACTTAAAACTTCTCGCACTTTTATTCGCTTTATTTATTTTTCAATCAAATCGGGTCCGGTTTAATTTAGGCGATGTGGACCCGCGCCATTTGTAATAGTTTAGATTTATTTTCCCGCAAATATTTTAACTGTTAATAATAAGCATGCAAGAATGAATGGCCCTAATTAAAATCAAGCGTAGATCACAATGAACATGACAAGACAAATATCAATGAAAACGACACACGAACCGCACACACCACCCCTAGGGTACGCCTCACTGTTGCCTTTCGAAAGGTGATCGTCAAGTAGAGGATGTCTTAGTAAGTCCTCATGATCCGGGAACCTGGCATGAGGGTAGCTTCTAAGGTGTCTTCCCATTGCTCTGGTGATCACCATGTCCCTAAACTCGAATTGACCCGAACACCTCCAACGGTGGTGCTACCTACCTCTCAATGGTGGGATGGCACTACTTTAAAGGACATTTACACAGACGAATTCCTTAGGGTAGGTAGGTTCTCGTAGATACTTGCTCTCTTCAAAACAAACTGAAATCTTTTCACACCAACACTTTTCAAAAGCTTTCAAAGCAAATTATTCAAACACTCTGACATACGAGTCGAACTGAAATTTTTCAAAGAAACTTTTTAAAACCCACAATTGAAAAGCAAGCAAACCATTTTTGAAAACACAAATGAGCAAGTATCTAAGAGCCCATGGATAACCATGGATAGAAAGGGTGCTAATACCTTCCCTTTCTATAACCTACCTCCCGAACCGAGAGCAATCTCTTTAAGGAATTTTTCTGTGCTTTTGTCCTTTCCATTTGGAGAAAATAAAAGACGGTGGCGACTCTTGCTTCCGCGACATTTCGCGAACCAGCGTTAAACAGTCAGTTCCAGATCCACCGATCACACCATGGTATTATGATATCAAGCATTTTCTTCAGACTCAAGAATACCCGATTGGTGCGTCGAAGAAAGATAGAAAGGCACTGAGAAGATTGGCAGGCAGTTTCTTCCTCAATGAAAATATGTTATACAAGAGAAATTATGACATGGTCCTGCTCAGATGTGTGGATAGACACGAAGCGGACATGTTGATACATGAGATTCATGGAGGTTCATTTGGCACTCATGCTAATGGACATTCGATGGCTAAAAAGATACTAAGGGCGGGTTATTATTGGTTGACAATGGAGTCTGACTGTTACAAATTTGCAAAGAAGTGCCATAAGTGCCAGATTTATGCAGATAAGATCCATGTGCCTCCGAAACTTCTCAATGTGATTTCCTCCACATGGCCTTTCTCTATGTGGGGTATTGACATGATCGGGATGATAGAACCCAAAGCTTTGAATGGACTCCGTTTCATCTTGGTAGCAATTGACTACTTTACCAAATGGATAGAGGCTGCTTCATATGCCAATGTTGACCATAGAACCTTTAATTGAACAACTTGGCATTATGAAGTAGTGAGATAGCCGACTTTGGTGCAAAACTAAAGATTAGTTGATATGCGATACTATACTCATTGAGATCAGACTTTTGGGATATTTCGGCCGCAAGAAAAGATTGATTGTACTGAGACAATGCCCAATGAAGAAAGATCAATGATATTGAGATTCCCTAGAACCCGATTACTTGGTAGGACAGGTTAAACCAACTAAACTTCAAGAGGGTAGTTACCTACGAATCCCATGCAAGCCTAAACCTAAGGTCTTTGTGTGCTTTGTTTGTGATTATTATTTATGACATAATAAACATCATAACATCATAAGCATTCTCACTAACCATTTCAAGGATTTAGGAATTTATCTTTGTTCTATTTTGTAGGTCATGACTTCCACTCATAGGAGCACCATCCGAGTTAACTTCGTGAAAGTGCATCCTCAACTTCAAGAGATTAGCATCAAGAGTGCCCAGAGATTCTCCCTTCACCAAGAAATATGGTCGACTTCTCAACTTGGCTACCTCAAACTTCCAAGAAGAAATGATGTGTGTGCTTTTCCAATTCTTTGATCCTATGCATCATTGCTTCACCTTTCCTGACTATCAATTGGTGCCTACATGAGAAGAATTATCTCAATTGTTAGGAGTGCATGTACCTGATCAAATACCATTCACCGGTTTAGAGGAGACTCCAAAGCCTGAAGTTATTGCCAAAGCCTTGCATTTGAAGAGATATGACATTGTGATAAATTGGGAGACAAGAAGTGGAGTTAAGGGTTTCTTAGCCATGTTTCTGTTGGAGAAGGCTCGTTTATTCTGGGAAGATATAGATTTTCAAGATTTTGAGGATGTCTTGGCCCTTCTAATCTATGGTCTGGTTCTATTTCCCAATCCGGACCAACTCATAGATGTGAATGTCGTCAAGGTTTTTCTCTTGTAATCCCGTACATACCTTGCTTGGAGATATTCTACATTGTTTCCACACTCGCACCATGAAGAAAAGGGGTACTCTTTTGTGTTGCATTCCATTACTGTCTAGGTGGTTTATTCCGCACCTAGCTCGATCAACGTTAAAGAATGAGCATGTTTTGATGTGGTCTCAAAGGATGATGTCACTCTTACATTCAGATATCCATTGGTGTTCTCGATCTTTGAAGGATATTACCATCATGGACTATTGTGGGGAATTCCCTAATGTCCCACTCTTAGGAATTAGGGGAGGTATCACCTACAACCCTTCTCTTGCATTACAGAAATTTGGATATGCACGAAGAGATGGTCCCCATGATGCGTTCATCCAAGGTTTGGTATTCGATTACAAGGGTGATGACCAAGGCTATCATCAAAGGTTCATACGAGCTTGGAGAATGGTAAATAAAGTGGATAGTGAGACATTGGGGCGTAAAAATTCCATCGCCCTTGAGCCTTACCTTAAGTGGGTATGAACTTGTGATCAAAGTCTCGTGATGCCTTACCCCTCCATCCTACCTGTGATTATGGAGCCCATTGCTAAGGGAGACACCCCTTACACTCTTCTTCATCCTAACATGCCAACTACTCTCGAGGAATTGCAAAGATCATGGATTCAACTTAAAGGAGAGAAAGACACCTTTGAAACCCAGTTTTATGCAAGCGAGGAGAAGGTTTTAGAGCTTACGAGACAGCTTCATGAAGAGCGAAGTTTGAACGCCTAGATTGCATCGAAGAGGATGCGCTCATGGGAAGCCTGGTTCTTTTTTGTTTTAGGAGTTTATTTTGTGTTATTTTTTCTTCCTCCATTATAAGCCCGAGAGGCATTTGTAATTCCTATCTTTATTAATGAAGTTCATGTTTATTATTTTCTCTTTGTTTATAAAATTTAAATTTCCTTAAAATCCTTGAAAACATTTGCATTTGCATTACATGCATCATGACATAAGCAGGTTTTCCATAACAAGTTTCCTCATCTTTCTACTGTTTATTTCAGTAAGATGGATATCAAGCAGACCGTGAAAGATTTGTAAGCACATAATTCCCAGTTCTAAGAGACCTTGTTGACCCTGGCCAAGGGACAACAAGAGCTGATGACACTGCTGGCAGCCAAAAAGAAGACTAAGAAGAAAGCCCTGATCAACATGGGGAAAAGGTTTAAAGGCCCAGTCCATCAGGTGCAGATAGTTGAGGAGTCATCCGAGGAAGACGAGAACTAGGATGAAGAAGCAAGGAGTACTCGCGCTGGGGGTGGAAAAAATCAAGTTTCTGAGGACGAATACTACTTTGATGAACACTATCCACCAGCTGAGGATAAATACAAGCAGTTATAGGATAAACTAAAAGCTGTTGAAATTCAAGCCGTACATGGTTGGGATTTTGGTGATTTGGGCTTAGTATTTGGGGTCGTCATTCCCCATAAGTTCAAAATACCAGTTTTTGCTAAATATGACGGAGTTTCATGCCCAAAACTTCATCTGAGGTCCTACATCCGCAAGATATAACCACATACTACTGACAAGAAGCTCTGGGTCCATTTCTTCCAAGAGAGTCTGGCTGGGACTCAGCTAGAATGGTTTTACCAATTGGAGGGTTCCCGCATTCACACATGGGAAGATCTGGCCACTACTTTTTATCACCAATATCAGTACAACACATATTTGGCACTGACTAGAGTTCAACTTCAAGGAATGACAATGGGTACTAATGAAGGTTTTAAAGAGTACGCGCAAAAATAAAGGGATCTTGCTGGTAGGGTCCAACCACCACTAACTGACAGAGAAATAGTTTATATGTACATGGGTACATTAATTGGCCCATTTTCCAACTTGTTAATTGGGTGTTATTTTTCTGGTTTCACCGAGTTAATCCTAACTGGTGAAAGGGTCGAAAGTGGCATTAAGAGTTGAAAAATCCCCATGACATCTGCTTCTGCATCCAACTCTGTAAAGAAGCCCTTTACTGGGAAGAAAGAAACCAATATTGTGTACAGGGTAAAGGCCTAAACCAAGAAGGATCTCCGACCCTCTGTTAATGTTGTGTTAATCTCCAACCCTCCATCTGCTCAAAGACAACCATCCAACCATCAACGATCTAAAATTCCTCGAAGACAGTTCACGAGAATTAACATGTCATTGTCCCAAGCCTTACAACACCTATTGAAGGCCAACTTAGTGACATTGTGTGATCCGCCATCAAATCCAAATATTTCATCACCAAAGTACAATCCTAACTCTAAATGCGCATATCATTCCAACAGCCCTGGGCATGAAACTGATCATTGTTGGGCTTTGCAATGCAGAATTTAAGATCTTATCGATAACAAAACTATTGAGTTTGATCCACCTACAACTCCAAATGTTATAACTGCACCAATGCCAAATCATGGAAAATGTGTCAATGCAATTGAAGACATTGTTTTTGTTTCCTCCGTTGAATATTTGACTACTCCACTGACCATTGTTAAAGAGAACCTGTTGAGAGCTAGGGTGTTCCCTTGCTGTTTGAAAGACTGTAGTTGCTGCGCTGAACAAGTTAATGGATGCAAATGGCTGAAAGAAGGTGTTCAACACTTGATAAATAGTCATGGGATCCTGTTTGAAAGAACATTGTCCATCAAAAGTTTGACTGATAAAACTGAAGACGTTTCTATCATAACAATTTCCAACAAGCCTCTTAGGATCTCCTCAAAGGGTCCTATTAGGATTTCAAATGAATCAACAACTTCTCCTTTAATAATCACTTCCCCTAAGCCGATTCCTTACTCCTTCGACAAAGCAGTTCCATAGAACTATGGTGCCGAAGTTTACTATCATGGAATAAAGCAAGATTCATGGATCAATGAATACAAGACCAGCGATGTTACAAATATTGCAGGTTCTAGTAAGGTAACAAGAATGGGGAGGATCTTCTCTCCTGATATTTCACCTTCCACTACTACAATAACTCATGTTCACATAACCAATAACGAGCCTAATGCCAATGCTAGAGGCAAAGAAAAAGTAAGTGAGCCTGTTGGGATAGAGGCACATGCCAAATATGTTGATGCTGAAGAGCCCTCCACTCGAGAGATGGAGGAAATCCTGAAAATTATAAAGAAGAGTGATTTCAAAATAGTCAAACAGTTGGGGAAAACCCCCTCCAAAATCTCCATGTTGTCATTACTACTCTGTTTTGATGCTCATGCCCAAGCTTTAATCAAGTTTTGAAGAAAGCTCGTGTGCCCCAAGAGACTACATCTGGCCAGTTCGAGAATTATGTGGCGAGTTTAACGGTTGACAACGGATTAGGTTTCTCTGACGCTGACTTGACTCCTATTGGAAGGAACCATGACAAGGCTTTGCATGTATCTATTGAATGCAAGGGAACTACCTTGGATCATGTCTTCGTTGATATTGTCTCATCTTTAAATGTGTTACCCGAAGGTGCCTTGGACCAATTAGATTGCGAAGGTCTGGTATTGAAACCAAGTGATATAGTTGTAAGGGCTTTCGATGGGTCTAAAAGGATGTTGCATGGAGATGTGGATCTCCCCATTAAAGTAGGATCACAAATTTTCAACTCCACCTTGTATATAATGAACATACGTCTCACCTACTCTTATTTACTTGGACACCCTTGGATCCATGGGGCAGGGGCATTAACATCCACCCTTCATCAAAAGTTAAAATACCCAATCAAAGGGAATATTGTCACTGTTTATGGAGAAGTGGAATTTATGGTGATCCACCTCAATTCCTTCAATTATGTGGAAATGGATGGTGAATTTATAGAAACTCCGTCCCAGGCTTTCGAAGTTGTTCCTCCTATGGTTGCCGCCACTAAAATCTCCCCTGACATATCAAAAGCTGATGAAGTTGTACCAAGAATGGTTTCACTTAAAGATGCTTGTGTCGTGGTCGAAGATGGAAGTTGTACTATCTGGGGACAAATCACCGACATTCCTTTTAAAGTAGACAAACTTAGGTTGGGTTTCACCATCAAAGCTCAGAAAGAGGTCAGGCGCGCTCGCGTGGGAAAGCCACCTCTTCGCATCATAAATCATGAAGTAAATGTTGTGGAAGAATCTGACGATGAATGTACTTTTGAAGAATGGATCTACCCTACTGCCGGAGGAGAGCTCAACCACTGGCACGCAAAGGACTTCACTCACATCTCCTTCATTGAGGTGTAATTATTGTTTACTGATTTATGTCAATTCAAGAACTTTTGTCTGTAATCATAATTCCAAACAATGACTTTTAAGCCATGTGCCTTGCCCGGGGCACCATGGTCCATTTGTTAAGGGTTTTGTTCATGTTCATTTATTATATGATCATTTAATGAAAAACATTGGACCTTTGCATTCAAATTTTATGCTCATTGTCTTTCTTTTTCTTTATTTCATTTTTCAAATAGTCGTGTATCTTACATGCACACACACTTGCAGATCCTCATCCACTCCGGATCTCATTTCCAACGACTCTACTATTGTCAGTTATGACTTTGAACATCCAATTAACCAAGACGAAGACGAAGGAGAGGAAGATTCTGAAATACCAGGGGAACTATCCAGACTTCTAATGCAATAAGAGAAAGATATTCAAACTCATGAAGAGCCAATCAAAGTTATCAACCTTGGTACGGAGATAGACAAGAAAGAGGTCAAGATCGGCACTGACTTAGAAGACGGTATCAAGAGCAGGTTGGTCCAGATGCTACATGACTATGCTGAAGTGTTTGCTTGGTCGTATGAAGACATTCCAGGGTTAGGTACTGATATTGTGGTTCATCGTCTACCGACAAAGGAAGATTTCCCTCATGTCAAACAAAATGTACGTCGGATGCGGCTTGACATGTCCGAAAAGATAAAAGCAGAAGTGATAAAGCAATTAGATGCAGGATTCCTAGCTGTGACATCTTATCCTCAATGGGTTGCAAACGTGGTCCCCATGCCGAAGAAGGATGGAAAAGTTCGTATGTGCATAGACTATAGGGACTTGAATAGGGTGAGCCCCAAAGATGACTTCCCTTTACCGCATATTGACGTCTTGGTTGAAAACACCGCTCAACATAAAGTCTTCTCCTTCATGGATGGATTTTCTGGCTACAACCAAATCAAAATGGCTCCGGAAGACATGGAAAAGTCCACTTTTGTTACGCAATGGGGCACCTTTTGTTACAAAGTCATGCCATTCAGATTGAAGAATGCAGGGGCAATATATCAAAGAGCTATGGTAGCTTTATTTCATGATATGATCTATCATGAGATAGAGGTATATGTGGATGATATGATTGCAAGGTCACAAACTGAAGAAGAGCACCTCGATCACCTACACAAGCTATTTAAGAGGTTCAAGAAGTACAAGTTAAGGTTGAATCCTAACAAGTTCACTTTCGGAGTAAGGTCTAGAAAACTTCTAGGTTTTGTGGTCAGTAGTAAAGGCATCATAGTTGATCCTGCAAAGGTTAAAGCCATTCAAGAAATGCCCGTTCCCCGTTTTGAGAAAGAAGTTAGAGGATTCTTGGGTCGTCTTAACTACATTGCCCGCTTCATAACTCACCTAACTGCTACTTGTGAGCCAATCTTCAAACTCTTGAACAAAAGATAAAGTAGTCAAATGGAACGATGACTGCCAAGCTGCCTTCGAAAAAATCAAGGAATATTTGCAAGAGCCTCTTATCCTTATGCCTCCAGTTGAAGGAAGATCTATGATTATGTACTTGAATGTATTAGAGAACTCAATGGGGTGTGTGTTGGGCCAACATGACGAGTCTGGACAGAAAGAGCATGCAATATACTACCTGAGCAAAAAATTTACCGACTGTGAAACCAAATATTCACTGCTCGAGAAAACTTATTGCACTCTGGCATGGGCTTCTCACCGGCTAAGACACTATATGTTGAATCACACCACTTTGTTAATTTCTAAGATGGACCCTATCAAGTATATCTTCGATAAGCTAGCTCTCTCCGGACGAATAGCTAGATGGCAAATGATCCTAACTGAATACGATATCCAATACACTACACAAAAGGCAATCAAAGGAAGTGTGTTGGCGGATCATTTGGATTATCAATCTGTTGACAATTACTAATCCATGAACTTTGAATTCCTGGATGAGAATATCATGTTCATAACTGACTGTAAAAAACCTGGACCGTATGATGGACCTAAACAAGGATCCCGATGGATTATGATTTTCGATGGGGCTTCCAATGCTTTGGGTAATGGAATTGGTGTTGTGATTATTTCCCCCAAAGGTTGCCATACACATTTCACTTCTAGACTTTTCTTCGATTGTACGAACAACATGGCTGAGTACGAAGCATGCATCTTGGGTCTAAAGGCTGCCATTGACTTAAGGATCAAGTTCTTAAACGTATTCGGAGATTCTTCCCTGGTCATCAGTCAAGTCAAAGGAGAATGGGACACTAAGCACCCTAACCTTATTCCTTGCAAGGAGCTTGTGTTAACCCTGATACCTTACTTTGAGGAGATCACATTTGAACATTTCCCTAGAGAAGAAAATTAGTTGGCTGACACCTTGGCAACAATGTCTTCCATGTTCAAGGTCAATAAATTGCATCATTATTCTACAAGGCGACCCCATGGGAAAATGGGCTCCCACTTATAAAGGATCATTTGTTGTTAAGAAAGTATTCTCTGGTGGAGCCATGATGCTAACTACTATGGATGGCAAAGACTTTCCACATCCTGTGAACGCGGACATAGTTAAAAAATACTACACATAAAATAACCCGCTAGGTTGACACACCTAGGCAAAAATAAGGGCATCCCAGTGAACCAAAAAGGTTCGAGCAAAAGTTAGGGATATATGCAAAAGATTGTACACCCGACAAGTTGAAAACCCGGAAGGGAGGCTTGGGAAAAAGAGGGTATCCTGGTGGGCTGAAAACCCGAAAGGGTAGTCCAGGAAAAAGTTAAGGATTAAGGTGTATAAATATATCCCATGGAATCTCTACATCCAGCTTTATTACTAAGGTCTGAGTTCAAATGATCCAAGATCAATCCAGTCAACTTCTTTCAACGGCAAGGGATGATGTTCGAAGACATAAGGGCAATAGTGGAGTTGGAACACAATGAGATCACTTTCACATGGCTATTATTTGTGTTTTAATTTTGTATTCCTTTCATTCTTTCGACGATTTCCTCTTACTAGGATCTCTGTCTCTTTGTCTAAAAACAACTGTTTATAGGCAAACATCAATACAAATATACTTTGAAGTGCAAACTTTTTATTTTTTCTGTTTTGAGTGCAAAATCGTCCAATGACTAAAATTGAATGAACATATGCATATTGTTGTACCCCAAAATTTTCCCTCTCATTTATCAAGTAATCTCTCACAAGATCTCCTTTGGTTCAAGACTGCACAAGGTTTGATCAGCTCAAGACACCTCCTCAAGCACTGATGACTGAAAATTAGGGTTTGAGATTGCACAAGTAAAAATGAACTTTTAATGCCCCATATGACTTTCATGGATCATTTTGGACCCTCAATATTTCTCATGTCAAGTTTCATGTCTTGGATCACATTTTTGCTCAGTCAATTGATCAGTTGACCTAAAATCAGCTGTATTGGGGGGAAAAGTCAACTATGGTCAATTTACAGTCAAACTTCATAATTTTTGGTCCATATCAATATTATGAATTCATATATGTCATTTTATCAAGTTTGGACCACAATTCCACAAGAAATTTGATCAGATCACCAAAAGGGAAAAATGGTCAAAATTAGGGTTTTGATTGAGAAGGTGTAATTTTTGATTTTTTGACCTAAAAAATGATAGATTGGTTTAAGTTATGATCTCAAGTTTTCAAATATTTAATTTTGACCTAATGGAATGGCTCAAAACATTGCTCAAGATCAATTGATTGACAGATGAATTTCAGTCAACTGATGAAAAGTCAATTGTACACTGAAAAGTCAAACTTTGACTTTTTGGTAAAAATCAAGTCCCAAAGATCACAATTCATCTAAACATGTAAAATATGAAGCTTTTTCATCAAGTAATCAAAAATTCAAGATTTCATTTTGAAAAGTCAAAATTCCTAAACTTAGAAATTTTTCTAAGTGTTGGAAAATTCATATTTTTTCATAACTTTGAGCCAAATTTTCACCATGATGCAAGATGATTCAAAGGAAACTTCCAACATGAAAGTTGTAGATCTCAATGATTTCTAAAACATTGTAGAACACAACTTCTTCTATAAATGCATGTATTTCAAGTTATGATTTTGAGAAGACATGTTCATGAAACTTGGAAACTTCGTGAAATTTTGCCCTAATTTAGGCAGGATTTTGACCTAACTTCATGGCAATTTTTCATATAGTTACAAGATGAATTTTTAAAAATGTCCAACATAGAGGTTGTATGGGATATTACAAGCTTTCCAAAATGTCCAAGAACTAATTGAGATCATACTTGAGCAAGGAGAATCGAAGGCAAGAAGTTAGGGTTTCATTCTTGAATTACAAGTCATTTCTTGATGAACACATGAACCAAATCCATTTAGGCTGCATAATATTTGCTTTGAAGGCCTCAAAATTGTTTTCCACTCCATAATTAAATGTTTACACAATGGATAGAGCCATTGTCCAAGCATTTGAGCCATTATCCAAGTTGCATTTCCATTTATGGCACAAACTTACCATTCCATTCTTGAAAAGTTGCTTTAATCACAAAGTCAACTTGTCTTGAGCTTCTAACTTGTTCTTTCTGCATACACAACCCCTATAAACCAAAAGCAATGTGTCTAAGGCCTCTTGGAACTCAGAACATACTTGTACAATACTTGGAGATTTGTCTTTTCACTTTTCTTCAAAAGCAAGTTATAGAGCCAAAAGGCTAAAACTCAAAAGTCTTGAGTACATATGATCTCAAACCTTTTCCATACATATGAACAAGTCTATTGCAAGAAAAGGCACAATTTGAAACATCCTGAAACTCTCCATAGCATCCTTGTTGCATAGAACTGCCCAAACTTGACAGTTTTGAGCAAAAACTCACCATCTCCATTTTCACTCGTGCGTTTTGAAAACTAATCATCCAAATACCTTCCATACATCATATAAAAGTGATCCAGACCTCTGTTTCCTTAATGTAACCCCTCCATCACCAGCCACCATTTTCAAAACGGAAGCTTGCAACTTGACTTGAGTTGGAAGTTTCAGCCATCCTCAAAGCAAAGTAGGAGTTGGAATACACTCAAGGAGGTCCAGGCCTGCTAAACAGATCATTAGGACATCTCAAAGGTTGCTCAAACTCCATACACGATTCTCACTTCAAGGTATGTTTTTCTCAACTGTGATATCTTGATACAAGCATCTTTTGTACATACATTCTGAAGTAGAAATGTAGGTATCATTACTCTGAAGCTAATCATGTCCATGTTTTTCATTTATATTGACTGTGTATTGAGAATTTTGGATTTGAATTTTATGAAAAAATTAGGGTTCAGTTTGATACTAACATAATTTCATCCTTATCTTTGAGTGTTAGCTTAAGTTAGTTACATGGTTGGATTCGTGGTGGAAAAATGCACAAGTTTCAGGTTTACACTTTTGAAAATGGTTGAGAATTGATGAAGTTACAGTTTTCAAAATTTGTTGGGGCAAGGAAGAAGATGAAGTTGGCCTCCTGACTTGTTTTCAAATAAATATTTATGGTTTTGTATTAATGAACGGATGTATAGCCACCCTAGTGGTAAAGCGCGCGCATGTTAACCATTGGGACCTGGGTTCGAGCCCCAGTGGTACCCTTTTGCTCTTTTTTACATTTTTCTTCTATTTTTTTTGTCTGAAACAGGCGCATGGGCCTCTCCTTTGGGCTTTTTTTTTGCTTTCTCTAACCCCCCTGTTTATTTTTTCAGGCTAGCCCAATTTCTTTTATTATTTCATATTATTTTATTTTTCTTTTTTTATTTTATTTAAATTTTCTTTCATTATTTTTATTATTATTATTATTATTATTATTATTATTATTATTATTATTATTTTTCATTAGTAAAAAATCCAAAAAATATTTTTATTATTATTTACACTTATTTATTTTATTTTCTTTATAAAACAAAAAAAGAACAAAAAACATTTTTCTTAACAAATTAATTTCTTTTTTTTTCTTAAATAATTAATATCTAGACTTAGGTTTTAATTATTATTTTATTAATTAAAATTAACTTAGAATTTATGTTTCTTTTAATTAATTAAATTCTCATTTTATTATTATTAATTTAAAACCTTTTCACAAAAAAAAAACCTAAAAATCCTTTTTAACTTAATTTCTTTCTTAATTAGTTTAAATTTAATTTTGTTTATTTTTTAACTAATCATTTCCTTAATTAGGTCAAGACTAAACTCTTTCATAAAAAACAAACAAAAATCATTTCTTTTTCCATTTATATTCTTGCATTTTATTTTCAATTTTGTACAATATTCAATATGGTTGTAATAGTTAATTAGGTTTAATTTTCTTGCAAATCCTCATTTGTAAATTTGTATACCCCCTCCCCTAATGATGTAATAGCGTAGTAATTTTACTTTCCGCAATTTATCGCTTTACATAAATGCTAGTAATTAGGGTTTGTATGGCAAGACTAAAACCAATAAATAGCAAACCCTAATTCAAGACAAAGCAATGCATGTAAATCACACACATTTGCAGACTTGCACCCTTAGGGTAATTCCACTATGTTGGCTTACAAAAATGGCCATGTTATGCATGTGGGATATCTTAGCAAAAAGCAATCAAAACTACAAGATCATAGTCCATCGATGACGCTATCAATGTTGCCTTTCAAAATGATCTTAGTCCCTCAAAGAGAAATGCTAAGATATCTCACAACATTGCTATCATGGCTATACGATGACCCACGCCCGTCCCTTTACATCCAAAGATAAGGCTTCTTACCAATCAATGGTGAGATAGCAATATCAAAGAAAAGGAAGAAATGAACAAAGACTTTGAGTAGGTAGATTGTTCCTAGTTGCTTGCTCATTTTCAAATCAAACATCCTTGCTTATTTTCAAAATAAACACCAACACTTTCAAAACACTTTCAAAACCTTTCCAAACATGAAATATTTTCAAAAAGTCAACACTTTGTATACGTTCTTATGAACGAGAACTATTACAAAGTTTGCCTAAACGAATGCGCCTTTTCAAAATACTTTCAAAAATCACACAAAGCATATTTTCAAACATAAGCAAGTGATCTAGCAAGCAACTAAGAGCCCATAGATAACTATGGATGAAAAGGGTGCTAACACCTTCCCTTTTCATAACCTACCCCCCGAACTCAAGAAACAATCTCAAAGGTCTTTCATGTTCTTTTCAGCCTGTCCTTTTGGATAAAAGAAAAGTCGATGGTGACTCTTGCTTACCGTAACATTTGTAAATAAAAAACGCAAACCATTAATAACAGTCGGTTCTGCCACCGTATCACACATATGAACATGATTAAACTATTAACAAATGTATACTTGAAAACAGTGACAGGCATCTCCTTAAGGACTTGGGATATCCCCACAGAGATACTTCCATAAAATTATCCCCACAGAGACGGATTCATGCAATTCCCAACCAGGGTTTCAATCTCTCAAAAACTCTCTCCCCAGCTGAGTTGGTCTTAGAAAGAAGCCTTATGGAGTTCTACCTAAAGAAGTCACTTCCACAGCAGATCATCAAATATTCTCTTTGATAGGGTTTATTTCCCCAACAAACTAAAAATTCCCCAGCTTGGGTTGGCCTCTCAAACTATTACAAATCAATGGACAAAACCCCTTAATCCCCGGTGAAGTCATTGTAATCCCCAACAGAGTCGTTGTTATCCCCGAAAGTTACTGTGAAGCCTGGAAACCAACCAGATAACAGTTGACTCCATTTATCCAAGAAATTTAATAGTTCATGTTACTGAAACTAGGACCCGACCAGATAACGGTTCCAGTTGCTAAAACCAGGACCCGACCAGATAACGGTTCCAGTTGCTAAAACCTGGACCTGACCAGATAACAGTTAACCTCAAGTCTGAGTTTCTATAAAACCTAGAACCAACCAGATAATAGTTTAACTTCTTCAAATCGCTAACAAAACTCCTCTTCCCCAGTAGAGTTTTCCATTATCCCTAGTAAGTTGTTGCAAAGCCTAGAATCTGACCAGATAAAAATTAACTTCTTTATCCCCAGCAAGTTGTTGTGAAGTCTGGAATCCGACCAGATAATAGCTAAACTTACTTCCTCTCCAATCAAGAGATAGCTCCCCAGTATAACAATGGACAACCAAGGTTCCTGAACTCTATTCCCCAAGAAAAGATCAACATTCCCCACAGAATTTTCTCAAGCAAAGTCAATATTCCCCAGCGGAAGCAAACAACAAAACAGGAATCTCCAGTGGAAGCAATCTAAAACAAAATTCGAAGATACACATACTCTTCATCTCCAACAAGTAGTCTGAGATTTAACTTCCCGAAGCTCTCCAGCATGCACTTCATTAAAATATATCACATTCATACATCATATCACATACTTAACAAATACATCTGCATCCAACTAACCCTCTTCCTTGCAGGAAAAATCAATCATCAATCAAAGACCTCTTCTGGTTAGATTTATTTCTTCCAGATTAAAGACATACAAATGAAGACCTCTTCTGGTTAGATTTATTTCTTCCAGATTAAAGACAGACGAATGAAGACCTCTTCTGGTTAGATTTATTTCTTCCATTTAAAGACAGGCGAACAAAGACCTCTTCTGGTTAGGTTTATTTCTTCCAGATTAAAGACAGTCAAACAAAGACCTCTTATGGTTAGATTTATTTCTTCCAGATTAAAGACAGGAGAATAAATACCTCTTCTAGTTAGATTTATTTCTTCCAGATTAAAGACAGGCAAACAAAGACCTCTTCTGGTTAGATTTATTTCTTCCTGATTAAAGACAGGCGAATGAAGACCTCTTCTAGTTAGATTTATTTCTTCCGGATTAAAGACAAGAGATCAATCAAGACCTCTTCTGGTTAGATTTATTTCTTCCGGATTAAAGACAGGAGATCAATCAAGACCTCTTCTGGTTAGATTTATTTCTTCCAAATTAAAGACAGGCGAATGAAGACCTCTTCTGGTTAGATTTATTTCTTCCATATTAAATATAGGTGAATGAATACTTCTTCTGGTTATATTTATCTCTTTCAGTTAAAAATAGGCAAAACACATCCACAGTTTCAGTATAAATCGACCAAAGATTTATTCTGATACTTCTCCCTCGACAGTCACACCGGATGGAATATGTAAGCCCATCTTCGACAAACTCTTCATCACTTCTCCAAATGGAATCTATAAGCTTATTCCAGATAATCAACAAATAGTTCACCTCATGCACAAGCGAGTGCAAATTTCTGGGCACTTAAGTGTTCAATCATCTTCCACCTTCAAGTCACGAATGGGGGACTCGCCAATCTACCTCTTTAGGTTTAAGAAGATTGAACAGGGGAAGTTGTTGTACGCCAAAATTTGTCCTCTCTTTTTTCAAAACATTTCCCAAAGGATATCCAATCCTCAAGGATTCTCAAGAATTGATCAGACAAAATCACCTCTGAAACACTGACACCACAAATTAGGGTTTTGACTAAGAACGACTGATCATTGACTTTTGACCTAATACATGACGTAATGTCTTGAAGAATAATCTCAAGTACTAAAATATGACATGTTTACCCAATTCTATGGCTCAAAACATCTCTCAAGATCATTAGATTGACAGATGAAATTTGGTCAACTGATGAAAAAGTCAATTGTACACTGAAAAGTCAAACTTTGACTTTTTGATCAACATTAAGTTTCAAAGATCAAAATTCATCAATACATTCAAAAATACAAAGCTTGATCGTCAAGAAATCAAGAAAGTCAAAAGTCAATGTGAAAAGTCAAACTTTTCAAGACTTAGAAATTTTTCTAAGTGTTTTTTATACATGATAATTTCATTACTTCATGTCATTCTTTCACCAAGATGTAAGATGATTCAGAGAAAACTTTCAACATGAAAGTTGTAGATCTTGATGTTATATACAACTTTTCTTTGCTGATCAAGTCCTAGAAGTGCTTGTATTTTTAGTTATAAATTCATGAAGTCATGGCATTTTTGTATAAACACTTAGAGAAATTTTCACCAGGTATGGTCAGGTTTTTATACCAACTTCTTGGCCAATTTTCATCAAGTTCCAATTGGATTATTCAGAAATAGAAAACATGAAGGTTACAGAGGATGTTACAAGCTTTCCAAAATATTCAATAACTCATTGAGATCATACTTGAGCTAAGAGAATCAAAGCCAAGAAGTTAGGGTTTCATTCTTGAATTATAAGGCAGATTTTGTGATGAACAAGAACCAAATCCATAGCCATGCTGCATAATCTTCACTTTGCAGGCCTCAAACTTGTATATCACTCATTAATTAAATGCTTACATAACTGATTAAACTATGATCCAAGTGTTTGAGCCTTTGTCCAATTGATTATTCTATTTTTGGAAGAAAGTAACATATCCATTCTTGAAAAGTTCACTTTAATAACAAAGTCAATTTCTTGAGCCTCTAACTTGTTGATCTGAACACACTCAACTTCTACAAGTCATAACAAACATGTTTAAAGTGATCAAACACTTTAGATATTTGGGTATAAACATTGGGAACATGTTCTTCATGCTTGCTTAAAAAACAAGCAAGATAGCCATAACATGTGATTTCAAAATCTGAGTTGTTTCATGTCTCAAACCTTCTCAATAAATAGATAGGCCATTTAGAAGATAAAGGGAAGAAGTGTTTTTGTGTGGTCAGAAGTTTTATGGTGTAGACGAGCCCTCAAAATCTCATACTCTCAAGAAGCCATAACTGTCCACAAAGCCTTCACTCTTGAGTTTTAAAGTCAAAAACTTTGAACCTCTCACACCTTGCAAAGTTCTGTCCAAACGAACCATCCAAACACTCCTCATACATCATATAAGAGTTGTTCAAACAGAAGAACAACTTCTATAACATCACTACTACCATTTACTAAGCTCAAAAACAGCTAACACAACAGTTCAAACTCAAAATACAAATTTCAAATTCAAGGTAAGTTTTCTTGAGTTTGAACTTTTCATTTCAAACATAATTAGTGATTCATTGTTGAATATAAATGTAGTAATCACTGCCTTTTGAAGCTAACGATTTACTTGTTGTTCATTTTTATCAATCATATGCTGTGAACTGACCTGTACACACAATAGAATAATGTTTAAGGCAAAAAACTACAGCATGAGTTGACACATCCTCACATGAGTTGACTCATTTTAGTGACAGAACAGGGTATGAGTTGACACATCCTCACATGAGTTGACTCATTTTAGTGACAGAACAGGGTATGAGTCGACACATGGCCTTATGAGTCGATACATACTGCTATCCAGACCCAAAAATAGAAAGACAAAAGGTGCATGAGTCGACACAAAACGCGAATGTATCGACACATACCATTATGTATCGAATCATACTGAGCTGATTTTGGTTTTACAGGAGAAGGAAAGGTTATGTGTCGGTGCAAAGATGCATGTGTCGACACATAATGGTTGGAAAAATGTTTTTTCCTTTCTTTTACATTGTTTTTATATTTCCTATATGATTTCTTTATTTCTATTCAATATGGTTGTAATAATTAGGACCTTTATTTCTTTCCACCCCCCATTTGTAAATTTGTATACCCCATCCTTAAATAACATAATAGCGTATGATATTTATTTTCCGCAATTTACCGATTTTTATATAAAATGCTAGTAATTAGGGTGTGTATGGCAAGATTTAAAATCAATACTTAGACAACCCTAATTCAAGAACAACAAGGCATGAAAAATAAACACTTGCACACTTGCACCTCTAGGGTTAACTTCATTTATTTCCTTGAGAAAATGGTCATGTTATGCACGTGAGACACCTTAGCAAAAACAATAAAAATACAAGATCATAGTCCCTCGATGATGCTTCGAATGTTGCCTTCAAAATGATTGTAGACCCTTAAGAAAAATGCTAAGGTATCTCACAACATTGCATTCTATGACTATACGATGACCCACACCCGTCCCTTCAAATCTAATGATATGGTTTCTTATCAACCAATGGTAAGATAGAAATGTCTAAAGGAGGATGAAAAGAACTAAGACTTTTTGAGTAGGTAGAACGTTTGTAGTTGCTTACTCACAATCACATTTCAAAACATATTTCAAATACACCAACACTTTTCCATGAAATAATTTCAAAAGTCAACACTTTGTATGCATTCTTATAGAGTCGAGAATCATTACAAAGTTTTCCTAAACAGTGGCACTTTTCAAAAATACTTTCAAAACCCATCATAAACACATTTCAAACAAAGCATTTTCAAAGTGAGCTAGCAACTAAGAGCCCGTAGGTAACTACAGATGAAAAGGATGTTAAGAC
Organism: Vicia faba; assembly: GCA_948472305.1. Taxonomy (NCBI): domain Eukaryota; kingdom Viridiplantae; phylum Streptophyta; class Magnoliopsida; order Fabales; family Fabaceae; genus Vicia; species Vicia faba. The sequence goes on along the minus strand of OX451741.1, from coordinate 271,036,428 downwards.
CTTCCCTTTTCATAACCTACCCCCGGAACTCAAGAAAATATCTCAAAAGGTCTTTCCTGTTCTTTTCAACCTTTCCTTTATTTGATAAAAGAAAAGTCAGTGGCGACTCTTGCTATCCGCAACAATTGCGATAAAACGTAAAACAACCAAGTTTGTTCTCCCACCGTATTACACGTTCAAATTGGAAAGTTGAAAGAAATATCTATCCAACTCAACTTGTGAACCAATGCCACCAGAACCAGCTCGATACGATAAGAATCGACCGAGTTATGATTTTTTGAAGATGAAGCAGGTGAACATTTGTCACAGTTTTCATGTGCGGACATATTCGATAAATTCATATATTCGAAGACTCTATGAGTAGAACTGGCTTCTGGCCGTGAGATATGAAATGTAGATGACATCAAGACGGAATTTGGGCCACCGGAACGGGTTCAAAATGATAAACGGTCTTCAAGTTATGAATTTTTAAGTGTGCGAAAACCGCACCTTCATCACTTTTTCACAATATTTTCACTTGTACATTTTCCGAAGATCCGCTTACTCGGGGGCTTTCCCTGAGGAGTTGGCTCTTAGACCGAGCACACGAAATGGAGAGTCCGCTAAACAAATGAATCGACTGTCGATTACAATTACACATTGTCTCAAATTCACTGAAACCTCCAACTTCTTTTCAACTCTAAGTGCACTGATACACCTAGAAACTTGCAAAATGATTACTTGCTTGCTTGTTGATCAGATAGCCTTGATCCCATGAATTGCATGTATGCAATATGATAATGCAATATAAACCAATTAGGATCACAATGAAGAGGGAAAATTTTGGGGGTACAACAGCTATCCCTATTCAATCTTCTTTAACCAGAGAGTGAGATTGGCGGAAGCCTTTCGAGAAATCAAGGTAAAAGAGGATTGAATACTTAATAGAACCGTGAAATTTTCACTCTGAATCTAGTCAAGTATCATTGCATTTTTGGTTTTTTTTTATTGCAGTATTTAGTTGAGTAACTCTCTTGGATGTCAGGTCAAGGTTAGACATACACAAGAAAGAGACCGACCAAAGAAGGATCTAACGAAGGAACGCCAATCGAAGGAGAACTTAATAGGGACACAAATAGACATTGACTCTAAATATAATGCCGATCAAAGGCGAACTTACAAAGAAAAGAGACCAGCCGAAGGGGACTCCTAATAAATGATACCAACCGAAGGTGGATTTAAAGGGGAAAGAACGCCGATCGAGGGAGAACTTACAATGAAAAGAGACCAGCCGAAGGGGACTCTTACCAAATGATACCATCTGAAGGTGGATTTAAAGGGGAAAGAACGCCGATCAAGGGCAAACTTACATTGAAAAGAGACCAGCCGAAGGGGACTCTTAACAAATGATACCAGCCGAAGGTGGATTTAAATGGGAAAGAACACCGATCAAGGGAGAACTTACAATGAAAAGAAACCAGTCGAAGGGGACTCTTAACAAAAGGTACCAGCTGGAGGTGGATTTTAAGGGTAAAGAAACCAGCCGAAGGGAAATCTTTAACAAGGAATATTATGCCAAAGGTAGATTCCTAAGAAAAGAACGTCAATCAAAGGCGAACTTACAAATGAAAAGAGACCAGCCGAAGAGGACTCTTAACAAAAGGTACCAGACGAAAGTGGATTTAAACAACGCCAGCCGAAGGTGGACTTCAAGATAAAGAAACCAGCCGAAGGGGAATCCTCATCAAGGAATACTATGTTGAAGGTAGATTCCTAAGAAAAGAATGTCGATCAAAGGCGAACTTGCAAATGAAAATAGACCAACCGAAGGTGACTCTTAACAAAGAAGGTTATCTAAGATAACAAAAGGATAAATCGACTAACACGGATAAACTGAAGACAAGGAACCGACTAAGCAGGACCTTCAGAGAGCACCGATCGAAGGTGAACTCTACAAGAGAAAGAGACTGGTCAAAGCATACTCTAACAAGGATTAAAAAAATACATTGGGATTTCGATAGGTTGCAAATACGCAAGAACTACAAAACCCCTCAGGCCAAAGGCGGGGTGTAATTCTTCAAGAGTGTCAATTATCTGAATTACCACACACCAAGCATGGATACTCAAATACTTGAGAAGCAAGAAAGGCTATACATCGACCCTTACTCACACTCTAACGGCAAAGCAAAGACGAGTAAAATAACCAAGGGCTTGCAAGGGCAAGATAAAACCACGACTTACTGGGGAAATGGAGAAATACCAAAGACCCAACTGGTGGTGAATCAAAATAAACTCCGTTGGGGAAAAAAATAGAACCACCCTAGGATTGTTGTGGAGATAATTAAAATCTGAGCACATAACAATCTGGTTACCACAGTTGAACATAATTGGCTTATACTCATGCATGTTTGAATTTTTTTAGCGTAATGCTCCATTCAATGGAAATGCTATGCATTTTGGTAGATGCAATGTAATGATGCACGTTTATCCATGCACTAGGGAAAGCACGTTAACAATCGGCTGCTGAGAAGACAATGAATTTCCGAATGATTATTCTTGTGCATCTGATCCTCTATAGAGAAAGTAAAAATTGAACTTCAATAGGGAAACGAGATTCGAAACCATCAACCTCAAAATATCGATAACATCGAAGAAGTAACTTCTTGAGAATAATACCGCAAAAATAAATTGCAGTTCATAGAAAATCTTAAATTTTGATCAGGCTCCCAACTTCCGGGGGGAACAAATTCTTTATCTTATGTTAGAAAGAGGAGGGGTTTGCTGAGGATGGAAACTTTCTCGCGTAGAATCTCTTGACGAAGATAACTTCTACTGAGGAGTATAGAAATTCTTAAATAAAAAGAATTCTACTCAGACCACACTGGGGATAACACCGTCGGGGGGGGAGTCTTCACTCGGGGAAGAAACAAACATCATGGGACAGGAACTCCACTGGGCACGTCTTCAATAAAATCTTATATCACCGAGGGTGACAGAGTTATGATTGGCATTCTCAAGTACACCACACTGTGGAGACGGGGCACTTGCTTCATTAGGGGATAAAGGCGAATTAATCTGGCATAAGCCTGAAATTTAGCTTCAACTGGGGATAAAAATTACTTCTTCCATCGAGTAATAGAGAAGCTTCATATGGTTACATCAACAACACCAACCGTACTAGAAATAGCCACCTCTGCAAAGTCCACCTTATCAAAGACTTGCACTTGGGAAAAGAATGCCAACTTCACCAAAAAGTAACATGCGTACTTCACGGGAGGGACAGAGACTAATCTCAACGGGGAAGCCACAACATGTGGACTTCAAGAAGGGGATATCCATAATCCTTCAATAAGACTAGAATGAACAAAACTGAAATTAAGAGAATGAGCATACTCAAACGATGGTACGACATTGCTGCAGACACATGATTCTATCCTGAGCGGCAGTGAGCATTCACCGGGAGATATTGGATTCCATTCTGCACAAAGTATAAATCACAACAGCATGCCCCAGTATGGGGTGGCTACCTTAGCTGTCATGTCAAACACCTGAAACTCTAAGCAATTTCATTTACTGGAATCATGTGTTGTAAAGATTTTAATGTTTTAAATGCAAAGTTTATCATAAATGTTGAACATCTTTTGCAATCAAAATAGTAAAATATAAACAAATTGACGCAATTAAAAAAAACTTTTATTGATTGATTCGCCTGTAAATAGCATTTACATCAAGAAGCAATTCCTGAAAAGTGGCAATTGCATACAACATACAGAGAAGAAAACAAAGATGGCAATGTGAGTGCGGATTTACCGAGTACAACTCTACTACAACTCTTATGACCTCAAAGCTCCTTAGTATCTTGCTTTCTGAATAAAATGATCGGACTAATGCTTCCCGAGCCAACCCAACAACAATGTAAGTTGATATTACAAATGCAACACAGACTGTAGTATTCTCTTTCAATCCCTAACTTTTGCCTGGGTTTTCAATCCACCGGTATACCCTTTTTTGACTAAGATACCTTTGACAGGTTTGACTTAGCAGGTGTAAAATTATTTTTCACTCATTCACTCTTTCTTTTATCCCTAACTTTTTCCCAAACCTATACTCTCTTAGGTTCGCCAGGATGCCTTTTTTTCCGGAGCCATTCAACTCAGTGGTCACTTTATGCGAAGTACTTTTTCACTACATATGCGTTGATGGGTGAGGGAAGTCCTCTCCATCCATATTTATGAGCATCATAGATCCTCCTTAAAAAAATTTCTTTACAACACATGATCCTTCATAATTAGGAGCCCATTTACCCCTAGCATATGTATTGTTGGGAGGCAAGATCCTCTTCAGCACGAGATCACCAGCTTGAAAATTTTGTGGATGTACCTTCTTGTCTAAAGATTTCTTCATCCTTCTCTGGTATAACTGCCTTTGGAAAATAGCCATTAACCTCTTCTCGTCGATGAGATCCAACTGGTCGAATCTATTCTGAACCCATTCAGCCTCATCCACATGTGCGTCTGTCATTATCCTCAAAGAAGGAATTTCCACTTCCATAAGAAGGACTGCTTCCATGCCATAAACAAGCAAAAAGGGGGTTGCCCCGGTTGAAGTACGCGCAGTGCTACGATAACCATGTAAAGCAAAAGGAAGCATCTCATGCCAATCCTTATAGGTGACAACCATTTTTTGCATAATCTTCTTAATATTCTTATTGGCTGCCTCAACTGCGCCATTCATCTTAGGGCGATAAGGAGAAGAATTATGATGCTTTATCTTAAAGCCCTTGCACAGCTATTTCATTATCTTATTGTTGAGATTCGACCCATTATCGGGAATAATCTTCTCAGGAAACCCGTATCGACAAATGATATTATGCTTGATGAAACTAGTGACCACTTGTTTAGTAACGTTGGCATACGATGCTGCTTCAAACCACTTAGTGAAGTAATAAATAGCCACCAGAATGAAGCAGTGTCCGTTGGAAGCAGTGGGATCAATCCGGACAATCATATCAATACCCCGCATTGAGAAGGGCCAAGGTGAAGTTAAGACATTCAGGGAATTGGGCAACACATGCATCCTATCGGCATAGATCTGACACTTGTAACAGATCCTGGAATGATTGTAACAATCGTTTTCCATCATTGACTAAGAATAACATGCTATCAAGATTTTCTTTTCCATGGTATGCCCACTGGAATGCGTTCCAAAGGAGCCTTCGTGAATTTCTTCTATGATTCTATTTGCTTTGTGTCTATCCATGCATCTGAGCAAAACAGAATCATAGTTTCTTTTGTACAAAACATCCCCATCAAGGAAAAACTTGGCTGCATAATTCTTCAGAGTCTTCTTATCCGTGACAGAAGCACCCTCTGGGTATTCTTGCGTATTTAGATATCTCTTGATATCATAAAACCATGGTTTCTCATCAACAACCTCCTCTTCTATCTTATAGAAAAACGCTGGCTCATCCAACCTTAAAATGGTGATAGAGGGGGCTTCATTTGCCCATCTAACTTTAAACATGGATAACAGAGTAGACAAGGCGTCTGCTAAGTTGTTCTCTTATCTTGGAATATGATTGAAAGTAACATCATCAAAATAAGGGGTCAGCTTCAACACATGCTCACGATACGAAATCAAAATCGAGTGACGAGTCTCCCAATCTCTATTGATTTGGCTAATCACAAGAGCAGGATCCCTATACACTTCCAAGATCTTGATTTGCAAATCAATAGTAGCTTCTAACCCAAAGATACAAGCTTTATACTCAGCCATATTGTTCATACAACTAAAGCAAATTCTAGCGATAAGAGGAGTATGAAAACCTTCAGGAGAAGTAATCACAGCACTGACACCATTACCCAACACATTGGAGGCACCATCGAACACCATCATCCATCACGATCCTGATTCAGGACCTTCTTCTGGGCCTGGGATGTTACAATCCCGTATTAGATTATGTCCTCATCAGGAAAGTCAAACTTTATTGGTTGATAGTCGTCTTCCATGGGCTGATGAGCGAGATGATCCGCCAACACACTACCTTTAATAGCTTTTTAGGTAGTGTACTGGATGTCATATTCAGTTAAAATCATCTGCCAATGGGCTATTCTGCCCGTGAGAGTTGGATTTTCAAAAATGTATTTGATTGGGTCCATCTTAGAGATCAACAAAGTAGTATGGGCCAACATATATTGTCTAAGTCGGAGAGCAGCTCATACCAAAGCGCATTAAGTTTTCTCGAGCAGTGAGTATTTCATTTCACAGTTGGTAAACTTTTTGCTAAGGTAGTATATTGCATGCTCTTTTCGACCAAACTCGTCATGCTGCCCTAATACATACCCCATTGAGTTCTCTAACAATGTCAGATACATTATCAGGGGCCTACCTTCCACCTGAGGCGAGAGAATTGGAGGTTCCAGCAAATATTCTTTGATTCTATCAAATGCCGCTTGGCAATTGTTATTCCACCTGTCCGTCTGATTTTTCTTCAACAATTTAAAGATTGGTTCACAAGTGGTTGTAAGGTGAGAGTGAATCTATCGATGTAGTTCAAACTCCTGAGAAAACCACGAACCTATTTTTCTGTTTTCAGCATAGGCATTTCTTGTATAGCTTTTATATTGCTAGGATCTACCTCAATTCCTTTTTCACTTACAATGAAACCCAATAATTTTCCTGACCTCACCCCGAAGGTGCACTTATTAGGATTCAGCCTTAGTCTGGACTTCCTTAACCTTTCAAACAATTTTAACAAGTGAACAAGATGTTCCTCTTCGGTCTGGGACTTGGCAATCATGTCATTAACATATACTTTAATCTCCTTATGTATCATGTCATGAAAGATAGTGACCATTGCATGTTGATAAGTTGCCCCTACATTTTTCAAACCAAAGAGCATCACTTTGTAACAAAATCCTCCCCAAGGTGTAATGAAAGTGTTTTTCTCCATGTCTTCTGGTGCCATCTTGATCTGATTATAGCTAGAAAAACCATTCATGAAGGAAAACACTTTAGCTTGAGAAGTATTGTCAACCAGAATGTCAATATGCGGTAACGGGAAATCATCTTTAGGGCTTGCTCTATTCAAGTCCCTATAGTCTACACACATTCTGACTTTACCGTCCTTTTTAGGCATTGGTACAATATTCGCAATCCACGATGGGTAAGAAGTTACTTTCAAAAAGTCGACATCAAACTGCTTCTGAAATTCCTCTTTAATTTTCTTAGACATCTCAGGATGAGTTCGGCGAAGCTTTTGTTTAACAGGAGGACACTCTTCTTTGAGAGGTAGGTTGTGCACAACAATATATGTATCCAGCCCAAGCATATCTTCATAAGACCAAGCGAAGATATTCGTATACTCACGGAGCATTTCAATTAATCTTTGTTTGATGTTGTCTTCTAGAGCAGCCCTAATCCTGACTTCTCTTCGAACCTCTTCGGTGCCCAAGTTGATCAAATCAGTAGTCTCTTGGTGCGGCTGAATGACCTTTTCTTCTTGCCTCAATAATCTAGACAACTCTTCAGGAAGATCACAATCCTCCTTAGCTTCTTCTTCAGCTTGATAAATTGGGTTTTCAAAGTCATAAAGAGCCATAGTAGAATCATTCTCTACACTTTCTGAGATTAATGAGGGACATAATTCTTCATAACGGGTGACTCCAATGACGTCCTCGGTGAACCATTTGGCAAGCTTTTCATCTGGCACGGCAGGACGAACCCACTTATCCATCTCACAATCATTGTCACCATCCTCACTCACAACATGAGCCTCTTCATGGATAATCCCACCGCTAACAAATTGAATTGGGGGAGGAATACCTTGATCCTTGAGAGGATTAGAAATTGACATGCTTCGACCATCCACGAAGCCTAAACCTCTCTTGTCTGTCTGAGTAGGGAGATCCAACACTCTTCCCCAGCCTTCTGGATGACCAGAATGAACAATCATTTGTGCCTGATGATAAGATGACATGGGGACCTATGGCTTCTTATCCTCTTGACGAGGAACTCTGATAACTTGCACGGTCTCAAAGGCTTGGCACGACGTCTCATGGATTTCTCCCTCCACCTCAACATAGAGAAAGGAAGTCAGATGATTGACAATATAATCTTCTTTGTCACAAATGGTAACCACCTTCCCATTCAACAGGAACTTCAACTTTTGGTACAGAGTGGATGTGACAGCACTAGCCCCATGGATCCATGGGAGGCCCAACAAACAGCAATATGAAGGATTAATGTCCATGATAAAGAAAGTGACTTCAAACACCTGAGGACCTATTTTGATTGGTAAGTCGACTTCCTCGAACACTATTTTCTTGGACCCATCAAAAGCCTTAACAATCAAATCACTTGGCCTTAACAAAAGCCCATCGTAATCGAGCTTCAACAGAGCGTACTTGGGCAATATGTTAAGAGAGGAACATGTATCAACTAGCACATGGGACAAGATAGTTTTTCAATTTCCATAGAAATGTGCAGTGCTTTTTTGTGCTTTCTCCCCTCGGGGGGTAAATCAAAGTCTGTAAAACTCAACCCATTACTCGCAGAAATGCTATTCATAATTCCCTCAAATGGATTCACATATATCACTTAAGAAACAAAAGAGGTCCATAATAGCTTCATTAATGCATTTCTGTGGGATTCCGAGTCTCTAAGAAAAGCAAGGATGGATATCTTTGAGGGTGTCTGACTTAACTAGTCAATGATTTTGTAGTCACTCTTCTTGATGTACCTCATTAACTCGGCTACATCTTTAGCCATTTCATCATCAAAAATAGGAATATGGGGATTTTTCCCCGGTTTACCACCATCGATCACAATCTGCTTGCCCCTGGTTTTTGTTGCGGCACCTGTGCTACTTTTGAGTTATCCTGGTGGAGAGAAAATTCGGCCACTGCGAGTAATTCTGCTTTCACCGATGATGTCATGAACTTCAGACTCTTCTTCTTCTATCCGGCCCTTCTCAGACTTTTGAGTATCAAGTTTCTGCCCTTGTTGATAACACTCACCACCGTAATGCTAAGGAATTGCTTTGTTGCTAATATATGGTACTGGCCCAGGTACAATGATGGTTATAGGTGACTTTCTGACAGAGGCCGGAATTGTAACGGGCACTTGAATTGTTTTTGATTTGAAAGGAATGGTTATCATGTTGACCTTATCCTCTCCAACTTTAGTCTCAACGACTGTACGGTCGAACTACATAATGTGAAATCAAGCTTCTCAAATAAGCTTTTGTTTTGATGAAGACAAACCATGGCTAAAAAAGAAGGCAGAGATTTTGGTCAAGCATCTAAGCATCTAAGGATAATATCTTCACTCAAAGCTCTCAACAACTTTAAAGGTATAATAATATTATCTACTTTGATCTTAAGATATAGATGCTCAAACATGAAAAAGAAATGTTTAAGAATCATTTCTCAAGCTTTTCAAAGATTAAATTTCACTTTTCATATTCATGCAATCGATTTACATCTTAGTGCAATCGATTGCACTCTTCAAAAATTCCAAATCTTTTGCATCTGTTTCTGCATGCAATCGATTACATTGTTTATGCAATCGATTGCACACTTAATTTTTTTCAAAATGTTTGCTTTTGTCTTAGCATGCAATCGATTACATAGTTGGTGCAATCGATTGCACTTAGTTCATTTTTGCTACTGACTTTGCATGCAATCGACTACATTGTTGATGCAATCGATTGCACTCTTAAAATTTTGAAAATATAGCTGTTGAAAACCTTGTGCAATCGATTACACTAAAGGTGCAATCGATTACACACTGCATGAATTTGAAAAATTACAGCTTTGTTCATGCCTTTTAATCATGCCTTTTCATTACATCTTTTCACTCAAACTTGGCATTTGTTCATGATACATTTCCAGATCTTCATGATGTTTCAAAAGGGTGTTATGAACATATAAATATTAAATTTCAAATCCAGATCTAACACCTTCTTTCATAATATCTTTCTGAACATTCAAAATACAAACTCAAGCATTCTTCACTTTCATGCATAAGTTTTCTGCACATTTTCATACTTTAAACAGAAAACTTTGAGCAAATATATCTTGAGTCTTTGTAAAATATTATTATTGAAAGAAGAAGATTATACATTGTCAAATCACTCTTAGTGATCAATATTACTTTACTCACTCAAACTCACAAATTGATATTTACTTACTTATTTTCCAGGATTGTTGGAATTAAGTTTAAGTGTTTTTGTTGAAATCTTGTCTTTCCAAGTTGTTGGATACAAGTGTAGTTACATTGAGAGGATTGTTCTCATAGGTAACTTAGTGAAAATTCAAGAGGATTGTTCTTGGTTTGGTTGGTGGTTCTTCTGTAAGTTTGCCACAATAAGGAAATCTCTTTCATGTTGAAAGGGGACTGGAGTACTCTCGGACTGTGAGGGGAGCCAGGATATATCACCCGTGTCTCTTTATTTTTCTGCATTTTTAAGCTTTCCTAAACTCTCTTATAACCAGAAAAATAAGAACCATCATCACTAAAAACCATAATTTTTAAAAGTACCTAATTCCCCCCCCCCCCCCCCCTCTTAGGCGCACTTTGTACTTACAATTTCTATCAGAGCAGGTTATAGGTAACCTGCTCCTAAAAGATCCAGAATGGCTTCCGCAAATCATAATCCCATTTTTAGAGATGTGGTAGTAACAACAAGCCTCCTCTATTATGTGGTGAATACTTTGACTTCTGGAAAATTCGCATGAAGGCGCATCTAGAAGCACAAGGAGAAGAAATTTGGGATGCCGTCGAAAATGGTCCATTTATCCTGACAACGGTAATCAATGGTGTTGGCTCATCAAAGCCTAAAACTGCATGGGAGGATGATGATAAGAAGAAAGTTCTCTATGACAAAAAGGCTTATGTCGCATGGGAGGACAATGAAATAAGTTCCTCATCCGATTCCGATAGTGATGAAAGTGAAAATCTAGCATTGATGGCCTCACACCACTCCAATGATGAAGACAATGAGGTTAGTAATGAATTTTCTCTTTTTGATAGTGATGCACAAGGTGATATAGATGAACTATTGAATGAATGCAAAATCCTGTATAAAACCATTTCATCACAAAAGAAACAAATTTCATCCTTAGAAGAAAAATATGTTTCAATGGAAAAAGATTTCAAAGAAGAAAAACAAAAATCAAGTGATGAACAAAAACAGAATTTTGTATGCAAAAATTGTGATTCACTCTCTTTCCAAATTGTCCAATTAAAAAGAGTCATTGAAAGATATGAAAAAGGGAAAATTGGATTGGAAGGTGTTCTTAGCCAACAAAGATACTCCAATGATAAAAGTGGACTTGGATATTCAAAGTTCTCAAAACCAAGTTCCAACAAAACTATCTTTGTTAAGGCAAGTGATCAATCTTCCAAAGAGAAGGTGAACAAACCTAAAATAGTTCGTCACTATCCGAAAAAGAAAACATTTCCTAAGAAGAAATCATATCCTTCTAGATATAGAAGTAAATTTGAACCTACTTGTTTCTATTGTGGTATTAAAGGCCATACACCTAATGCTTGCTATGTTAGAAACTTTAGTGTGGCAAGTGGGCATTATGTATGGGTAAAGAAAGGCACTAATTATGAAGGACCCAAAGCAACTTGGGTACCTAACAAAACCTAATTTGTTTTGCAGGTATGCTTGAAAACCACATGCAATCTTTGGTATCTTGATAGTGGTTGTTCAAAGCATATGACAGGATACATAAACCAATTTTCACATCTAGCGCTAAAGGCCAAGGGTTTTGTCACTTATGGAGACAATAATAAGGGAAGAATCCTAGGAAAAGGCAAAGTTGGTGCTCCACCTTTCACATCCATTGAAGATGTTCATTATGTTGAAGGGCTAAAGCATAATCTTCTAAGTATTAGCCAACTTTGTGACAAAGGCTTCAAAATCAAGTTCACCAAGGATGAATGTTTGATAGAAGACGAAGTCACTCATGAGGTTATACTTAAAGGTAAAAGAATAAATAATATATTCATGATTTCCCTTGATGATCCATCTTTGAAGGTTAAATGTCTCATGGCGAACAACGATGATTCATGACTTTGGCACAAAAGAATTGCTCATCTTCATATGGAACACTTGAATAAATTAATCAAGCATGATCTTGTCATTGGATTGCCTAAGAGAAATTTCGTCAAAGATAGACTATGCGATGCTTGTCAAAAAGGGAAACAAACTAGATCAACTTTCAAATCTAAGAATGTGGTGTCCACTACAAGGCCACTACAATTGTTACATATGGATCTATTTGGTCCATCGAGAACAAGGAGTTTCGGAGGTAATGTATATGCTTTGGTTATTGTTGACAATTTCTCTAGATATACTTGGACATTCTTTTTAGTGCAGAAAAGTGATGCATTCAAGGCGTTCAAGAAGTATGCTAAACAAATTCAGAATGAGAAGTCTCTAACAATTTCCTCAATAAGAAGTGACTATGGCGGAGAATTCCAAAATGCTCTATTTGAAGAATTCTGTGGAGAACATGGAATATCTCACAACTTCTCGGCACCAAGGACTCCACAACAAAATGGAGTGGTTGAAAGAAAGAATAGGTCTCTTGTGGACCTTGCTAGAACCATGCTTAGCGACTCAAACCTTCCAAAATACTTTTGGGAGGATGCGGTGAGCACGACATGTTTTGTTAGCAATAGAGTTAACATTAGACCAATCTTAAAGAAAACTCCATATGAACTTTTCAAAGGGAGAAAACCAAACATTGCTTTCTTTCATATCTTTGGGTGCAAATGCTTTGTCCTAAACAATGACAAAGATAATTTGGGTAAGTTTGATGAGAAATCCGATGAAGGTATATTCCTTGGTTACTCACTCTCTAGTAAAGTATATAGAATATACAACAAAAGAACTTTGACTATTTAAGAATCTATGCATGTTTCTTTTGATGAATCTAACCCCTCCAAGGAGGATAATATTGTTTGTGATAATGATGATGAAATTTTAGAAGGTTCTCAAGAAAATTCTTCCAAGGATCAACCCATTCAACTAGAAGAATCACCTCAACAATAATCGGATCTCAATGATCTACCAAAAGAATGGAGAACTCATCGAGATCATCCTATTGATAAAGTGATTGGTGATATAAGTCAAGGCGTGTCTACAAGATTAAATCTCAAGGATGTTTGCCTAAACATGGCGTTTGTCTCTCAAATTGGACCTTCCAAAGTTGATGAAGCTTTAGGTGATGACCAATGGATCATAGCTATGCAAGAAGAATTGAATCAATTTGAAAGGAATCAAGTTTGGGAACTTGTTCCTAGGCCAAGCAACAAACACATTATTGGAACAAGATGGGTGTTCAAAAACAAACTTGACGAGAATGGAATAATTGTTCGCAACAAAGAAAGATTAGTAGCACAAGGCTATAATCAAGAAGAAGGAATAGACTTTGAAGAAACTTTCGCTCTAGTTGCAAGGTTAGAAGCTATTCGTCTCTTACTTGCCTATGCTTGTTCATTAAATTTTCAGCTTTTCCAAATGGACGTCAAAAGCGCATTCTTGAATGGATATATCACTGAAGAAGTATTCGTTAAGCAACCCCCTGGTTTCGAAGACTTCAAGAATCCATATCATGTATATAAATTAAGAAAAGCTCTCTATGGACTGAAACAAGCACCAAGGGCATGGTATGATCGTTTAAGCAACTTCTTATGCGAAAAAGGTTTCGAAAAAGGCAAAGTTGACAAGACTCTATTTATCAAGAAAATCAAAGGCGACATTTTTCTAGCACAAGTCTATGTTGATGACATCATCTTCGGTTCTTCAAATCAAGAAATGTGTGAAGAGTTCTCATCAATTATGCAAGGGGAATTTGAAATGTCCATGATGGGTAAAATGAACTATTTTCTTGGACTTCAAATCAAACAACTAAAAGATGGCATCTTCATCAACCAATCCAAATATTGCAAGGAACTCTTGAAAAGGTTTGACATGGATAGCTGCAAGGAAATGTCTACACCTATGGGTTCTGGTTCTTATGTTGATCAAGATGAATCAGGTGTTTCCATCGACATCACTAAATATCGAGGTATGATTGGCTCCTTATTATATTTGACGGCAAGTCGTCCTGACATAATGTTTAGTGTTTGTCTCTGTGCCTGCTTTCAAGCTAATCCAAAGGAATCTCATCTCACGGAAGTAAAGAGGATCATGAAGTATCTCAAAGGGACAACAAATGTCGGATTATGGTATCCTAAAGGTAGTGTCTGCAACTTAATTGGTTATTCTGACGCGGATTATGCAGGATGTAAAACAGATAGAAAGAGCACAAGTGGTACTTGTCACATTCTTGGTAATGCATTAGTATCTTGGGCCTGCAAGAAATGAGCATGTGTTGCTCTAAGCACGGCCGAAGCTGAATATATTGCAGCGAGTAGTGGTTGCGCTCAAATTTTGTGGCTAAAACAACAACTTCGTAACTACGGACTCGATCTAGGGTGCATTCCTCTAAGATGCGACAACACAAGTGCAATCAACATCACAAAGAATCTCGTCATGCATTCAAGGACTAAACATATAGACATTCGACATCATTTTCTCCGTGATCATGTTCTTCAAGGAGATGTCGAGGTAACCTTTGTAGATACTCATAATCAGCTTGCCGATATCTTCACCAAACCTTTGGCGAAAGAATCATTCTACAAAATTCGGCGAGAGCTCAGCATACTTGACGAACACGACGTATAAGGTGCATTCTACCCTTGATATATCTTTTATATTTGTTTTTATACATGTCATATATGATTTTATGCTATGTGATACTTATTTTTCAAGAAAAATTGGTTTTTGGACAATTTTTTGTTGGTGCAAATCGATTGCACAAAGAGTGTAATCGATTGCACAAATATATATTTTCATTCTATCCATTATGTTTCATGTGCAAATCGATTGCACCTTTAATACAATCGATTGCACTATGTGCATTTTGCTTTAATTTTTGTTTCTGTTTGTGTGCAAATCGATTGCACATGGTAATGCAATCGATTGCACGCACTGAAAGTAACTTTTATGACAGAAAATTAATATTGGTCGGAATTTACTCTCTCATATTCCCAAGCCAAATACACTTCAATACTAATAACTCATTCCATACCTACCCAAATCACTTCCAATTCTCTTTCACATAACATTTCTCTCTCACAAAACCTTTCTCTCTCAAAACCCTAAAAACACAAAACCTAAAACACCATATCCATGGCTTCCAGAACAAAGAGAAAGGCCTCAGTCTCAGATAAAGGGAAAAAGAATATTGACTCATCATCCAATCCACTGCTCTCAACTCTCACCGAAGCACAAGAACTCAAATTTGTCAAAGACTTCCAAAGGAAAATTGTATCAAATCCCAAGTATGGTATTCTCTCCTCCTTTCCTCAAGAATGTTTTTCATTTCAGAACGATCTAGCTGCTTATGGACTGGAACCTTTGATTTCTTCATACGGTCCATACTACCCGGATCTGGTAAGAATGTTTTTCAGTAACCTAACTCCCTACAAAGAAAAGATTGTCACATATGTGCTGGGAACTCGTATCTCTCTGACTCCTCAGGTTGTTGGTGAGATCTTGCATATTCCTTTTACCGGAAGCTCCCTATATGATCCTGAAGATGAAATATGGGATGGCTATACGAAAAAGGGATTCTTTTACAGCATTGGGCGGTTAAGTGAAGCTGAATTTCGCGCCAAACGGATACGTGGTCTTGGAGGAGTAATTCCTTCTAGAGATTCTTGGAGTGCAGGTAACCTCCATATAGACGATCGTTTATTTCATTATTTCTTGGTCTATATACTTTTTCCAAGAGCTGGAAACCATTGCACGGTTACCGACTTCGAGATGCAGCTTATTTATGCGAGGAAAAAAGGAGTAAATGTAAATTGGGCAAGGATGATAATGATGCATATGCTGAGAGTGGATGAAAAATTAAAATTCCATCCATATGCTTACTTTGTCACTTTAATTATGGAGGATTTTGGTGTGGATTTTGGTGGTTTTGAAAAGGTGGATATGGACCCTATTTTGAACAAAATTTCAATTAAGAATGTTGATTTAAGGATGGGTATACATTTTAATCCGGAGACAAAGACCATCACCTATATTGGTGAAGATGTTGTTGGCAATGAAGATAATGACCAAGAAGCTGAAGGCGGTGAAGCTGTACCTCCTCCTCCTCCTACTGCTCCCTCTGGTCCAAGCAATCAAGAACTCATAGACTACATGTCTCAACAGTTTGCTGCAATGAACACCAACATCAACAATCAATGGAGTGCAATCAATGACTCCACTACAAACCGGATAAATGATTTTCGCTCGGATGTGAACCAACAATTCTCATACCTTTATTCTCACCTTCATATCCCACCATATGACCCAAACAACCCAGCTGCACCTCCTCCTCATTACACAGAACCTCCACTGCAATAACAATTCCCCAACCAAGGCTCATGGCGCTACAATCATCCAGACATTCATCACCCCTAATGTTCTGGATGATATTTTTTCTGTTGTGTTGTTATCTTTCAGTGATTCATTTGTTTAACTTTTCTGTGTAACTCTTAAACAATATGTGTTCCTATTTTATATTCTATAATTTTGTCATATATTGTTCTATTATCTGCTTTTAGCATCTTTCCCTTCTTTTTGATAATGTCAAAGGGGGAGAAAGATGTATGGTACTTTATGCTTGTATTTCCCTTGTCTTACTTTTCAAGGTACTCTCCAATCAAGATGAAGAATTGCAAGGATTCCAACCCTCTCCTACATAGGGGGAGTTTTTCATCTTAGGGGGAGAAGCTCTTCCGGAAAGTACATCACATAAAGAAAGATTGTTTGTCATCATCAAAAAGGGGGAGAATGTGAAATCAAGCTTCTCAAATAAGCTTTTGTTTTGATAAAGACAAATCATGGCTAACAAAGAAGGCAAAGATTTTGGTCAAGCATCTAAGCATCTAAGGATAATATCTTCACTCAAAGCTCTCAACAACTTTAAAGGTATAATAATATTATCTACTTTGATCTTAAGATATAGATGCTCAAACATGAAAAAGAAATGTTTAAGAATCATTTCTCAAGCTTTTCAAAGATTAAATTTCACTTTTCATATGCATGCAATCGATTTACATTTTAGCGCAATCGATTGCACTCTTCAAAAATTCCAAATATTTTGCTTCTGTTTCTGCATGCAATCGATTACATTGTTTGTGCAATCGATTGCACACTTAATTTTTTCAAAATGTTTGCTTTTGTCTTAGCATGAAATCGATTACATAGTTGGTGCAATCGATTGCACTCAGTTCATTTTTGCTACTGACTTTGCATGCAATCGACTACATTGTTGATGCAATCGATTGCACTCTTAAAATTTTGAAAATATAGCTGTTGAAAACCTTGTGCAATCGATTACACTAAGGTGCAATCGATTACACACTGCACGAATTTGAAAAATTACAGCTTTGTTCATTCCTTTTGATCATGCCTTTTCATTACATCTTTTCACTCAAACTTGGCATTTGTTCATGATACATTTCCAGATCTTCATGATGTTTCAAAAGGGTGTTATGAACATATAAATATTAAATTTCAAATCCATATCTAACACCTTCTTTCATAATATCTTTCTGAACTTTCAAAATACAAACTCAAGCATTCTTCACTTTCATGCATAAGTTTTTTTGCACACTTTCATACATTAAACAGAAAACTTTGAGCAAATATATCTTGAGTCTTTGTACGATATTATTATTGAAAGAAGAAGATTATACATTGTCAAATCACTCTTAGTGATCAATATTACTCTACTCACTCAAACTCACAAATTGATATTTACTTACTTATTTTCCAGTATTTATGGAATTAAGTTTAAGTGTTTTTGTTGAAATCTTGTCTTTCCAAGTTGTTGGATACAAGTTTAGTTACATTGAGAGGATTGTTCTCATATGTAACTAAGTGAAAATCCAAGAGGATTGTTCTTGGTTTGGTTGGTAGTTCTTATGTAAGTTTGCCACAATAAGGAAATCTCTTTCATGTTGAAAGGGGACTGTAGTACTCTCGGACTGTGAGGGGAACCAGGATATATCGCCCGTGTCTCTTTATTTTTCTGCATTTTTAAGCTTTCCTAAACTCTCTTATAACCATAAAAATAATAACCATCATCACTAAAAACCAGAATTTTTAAATGTACCTAATTCACCCCCCCCCCCCCCCCTCTTAGGCGCACTTCGTACTTACACATAACTCCCTTGGTAATCAAATCTTGGACTGAATCCTTCAGACACTGGAAACCCTCCGGTCATACCAGACAATCTTCACAATC
Organism: Vicia faba; assembly: GCA_948472305.1. Classification (NCBI taxonomy): domain Eukaryota; kingdom Viridiplantae; phylum Streptophyta; class Magnoliopsida; order Fabales; family Fabaceae; genus Vicia; species Vicia faba. The sequence continues at coordinate 271,018,084 of OX451741.1, read as the reverse complement.
AAACCCACAACCCAAAAACACACCTTTCTGCGTTAACTGTTCTTTCACGAATGAGAGGGGCGTAATCAGCTGATTCACATCCATAACAAGATTCAGACCTTTATCTTCAATAATGGCACCGACAGTGGCATTTCCATGAGTTGACGTTTCTCAACCAACTTCAACTCTAGTAACTCAGGTAGCAATTTTGCATAGGGAATGGGAATTGTGTCAAATTTGTTGGGCGGTTGTTTTGGCCTCTGTTGGTAGCCCTGCCTGGGCGCATATGTCTGCTGTTGGGGTGAAGCAACTGGTATTGTTACGACAGCAATATGGTGATTTGTATCATGGTATCTACCTTTCCCTTTACGAGGATAGACCGTACTGGATTCTCCTTCCTTTTTATTTTGGTGACCACCGAAAGACTTCTTAATATTACCAACATTATTTCCAGCAACAACATCTTGGATTTTTCCCAACTTAATTCCAATTTCAATTTTCTCTCCATGTGTTACCATCTCAGCAAAAGTACCTGATTTACTTCAAGTTGTGTAGTATTGGCCCTACAATGTACTACTAAACATTTCTACCATCTCCCATTCCAACATGGGCGGTTGAACCTTTGCAGCCATTTCTTGTCACCTTTGGGCATATTCTTTAAAAGATTCATCCCGCTTCTGGGATAAATTTTGTAGTTGGGTTCTTATAGGAGCCATGTCGATGTTATATTGATAGTGCATAACAAAATCCTTAACCAACTCTCTCCATGTACGGATGTAACTGCTTTCCAGCTGCATATACCACTCGAGTGGGCCACCTGTCAAGCTGTCTTGAAAGAAGTGCATCAACAACTTTTCATCGTTTGAATATGCAGACATCTTTTGGTAGAAAGACTTAACATGGGTCTTTAGATAAGAAGTGCCTTTGTATTTCATAAAATCAGGCACCTTGAATTTCGTGGGAATCCTCACCCCAATCACTAAGTCCAAATCGGACATGTCAAAGCCTATTGCATCTTGACTTTCAAACTTGTGCATCCGCTCTTCAAGTATACGCAATTTCTTATCAGATTCTATTAGTTCATCAACATTAGACATCCAACCTTTCCAATTATCTTCTTCTAGAGGCCTAGAAGGAATACAAACAGGTCTCGGTAGTATAACGGGTTGCTCAATACTCTGACGAACAGGAGTAGGCAGAGGAGGGTTCCCCACAACTTGAATCCCAAGGATACCTTGGTTACCTGCAGGATTGCTGAGATTTGTAGGCTGGCCATTTTGCATATTCAAACTGACATTCGAATCCAGATTCACATTCCGAGTACCTCCCAGATTCTCCACTATATTCTGAGCACCCAGAGTACCATTAGGATTGTTGATGACGACCCCTGGAGGATTTGAATTCAAAGTTTCACCACCATTATTCAAAGTTTCAGCAAGCCTCATAATTATGACTCTCATCTCTTCTTACTGGCGAGCCATGTTCTGAATGATCTCCATCAACTGGTCAACCTGAGTATCCATCCTAGTGCCCATAGCCACAACATCTGCTTGAATTTGTTCCATCTGTCTCTTGGAAGTACTCCAAGTATTATAACGATGAGAATTTATAGTAGCAATCTCTGTAAAGAAACCCAAATCAAATATAAAAAACCTGTCGTGACCACCTGTCATGATATGGTATGCATGGATGAATGGTTATGCATGAAGTGTTATATCATTCCCAGGAGAATCCTGTGGTTTTTCATCAAGCATCAATAATTAATAGGATAGAGAACAAGATAAAATGAAACAAAGACAAAGTATATGAGTAAAAGTTGCTCATATCATAGAGTCTAATAAGCATCCACACAATAGGGATTTAGTACAAATAAAGTCAATTATTAAAAAGACTCCGTCCAACAAGACTGGTGGTGACTTCCTTAACCAAACAAACATAAAAAGCATGTGCAGTAAAAATTTATCCTTAAACTCAACTACTTGGCTAATCATCCTCGGAAAACGGGTCTCCAGTCACAAAGCCCCTCTTATTCACCAAAATCAACAAACAACGATACTTGAGTTCCCAATCCTCAGAACCTGTGTTTCCCACTTCAACTTCTTCTGCTGGAACCTTGTCTTTATTTTCTACTTGGGCTTTGATTGTTGTCAACTCTTTCACAACTTGAGTCAAGCGAACACCTTTCTCTTGCAGATTTTTCTTTAAAGTCTTAAACTCCTCGAAATTCTTAGCTTCCAATTCCTCTTTAGCCAACTGAAGCTTTTCTATCTCCTGACGACTAGCCCATAACTCTTCAGCTTGTCAACCAGTTGTACCAGAAACCCCGACCTTGAGCCTTTTTTACTGCTCAAGCAAACCATATATTTCTAGCAGTTGGTTCTTCACTCTGACTTCCTTCATAAGCCTCTTTTTATCTTTCAATTCAAAAGAGAGAGATCCATGCTTATTTCTTTCTGATTATCTTGGAGTTTGAGATTCTCCGCCTTGACAATCTTGAAACATGTCAAGGGTACAACACCCGGCCCTCCTGACGCGGACTTCCTAGAAGATGAACCTACATGAGATAAGTGATCAATCGCCTGACCATCGGTTAATGGATTGAACTCAGGCTGCAGATATAGCTGCTTTTCCTTTTTATAAGGTAGCAAAATCTTCTTCACGCGGTCTTGGATCCAACTTGTATAAGTGTCGCAAGCTGCACTTCCATTCTGACTAAAAGAAATTTTCCCTTTACGGTGAACGTGTTCCCAATCCTTCTGCACCTTTCCAAGCAAAACTGCATCTTCCCCTTTTCCGAAGTAAACAGTGTCTATCACTTCCTGCTCAGTGGGTCTATCCATCATTACGATTCCTAATTGACAGCGTGCCAGGATAAGATTATAATTAATGCAGCCCCTTGTTCCCATGAGCGGAACATTAGGGAATTCTCCACACCCTATAATGATCTCTTTCAAGTCCATCACACTTTCCCAAACAATGTCATACATAGTGAGTCTCATGATACGCTGAGACCACAAAGATGAATCAGCAGTATAAACAAAAGGCCCTTTTGTAGGAATGTTCATCAACAACCATTTGTAAAGCTCAATCACACAACACATGACTTCCCCTTTCTTCCCATGTCGAGAATGGATGGTGTAATAAGTGTCAGAAAGTAGGGTTGGTACCGGGTTACAATTCATGAAGACATATAATGCGGACACATGCACCAACTTCTCTAAAACTGGAAAGAGGACCAAACCATAAAACATAGCTGCCAGAAGCGCATTAAATGCGGTCTAATTTATATCCCTTTCAAAACCCTTGGCCTTTAATATCAAATAATTCAGAGGGAGACCACTAGTGCCGCTTTTGTTAATACAATTACTTTTAACTTCACCATGGGTGAAATAAAGAGCCTTGGCAATTGCCATGTAGTCCGGAGTTTCTGGTACTTGAACAAAAGGAATACTGTTGTCCAACTTGACATTCATAATGTGTGCCTATTCCTCAAGAGTTGGTGCCAATTGATAGTCCCGTAAAGTAAAACAACGTAACTACGGACCATAGAACTGAAGAAGTCTTCTCACGACCCACTCTTCAAAATCATCTTTCACCAATGGCAATAATTTTCCATACTGTCCTCTGAAAACTTCTTCATTTGATCCTCTCACAAGAGCTCTTACCTCTTGCAATCGACCACCAAAGCACAGAAACTGATAAGAAGAAGTGTTTTTGAGAGGCTCTGAGCTTGTCTCCATGTTGTTATACATCCTTGATGCTAATGAAAAACCTTAGAATAATCCTGGGAATGAAATGCAAATGCAGGTTAGACATATATATTATTATTTTTTTGCGTTTCTTTTGTAAAATAAATATGCCATGATTCAAGTGAAATAAACATAAGATCAAAGTTTCCACAATGCTGATTAACCATTGTGCTTTTTCTGATCATGTTGGGTGTATTAGGATAAAAAATCCAGAATCATGAACCCAAATAAACCTCTTGGTCGATGGATCAGAAACTCGGAAAATAAATCTGAGAACCATTAGAACAACATCGTCGCTCACAGAACATAGTTACCATTGGAACATATTCACCAACTGTACCTGTGATAATCAAGTCCCTCCCATCTCACGGGTGAAAAATAGGTCAGGGTAAGATCGAGTAACCCAGAATCGAGGGTACTCCTGAAAAACTATCGCCATATCACCTACGTGAAAACAATATCCTCTCATTTGTACTTCATATGAGCGTAGACGACATGGCGGCAATAGTGAAACCTAAGTCAACTAGTCGTCCATGTTCCACTCTATTCCTAGGGTCCCTATGATTGTCACTTGGCCTGGGTATTGGGCTTTTTACCTCTTGTAACACTAACCCAATCATGAAAACAGATCCAACACAGTAGTATCACCACTATATGGAACGCGATAAAATGCAATGCAAACATATACTTAAATAAACATGCACAAAATGAACAAGCTATAAAGCATAAAAATAAACACCCAAGGAAAAGAAAAAAAGAGCTAGGATCGACTCCGAGATGGACCAGCAATAGGTCAATACTCCCCAGTAAAGTCGTCAGCTGAAACAACCGGTTGAAAATCATATGATATAAAATCAATAAAGTCGTCGTCGAACGTTTTTTTGTCCCACAAGAAGGGAAAGGTAAACATCGAGTAAACCTGAGAAGGGTGAAATCACGATCAAACGACCGAGAGATCAGGTAAGGAAGTATGTTACGCGAGGGGAAGGTATTAGCACCCCACACGCCCGTAGTACTCTACGGTATCCACTCTTGTTGTCTATCTTATGGGTGTGTTTCAAATCTAGAACTTACAAGCTTAAAAAAATGCAAAAGGGGTATGAATGCAAAAGAAAAGAGAAAATAATGTAGGGAAAAAAAAGTTGTGCTCGTTCGGGCCCTACCTTGATGCCTACGTATCCCTTTTAAGGAATCAGAGCATCCGTAGTTCGGCTCACATGTTTCAGTTTGTTTTGTGTTTTTTAATTAAACAATGTTAGGTTCGAATCAATCCACCGCGGCTTGACCTTTGGAGACTCACGACCTTTAGCGGAAGGGAACTAATATGTTATTAGAAAAGAAATGCCGATTGACAAAAAGAAAGGTGTTGGTTTGTCTTTTTTACCTTGGAAAAGGATTTGAAAGTTTTAAGTGTTTTATGATTTGCAAAGAAAAAGAAAAGAAAGGTTTTTGTTTTATTATGCAAAGGATGCAAAAGAAAAGAAAACATCTAAGGGAGACTAACCTAAATTTATCCCTAATGTTATCACACAAATGATTGACCCCAAAGTTGAGTTTTGAAGGGGGAACTCTGACCTATGTTGACATGCATGGATAACAATCCCAATGTCTATCTCAAATCATCATCTATAGATGAATCAAGAAGTCCTAAAGGAGCATAGCGAGGGTCTATCACCTAAAAATATGTCTATCACGAATCATCATCTATAGTTGAAACGAGAGCTCCTAAGGGAACATGCCGAGGGTATATCATCCTAAAACATGCACACAAAGACAAAATCAAGAAAGCAATCCAACAAGCTCAAGAGAGCACAAACAATATGTCATGAGCAGCACATGCTAACTCAAATCAAATGCCTAACCATGATATAGACGATCAAGGTAGGTATGAAATCAAGTAGGGATGCTTTAGCCAAGGGGTCATATGAACCGAGGAAAACAAGTGGGGAGAGGATAGAAGAAAATAGAACAGAGCATCAACGTTGACCAACGCAAGCTCAAGATAAAATGTGGGGGATTGATTAGAGATACCTTTTCCACTTGACGACTCGATAACCATGATCTGCACAACTCTGAAGCATCGATGTACAACAGAAGCTAAGGATGACATGGACTAGAATGTGCGGGGGTCGATTGCAGACCCTCCCCGCTTTCCTGCTTTTGAGGACTTATTATCTGTAATATAATGTGGGCACAAATGTAAACATGCGTGCGGAATACCTACTTCGAAGGTAGGATTTCAAACAAGCACAAGTAGCACACAATGGCACATATTGCGAAATTGCCATAAGCGGGTCTTTAAATAAACCAGAGGGGTTCCTAACATGATCAGCAACGAAAATCCCCGTCATACATCTCTAGTCCTACTTCTCATGGTAAGGAAAGCAGTAAAGCGCAAAAATAGTAAAAAGGAAGAGATGAAATACCAAACAGATAACAATCCGTATCAAGCAAGCAAAAATAAGAAACCTGGAAAACTTCAAGCAAGCTAGCATCAACAAAGACACTCAGTGAGAATATGCATCGAGGCATCAATAAGCAAGATCAGAATGTGTAGCGGACACATCCGTATCACAAAGTTCCTGAACAAAATACAATTATGAAAATCAAGAACGGAATGTGTATCGACACATCTGTATTTCCGAGCACCTGTACAAAATACAATTATACAAAATGTGTGACACAAAACAATGGCATGCGTGTCGAATGCAAAAATTGGACCACAAATCGAAAGTCCAAACAAGTTTTCCGATCAAATAATCGAGTAATAATTACATGATCGGAAACCATCCAAATGTACCTTGCAAAATCAACACACATGTTAAAAAATAACAAGGAAAATTAAAGTATAAAAAAGTATAAGGAAATTTGGAGCAAACAATAGCCAAAGCAAAGCCAAAGAAGCAAAAAGCAAAAATTTAGAAAAGATGCGTTGACCGCAACAGGGCGTGAGTCGACTCATGCCTAAAATTTTCCCAGTTTTCATCGACAGGAGGGTCGGTGCAACACTTCCCGCAGGTGACCAAAATGTTTGCGTCGACCACAATAGGGCTTGAGTCGACTCATGCCTGGGATTTTTCTCAGTTTGCATCGACTAAAGGGTCGGCGCAACACTTCCCGTGTGTGGACCAAATTGTTTGCATCGACTCAAAAAGGCTATGCGTCGACTCAACTGCAGTCTTGTTCAATTGAAACTTTGAAGTAACATAACTTGTGCATCGAGTGTCCGTTTTGCGCATGGTTCGAATTGTTGGAAAGCTTTAAAATTATAGAATATCCACAGCACAAAATGGAAACCAAAACAACAAAAATTATACGACAAATTCTATGATCTTAGCACGATCGACATGTGAATTCGTGATCCAATTTCATGAGTTTCAGTGCATTTTTATCGGATCAAAAACCAAATTCACGTCAATTATGCTATGACCATAGCACAAGGAAATTTATACACAACCAAAAATTAATTGAATCACACGGTAAGATCAAGGCACAATGGCTCAAGCATTTTGTCAAACACATAATCTCTGAAATTCAACTCATGATTTTTGCATAATTAGAGATCCAAATTATACTACACATAATCAATCAAGAATCATGAATTAAGCTTGAAATAATTTCAACATTTTGTTTTCTCAAATAAGCACTTTCATGAAAATCAATTAATTGAATAAGCACTTATTTAATCATCCAATTCCAGATTTTCACATCATGATTCAAGATCAATTCAGATTTTCATAATCGAAATCACTTCCACAATTCAAATTAGATCAAAGTTCAATTTATTGATCCACAAAGTGCTTATTTAAGAATCACATATTTGAAAAGTGCTTAAATCAAGAAAAGCTTGCCGTAGAATTGAAGAGGAAGCTTAAGTATAGAGATCACAACAATCGGATTTGAGATCGGAGAAGAATTAAGCTTCTTTAACTTTTTGGATCTTGAAGAAGTTGTTGGAAAAGTTGTTGGTGTTCTTAATGAAAATGAGAGAAATTTTCTCTTTGATCCTTGAGAAAGATGAGAGAAAGTTTTTGAGTGTTTTTGAGAATTGGTCAATTATGAGAGTCCTCTTGAAAATTGGAGTAAATAATAATATATAGTATGCCCTTTTTTTGAATGATCGAGCCTCCAATAAACACAAGCAAATGTGCAAATTTTCACTTCATCAGAGTCTGATACCTTAAGGTCAAATTCGCAGGTCCCTCGGCATGACATTCGAAGTTGAAATGTGAAACTAAAATGTAGCCAAATTCGAGAAAAACATCGTGTCCGAAGATGGGCTCAATCGGATAAATGGTGAATTAGTTATGATTTTTTTGAAGTTTCGTCTCAGATGAAAATATTTCTCGGTTCAGAATTTTCAAATGTGTTGCGCGCGTTTTGGACCAAAAACGAAGGTCTTCGGGATACTGTTCAAATTGGAAAGCTGAAAGCAATATTTATCTAACTCAATTTTTGAACCAGTGCCACTAGAACCAGCTCGATACGATAATAATCGACCGAGTTTTGATTTTCTGAAGATGAAGCAGGTGAACATTTGTCACAATTTTCTTGTACGAACATATTTGATAAATTTATATATTCGAAGACTCTATGAGTAGAACTGGCTTCTAACCGTGAGATACGAAATGTAGATGACATCAAGATAGAATTTTGGCCACCGGAACGGCTTCAAAACGATAAACGGTCTTCGAATTATGAATTTTTTAGTGTGCGAAAACCGCACCTTCAACACTTTTTCACAATATTTTCACTTGTACATTTTCCGAAGATCCGCTTACTCGGGGGCTTTCCCTGAGGAATTGGCTCTTGGTTCGAGCACACGAAATGGATTAAATATCAAGACGATTCTTTTGAATAGTAAAACCAACTTGAGATGATGAACCAAATTGGAGTTATGAATTTCAGAATATCCGCAAAACAAATGAATCAACTGTCGATTACAATTACGCATTGTCTCAAATTCACTAAAACGTCCAATTTATTTTCAACTCTAAGCGCACTGATACACCTAGAAACCAGAAAAATGATGACTTGCTTGTTGATCAGATAGCCTTGATCCCAGGAAATGCATGTATGCAATATGATAATGCAATATAAGTCAATTAGGATCGCAACGAAGAGGGCAAATTTTGGGGTACAACACCGGTGTAGTCTAGTTCGGGGGTCAGTTCTGGCATCAAGTGGTTCTAGCCCCCTCCTGATCGAAGTTACGTGGGATCGAAACGGTGATCCTCCATTTCAAGTCCAACGTCAATCACCACTAAACCAACTAACGATTGGTTAAAATTAAAGTATTTAACATAATAATATAAGCAAAAAAAAGTTATATATCTCTCACCTTTAATAATAGTAAATTTAAATTACTCCTTATTTAATGTAACTTTTATTTCTAATGATCAAATTTATTAAGCTATTGAGCATCATAACTCAATTTATTACTAAACAAGATTTAACTATTTTCAATTAGAAATATATATAATCGATTTGATTTGGATCAGATTTTGATCAATATTTATTTAAATTGTTGATATCTCTATCGATTTAATTTAGTTCAATTTTTAGAATTTTTAAAAAATAAAATCGAATCAAACTAATCGGTTTGATTTTGTTCAGTTTTTGGATTAATTTATGACATTTTTTCAATCATTATATTCATATGTATATTCTTTACTATCATATATTTCAGTAAATTTTTTACTATTATTTTCTAAATAATACATTTCATATAATACATTTTATCTATTTCATATTCTATTTTTCAAACAACATACAAGTTATACTTAATAAATACAAAACACTAACAAATAAATACAACATTAACAACAAAAGATTGTAATACAAAGAAACTAACATGTTCCACACCTCATAAAACACATAAAAACTATTTTGTAATAAGGCTAGAAAGAATTTCGTTGAAGAAGAAGAAGAAAACATATAAAAATATGAAAACTAATCAAGAGAACTTAAACCACAAAAAAGACAACCAGAACATAGGGGAAAAACAATAGCGAGTGTAACAGTGGTGGAGGCTGACGAGAACAACACGTTGGCGAGAATGTGTTTTTGTGACTTAGAGTTTCTACTTTGTATATTTGAAGTTTGGTTACTAGTAGCGTGTTTTGCTTAAAGAATTGAAGAGTAAACAAAGATGTAGAAGAGTTGGATCAGTGTAAAACTTGGGCTTAATAATGGATTGAATAAAACATTAAATGCGTAAATATAACCATCAATAATGTTTACTAATCAGTTCTTAAAATCTAAAATTGATAATCCAATTAAATCACACACTAATGCAAAATACTCCTAACATAACATGTTATTACCGCGACTATTAAATCAACCGTTTCCACATTTTATGTTTCTATTGATTTTGCTTTTATTGGTATATGTTGTTTAAGGTATGTTGTTTAAGGTATGTTGTTGTTGATAAAAGTTGTATGTTGTTTATGATTTAGTTTTTTTAGACATATGTTGTATGTTGTTTAAGGTAAGTTGTTGTTGATAAAAGTTGTATATTGTTTATAATTTAATTTTTGTTGATATATGTTGTATGTTGTTTAAGGTATGTTATTGTTGATAAAAGTTGTATATTGTTGATGATTTAATTTTTATTAATATATGTTGTATGTTGTTGAAGGTATATTGTTCTTGATAAAAGTTGTATGCTGCTTATGATTTAGATTTTGTTGATATATATTTTATGTTCTTTAAGATATATTGTTGATAAAAGTTGTATGTTGTTGATGAGTTTGTGTTTGTTGATATATGTTCTACGTTTTTAAGGTATGTTGTTGTTAATACAAATTGCATATGTTGTTGATGATTTTGTGTTTGTTGATATATATTGTATGTTGTTTAGGATATGTTGTTGTTGATAAAAGTTGTATGTTGTTGATCATTTGATTTTTGTTGATATATGTTGTATTTTTTTTAAGTTACGTGATTGATGTTGTTGATGATGATTTATTATGTCATATGTAGTTTGAGTGCTTTATTAACCTGTCACTAACTAAATAACCTTTCTAACTGAATTAAAAATTTATAATATAAAAAATTAAGTTATGTTAGAACACGACTTACATTGATCAATTTTTTCTGAGCTTTCTTCCTTTCATTTTACGTATCTCTCCCTCTGAGAGTTAAAATTTGATTTAATGTTTGTAATTCTTCAATCAACACTCATTTCTTTACTAGTTCAATGAACTAATAGAGAATGAAGTGTTGGTTGAAGAGACATAGTCATTGAACCTAATTTTAACCCTCAAAAAGCAAGAAATTGAGAATGAAAGGAAGAAAGTTAGGAAAATATTGATAATTGTAACTTGTCATTCTAATATAACTTAATTTGGAAAATTATTAATTTCTATATCAGATTGAAAAGTTATATGTTTAGTATGTAGTTGGTGAAATAAGCATTCCACGTATGTTATAATAAACTCAAATGAACATATCACAACAATTGAAAGAAACAACTGTAGTGACAAGTTTGGCGATGAGTCTTTCACTACGGTTGAAATAAATAACTATGGTGAAAAGTTAAGAAAACAACCAAAATGTTGGTCTGGGAATCGAACCGCTGACATCTACCTTTTACTACGATTGTCATAAGAAACCAGTTGGGTTTGAACTCCCTATGTGGAGAAAAACCTAAATATGAATAGCCCATTTTTCTCACTTATTTAAGTGGAGAATGTCAATTTAGGGTTAAGAGAGATAGAGAGAAAATAAGGATTCAAAAAAAGAGAAATGAGGATAAAAACTCATTCTTGTTTTTTCTGCAGCAGTCTCACTAAAACGAAGATCCCTGATTCGTTCACCTACGATCAAGCTGAAATTTGGTGGGCTTGTTTACAACATATATATCTAATTTTTTACTGTTAGGATCTTCAAAACATGGTCTAAGTTGAGAGATATCGGCTTCGCACTGAAGCTGTAGATTTGGGAAATTTTTCAGCTTTTTGGTTCTTATTTGTAAGTTACTTTGGTTTGTAATTTTTCAGTTGTTATCACTATTTTGTGAATCACTTTAAGAATCTCTTATAACCTCAATTGATTATAGTGGAGCTATTTCTTTGGTATGGACTACTCGTGATTTTTACTCTCATATTGAGGGGTTTTCCACGTTAAAAATATTGGTGTTCTTTTGTGCTTTTTATTGTTCAGTTATCGTCTTATATTTGTTGTTGATCCTTAAGGTTCCTACAAGTTTGGGAAATATTATATATTCATTGCGTATTATTCTGCTATTTTATCTTAATTTTTCATCAGAGTGGCATCAGAGCTCTTCGTTAAGGGCTATTTTACTTGTTCGAATGATGGAGTCAAATACAAAGATGAAGATGGTATTGTTAAATGATTCTAAATACCATTTATGAAAAAATTTACTATTTGTGAAGAAATTGCATTTAAAACCCTATTTTTAGTTCTGTAAAGCCGAATTCTGTGTCTGGTGAAGATTGGGAGTTTGAACATCAACAAGTATATGGTTTTATTTGACAATATATAGAAGATAATGTTTATAATCATATTGCTAATGAGACACATGAAAAAACTTTGTGGGAGAAGATAGAGTCCTTGTATGCCTCTAAATTAGGGAATAATAAATTTTTCTTGTTGAATAACTATTTTGAAGTATAAGGAGGGGACTTTTATTTTATATAACTTGAGTGAATTTCAATGGCTCCTTGATCAGATGTCAGGAATGGGTATTAAATTTCATGATGAACTTCTGGGACTATTTCTATTGTTATCTTTACTAGAGTCCTGGGGGACATTTCGGGCTTCTATTACAAGTTTTGCTCCTAAAGATATTATTTCTTTAGAAACGGCTAAGGTGGTATTCTTAATGAGGAGATGAGAAGAAAGGCATAGGGTTCTTCATCTTAGTCTAAGGTACTTGTCACTAAAATAGGGGGGAGAACTCATAAAAAGGAACCAAAGGGTGGTAGAGAGAATAGCAGAAGCAAATCCAAACCACGATATAAGAATCTGGAGTGTCATTATTGTCACAAAACAGGACATGTACCAAAGTATTGTTATCAGTAGAAAAGGGATAACAGAGACAAGAAAGGTAACAAAGAGATCATGATGATGATCGTTTTACTACTGCTACTTGTAATGATATTTTTATTCTACATGATCGTGAGTCTGTTAATCTCGTATCAGACGAGAGTATGTGGATATTTGATGGTGGTGCTACATTGCATGTTACATCAATAAATGATTTCTTCACATCTTATACTTCTGGTGACTTTGTAGTGTTAAAGATGGGTAATGATGGTTTATCTAAGGTAATTGGTGTTGGTGATGTTTGCTTACAAACCAACATGGGAATGCAATTGTTACATAGAGGTGTCAAACATGCTCTGGATGTTCGCTTTAATTTTATCTATGCACATATGCTTGATGATTATGGTTATCACAATGACTTTGGTTCTGGAAAGTGGAAACTCAACAAAGGTAATTTGGTTGTGGCTATAGGGGAAAATTTTTCTAAATTGTATTGGACAAAAGCTTTGGTTGTTAGGGATAGTGTGAATGCTATTGACATGGAAGCATCTTTGTGGAACCAGAGACTTAGCGATATTAGTGAAAAGGGGTTGAATATTTTGGCCAAAAAGTATGTTCTTCAAGGATTAAATAATGCATATTTGGATAAGTGTTCTCATTGCATGGTTGGTAAACATACTAGAGTATCTTTCAAGAGACATCTTCGCTCAAGGAAGTCAAAGTTGCTTCAATTAGTATATTCTGATGTTTGTGGACCATTAAAGGTAAAATCTTTTAGTGGTTCACTTTATTTTCTTATCTTTATTTATGATTGTTCTAGGAAACTATGGGTTTATGCCTTGAAGACAAAAGACCAAGTGTTGGAGAAGTTTAAAGAATTCTATGCTTCGGTATATAGGCAGACATGAGAGAAGCTGAAATATGTTCGTTCTGATAATGGTGGTGAGTGTTATGGACCATTTGATTCCTATTGCAAGCAATACAATATTTCACATGAAAAAAATCCTCCTAAAACTCCCTAATTGAATGGTTTAGCAGAGAGGGTGAATCGAACACTAATTGAGAGAGTAAGGTGTATGCTCTCTGAAGCTAAGTTACCAAATCATTATTGGGTTAGGCACTTTACACGGCAGTGCATGTTCTTAATCTCACTTCTACTGTTTCTTTGAACAGTGAAGTTCCAGACAAGATTTTGTTTGGAAAGAATGTCAAGTATGATCATTTGAGAGTCTTTGGTTGTAAGACTTTTGTGCATATTATAAAGGATGAAAGATCCAAGTTGAATGCAAAGTCAAAACAATGTATATTCATAGGCTATGGGCAAGATAAGTTTGGTTATAGGTTGTATGATCCTGTAGGGAAGAAGTTTATCCGAAGCCGCGATGTAGTATTCATGGAAGACCAACTATTGAAGACATTGATAAGGTAAAGAAGATTACACCTAAGAAAGATATCAGTTTGTCTAATATTGATTCATTTCGGTTACCTAATTATAATCTAGATGGTATTGGTGGTGATGATCAGAATGATAAACCATATGATTATGTTGATGATCATCAACTTAGAGATGAGGTGAATATTCCAACTAATAATAATGATGAATAGGAGAATGATATGTCACAAGATGAGAATCTTGGTGAAGCTCCAGAATCATCTCAAGCTCAACTTAGGGGGTCTATCAGTCAGAGACAATCTTCTACAAGGTATAATTTTGACCTTGACTGATGAGGGTGAACCTGAGTATTTTCAAGAGGCCAGAAAGTGATGAACATTAAAAGTGGTTGGATACAATGCATGACGAGATGAAATCGTTGTATGATAATCACACTTATTATTTAGTGAAGTTTCCTAAAGGCAAAAGGGCTTTGGAAAACAGGTGGATTTATATAGTTAAACATGAGAGCAACTCTAAGTCTCCAATATATAAATCTAGGTTAGTGGTGAAAGGTTTCTGTCAAAGAAATATATTGATTTTAATGAAATTTTCTCACCTATTAAAAAGATGTCATCAATCAGAACCGTATTGAGATTAGTTTCTACTCTTGATTTAGAGGTTCAGCAAATGGATGTGAAAACGGCTTTCCTTGATGGTGATTTGGAGGAAGAGATGTACATGAAACAATCCGATGATTTTCAAGTTAAAGGCAAAGAATATCATGTTTGTAGATTGAGAAAGAGTTTATATGGGTTGAAGCAAGCTATGAGGCAATGGTACAAGAAGTTTGAGTCTGTTATGTGTGATAAAGGATATCAAAAGTCTACTTCATATCATTGCGTATTTGTTAGAAAAATTTCTAATGATGACTTTATTATCCTATTGCTATATGTTGATGATATGCTTATTCTAGGGAAAAATATTTCTAACATTAACAGGTTAAAGAAGTAGTTGAAGAGTCATTTACCGTGAAAGGCGTGGGAGCAGATAAACATATTCTTGGCATTAGAATCACGTGTGATAGAAAAGAGAATAAAATTTTGATGTCACAAGAAGATTATATCGAAAGAGGACTACAAAGACTCCAAATGAAAAGTTCTAAGGTGGTAAGCACTCCTCTTGCTACTCATTTCAAATTGAGTTTTAATCAAAGTCCTTCAAGTGAGATGAAGCATTTAATATGAAATGTGTTTCTTATGTGTCTGTTATGGGTAGTTTGATATATGAAATGGTATGTACAAGACCAGATATAACACATGTTGTTGGTACAGTCAGTAGATTTTTGTCAAATCTGGATAGAGAATATTGGAATATTGTAAAATGGATTTTAAGATATATTTGTGATACTACTTCTATGATACTTTTCTTTGGAGGAGATAAGTCTACTCTAGTAGGATACTGACTCTGATATGGCTGGAGACATTGATTCCAGAAATTCCACTTCGGGCTACATGATTAAATTTGCAGGGGGAGTTGTGGCTTGACACTCCAAATTACAAAACTGCGTATCATTTTCTACTACAGAGGATGAGTTTATTGCCATTACTGAAGCATGCAAAGAGTTACTTTGGTTGAAAAAGTTTTGTAGGAGTTTGATTTTGTTCAAGACAAATATGTGTTATTTGTTGATAGTCAAAGCGCTATTCATCTTGGTAAGAATCTGACTTTTCATAATAGGTTCAAACACATTGATGTGAGATATCATTGGATATGAGATGGATATGAGATGTTTTGGATTCTAAGTTGTTGGAGTTAGCTAAGGTTCATACAAATGATAATGATTTTGATATGATGAATAAAGCATTACCAAGAGGGAAGTTTGAAGTTTGTTGAGATATCGTCGATTTGGTGATTTCCTCCACGTAGTTGTGAGGAGGAGATTTGTTGGGCTTGGGCCCCCTTCTTATATGGTGAAAGACCCAAATATAAATAACCAATTTGTCTCACTTATTTAAGTGGAGAATGCCAATTTAGGGTTAAGAGAGATGGACAGAAAATAAGGATTCAAAAAGAGAGAAAAGAGGAGAGAAATTCATTCTCGTTTTTCTGCAGCAGCCTCACTAAAACAAAGATCTCTGATTAGTTCACCGCGGGATCGAGTTGAAATTTGGTGGGCTTGTTCACAACACATATATCTAACTTTCGACCGTTGGGATATTTAAAACAAGGTTTGAGGTGAGAGATATCAGCTTCACACTGAAGCTTCAGATTTGGGAAAATTTTCAGCTTTTTGGTTATCATTTGTAAGTTAGTTTGCTTTGTGATTTGCGGTTGTTATCAGTATTTTGTGAATCACTTTAAGACTCTCTTGTAGCCTCAATTGATTATAGTGAAGTTATTTATTTGGTTTGGACTACTCATGGTTTTTACTCTCGAGGGATTTTCTACATTAAAAATATTGGTGTTCTTTTATACTTTTATTGTTCGATTGTCGTCTTATATTTGTTGTTGATCCTCAAGGTTCATACAAGTTTGAGAAATATTATATATCTGTTGCGTATTATTCTATTATTTTATTTTAATTTCCCATCAAAACCGTGGTGGCTACTGTATTTTTATCAGAGATTCCAATCTATGATGATAAATAGTGCACTTACTAGGACACTCTATTTACACTCACATTTTATATAATTAAATCATTATTAAATAAAATTCTACTAAAATATTTATTTCTGTTAAACCATGAATAAATAAAAATCATTATTTATTAGGCAAGGTTTAATGTTTTAAAATTTAAGATGACTATGCATGTAGACAACAAACATTGAAATATCCTCACCAATTAGAATAAAAGACTAGCAGTAGTGAAAGCAACCAACTTTGTCTCTATTTCTCGATTCCCATGAAAACATGCCTAGTAAATGCTTGTTTTTCTAATGTCACATTTGTCATTCTCAGTAACTCATCTGCACTCATGCTTTAGAAACAAACCTACTAACCTCTCTACTAGCTAAGAGATAGGGTTCAGAGATCATGCAGATCGATCAAGCAAATAGAGATGAGTTCACACCAAACAGAATACATTAACCTTTTCAATTGTGTTTCATTTCGAGGCGACACGAGCACTTTCCCGGCATTTCCTCCCATCTTTTGGAAATGGAAAATATTTTCTCTGGATCCTCGTGACCACTGACCACCACCGTTGTCTTCAATTCTTGATGCAATCACCCACATGCCTTATTTCCAATGATCAATTTCTTTAAATTATTTCACTCACAATTAAAGTTCAATGCGTGATCAAACTGTTGGAGTTTTAAGATCGATAGTATTATGGTTTTAAATTCCATTTGCGGATGTGGATGTGGATGATGAGGTTACAGTAATTGTGGTTGTTGAAACACATCGCCACTATTGTGCTGTGAATATTGAATTAGAGCCGCTTGAAATACAAAATTTATAAGATGAATTTTTTGTATTAATTTGAGGTTTTAAAGTTTTAGTAATATTTAGCAAGAATAGCTTATCGAACTATGTTGAATTTATGTGATGCAGTTCTATAATATATAGGTGTAAGTATTAGTAGTTAAAGTCACATTTCGTTTATGAATGAATAGAATATTAGATTTATAAGAGAGATAATCTATTTATATAACACTTTAAGATTTTAGGCTGAGGTTAGAGTTATGGTTCGGTTTGGTTCGGGAGTTAGATTTGATTTTGGATCCTCTTATAAG
The DNA here is from genome assembly GCA_948472305.1 of Vicia faba. Lineage (NCBI taxonomy): Eukaryota > Viridiplantae > Streptophyta > Magnoliopsida > Fabales > Fabaceae > Vicia > Vicia faba. The sequence goes on along the minus strand of OX451741.1, from coordinate 271,000,235 downwards.
ATATGAGGATATAGAGACTCACACTTGTGGAGAAGAATGTTAAGTGTAAGTCTGAATGGTGTTAAATTTCTAAATTGTCCGTAAAAGAATGAAATATTAAATTTATAAGAGAGATGATTCATTTACCTAACACCTTAAACTTTTGAGTTGAAATTTGGAGTCATCCTCTCTTATCGTCCTAGAACATTAATCCCATTGTTACTCCATACTCTCCTGAACTCCCTAACAATTCTTGATACCATACATATTAATTGTACCTGACCAGAAGGATTTGTCAAAGCCCACAAGCTTCGAGCTGAGCAGCGGTTGGATGTGAAGTGGGGGGTACCTGCAAGACACTTTGATGCCAAAGTGAGGTTCAGAGAAATGCAAGCAAGTATGAGAGTGGGTATGAAAGAATGAATATCTGACCCTCTCAAGTGAGAGGGTATTTATAGCCCCCAGCGCTGGGACAAGATCTCCATTGTTGAACTGGGAAAGCAGGCCCAAAAATGGAGACTGTCAAGTCCTACGTGCGTAGTGGGGACCAGTACGTGGTCCCCAACCTAGATGGACACCTTTAAACTATCAGGAGGATATGAATGCGGTCTTTTCGGGACCAAGAGGGCTCCGTGATATTCGTAGGTGTTGAGGGTCAGTCCTACGAGGAGGATGCTCGTGAGGTACTTCTGTCTGTCGTGGACCCTCCCCGCCAGCTGTGTAGTTGTCCCCGGAGGACTTGTCTTGGTCGACAAGAAGAGTGGGCATGCTTGCGAGGTTCTCCTGATCGTCATCAGCCCTCCTCGCCATTCCTGGGGTTTCCCCTGTAAGGAAAGGCCATGCCAATCAGAAGAACGAGGTTATTGTCCAAGCTAGTCGAGGACACTCGTCGTTAGCAGGCCATTCTACGTAGCACAACCAGATTGGGTCTTGTATGATGTTTGGGCCAAGTGCAGACCCAGTCCAGAACAGAAGCCCCCCAAGTCGTTGCTTCTGGTGAAGGAGTTATGACTTAAATCCAACTTCTTATGGTGAGCATAATTTAGTTCGGGATCTTTTACTGCGTCGAGGAGAGGGTTATCGGTATGCGTAGTTTCTCGAGAAGCAGTTAGAATTGGCTTGATATGGAACATTTCAGTTGTTCCTCGACTCGCAGGGAGAAGAAAGTTCGCGGGAGGTAGCCATCTGGCGTGGCTTTTGGGACAGAAATGATGGCCTAGGGAGTAGGGGCCATTGTGACCTAAGCGCGTAGGCGTTGAGGAGAAGGGCGGTCTGTATGCTGTCTGACGCAACGCTTCGTATTTCACATCAGCCCTATAAATATCTCCTTAAGGCTCATTTGTCATATTCCAATTACCGCTCTCTCCATTCTCTCTGACACATTTGGTTCTACATCGTTTCGCTATCTTTCCCAACTGTTAACACCGCTGCAAGATCCGTTGTGGACTTCCCACCTACTCCGATCAAGTAAGTGTTTTTCAATACTAATTGTTGTTTACGATTGGTTTTTTGATGACTTTTTGATGAATTTCGCTATCGGGGGGATTTTCACTCGGGGTGTTCATACATTTATTCGTAATATTTGCGAGTGGGCCTGCAGAATTCATCTTCTCCCTGCAAAATTCGTGAATTTGCTCGGGATATTCATCTGCTGCCCGCAAAATTCGTGAATTTTCCCGGAATATTCATCTGCTTCCCGCAAAATTCGTGAATTTGCCCAGGATATGCACCTGCTCCATAGTGGATTCACGAATTTTTCCGGCAAATTCATATATTCCCTGCGTCATTTATGGATATGTTCGTGAGATTTATCCCATTCCCGCATTACTCATGAACATTCTTTTTGTCTTTGTCACAACCGTGCGATCGTACGAGACACTTATTAGCACCATGTATTGCTCGTGAGTCGTGTATGTATCTCACTGCACGAGTGATCATCGACCGGGTACGGGCATAGCTATCCCCTTTCACCTGTGTTACGGTGGAAGGGTGGATTTGATTTAGCTGTCGAATTCACTGGTTTTCTCTTCTTTACAGGTGAAATGGATGAAACCTCCGAGTCATCTGAGTACATCGACATCGAAGAGACAAGCGCAGCCGACGAAGGTGTCCATTTGGTCGACACGACCGATGACTCGTCACTATCCTGGGTCAGGCCAGAGCCTCGAGGGATAAGTTTGATCTTCAATTATACTAGAAGGGAAGCATATACTGTTATCGAGTATGGCAGCGACCAAGAAGGTTTTTGTCGGAATTTCACGATCCAACGGTCGACGCCTACGGCCAGGATATGCTAGGAATTTGAGGAGGACCATTTTCCCATGTACGAGGTCGTCTTCAGAGATTTAGGGCTTCGTCTTCCCTTTAGTGATTTTCATATGGGTGTGTTTAATCACTTGAGCTTGGCGCCCTCTCAACTACACCCCAACGTGATCGCCTTCATTCGAGCTTTTGAAATCACCTGTTGGTTCTTGAGGATTAGGGCGACCATTCCCTTGTTCTTCAGGGTTTTCCACCTCCAACAGAAGTCTAGGGGCAATAAATACAGTTGGGTTTCCTTCAAACAGTAGAAGAGGTTGTTTCGCACGTATATGGATTATGTTCGTGAATTCAAGGATAAATGTTACGTCGTGCAGCCCTCGTCTCAGGCGGTCGTGGATTCTGTGTTCAAACCTGCTTCCATCGTGGATGAGGATGGGGAAGTGTGCTATGACGAGGACGGGAACCCAGAGATTAGAAGACTCTCAAATTCCCTATCCACTAGTTCTCGGGCCACTACAAGCATAATTTGGGCCATTACCATACCCCCGCCGACAGCATACGTGTCGAAGACGAAGAGGCCTTTGGTGTTCTCAATCGTTTCGGCGACAGGTTCTTTCCCTCTAGATGGGTCACAAGGGAAGGAGATGACATTCTTGATGAAGACGGTGAGCTCACATTTAAGGCATGTACGATTAATACTTAGGCACTCGTCGAGTGTCATACATACGGTTACTGAATATGCTGCAAAGTTTGTTGAGTTGGCTAAGTTTTACCCGCACTACATTGAGGTAAATGCTGAGTTTTTAAAGTGTATCAAGTTTGAGAATGGGTTGCGCCCAGAGATCAAGAAGGCAGTTGGATACTAGAAGATTCGTTTCTTTGTTGATTTGATTGATAGTTGTCGGATCTATGAAGAAGATAATAATGCTCACTATATGATTATCAATGAGAAGAGAGGTAAGCACCAACAAAAACGTGGTAAGCCTTACGATGCCCCAGCTGGTAAAGGTAAACAGAAAGTTGCTCAGGGTCAGAGAACTAGTGGGGGAGATGCTCCTGTTGGTGTGGTTTGTTTCAAATATGGAAAACTTGGTCATAAGAGCAATGTGTGTACTGCTTAGGTGAAGAGGTGTTTTCGATGTGGTAAGAATGGACATGCTATATCTGAGTGCAAGCATAAAGAGATGATTTTCTTCAATTATGGTGAAGAAGGGCACATTGGTAGTCAGTGTCAGAAACCAAAGAATACGCAAACCAGTGGCAAAGTGTTCGCGTTAGCTGAGACTCAGACAGCTAATGAGAATAGACTCAGCAGAGGTACATGTTTCATTAATAGTACTCATTTAATTACTATTATTGATATTGATGCTACTCATTACTTTATTGCTGCTGATTGTGTTGAAAGGTTGGGTCTTATGTTGTCTTCTTTGAATAGAGAAATGGTCGTCGACATTCCAGCTAAGGGATCGGTGACTGCTTCTCTTATGTGTTTAAAGTGTCCTTTGTCGACCTTCGACAAAGACTTTACTGTTGATTTGGTTTGTTTTCCTTTAAGTGGGTTAAATGTGATTTTAGGCATGAATTGGTTAGAACATAACTATGTACATATTAATTATTATAACAAGTCGGTGAGGTTTTCTACTCCTAAAGAGGAGGAAACTGGTTTGTTGTCTACTAGACAGTTGAGGCAGTTAATGCAAGAAGAGGCTCAGATGTTCTCGTTGATGGCGTGACTATCTGTCAAGAATCAAGCTATAATTGAGGAATTGCAAGTGGTGCATGAATTTCCTGAAGTTTTCCCTGATGACATTCATGATGTACCGCCAGAGAGAGAAGTCGAATTTGCTATTGATCTTGTACCTGGTACCAGGCCTGTTTCTATGGAACCATATAGGATATTTGCATCTGAATTGTCAGAATTAAAAAGGCAATTGGAAGAGTTACTTGAAAACAAATTTGTAAGACCAAGTGTTTCAGTGTGGGGAGCTCCAGTGTTGCTAGTAAAGAAGAAAGATGGAAGTATTAGACTTTGTGTTGATTATAGACAATTGAATAAAGTGATGATTAAGAACAAGTATCCGCTTCTGAGAATAGACAGCTTGATGGATCAATTGGTGGGTGCTCGAGTGTTTAGCAAGATTGATTTAAGGTCGGGTTATCATCAGATTAAAGTGAAGGATGAAGATACTCAAAAGATGGCTTTCAGAATGCATTATGGATATTATTAGTATTCGATGATGCCTTTCGGTGTTACTAATGCACCGGAAGTATTCGTGGAATACATGAACCATATCTTTCATACTTATTTGGATCAGTTTATAGTGGTGTTCATTGATGACATTTTCATTTACTCTAAATCTAAAGAAGAGCATGCAGAACACTTAAGAATAGTATTGCAAGTTTTGAAAGAGAATAAGTTTTATGCAAAGCTGTCTAAGTGTGAATTTTGGTTAAAGGAGATTAGTTTTCTTGGTCATGTTATCTCAGGTAGTGGCATTGCTGTAGATCCGTCTAAAGTAGATGATGTGTTGCAATGGAAAACTCCAAAGTTGGCTACCGAGATTAGAAGCTTTTTTGGATTAGGTGGTTATTATAGAAGGTTTATCGAAGGTTTTTCTAAGTTGGCACTTCCGTTAACTAAGTTGATTTGTAAAGGTAGAGCTTTTATATGGGATTTTCATAATGAAGAAAGTTTTACAGAGCTGAAGAAAAGATTGACATCGGCTCTGATTTTGACATTACCTAATCCAGGAGAACATTTTATGGTATATTGTGATGCTTCGAAGATGGGTTTAGGAGGTATGCTTATGCAAAATGAAAAGGTAGTTGCTTATGCGTCAAGGCAGTTGAGGACTCATGAAAAGAATATCCTACGCATGATTTAGAGCTTGTTGCATTTGTTTTTGTGCTGAAGATTTGGAGACATTACCACTATGGTTCTATATTTGAATTATTTAGTGACCATAAGAGTATAAAATATCTATTTGATCAGAAATAATTGAACATGAGACAACGAAGATGATTGGAGTTGTTAAAGAATTACAATTTCAGTTTGAATTATCATCCAGGAAAAGAGAATATGGTGGCCGGTGCATTAAGTTGAAAGACTTTACATATGTTAGCGATGATGGTTGAAGAGTTAGAATTAATTGAACAGTTCAGATATACGAGCTTAGTTTGTGAAATGACACCGCGGAGTATTATGTTGGGAATGTTGAAAATTAACAATGAATTTCTGGATAGTATCAAAGAAGCTCAGAAGTTAGATGTGAAATTGGTAGACTCGATGGTTGGGATTAATCAGTTCGAGAATAAGATTTTAAGTTAGACGCACAAGGTGTGTTGAGATTCCGTAATCGAATTTTTATTCCTGATGATGTAGAGATGAAGAAAGTTATTCTCGAGGAAAGTCATAGAAGCAAGTTGAGCATTCATCCGGGAGCTACAAAAATGTATCAAAATTTAAAGAATTTGTTTTGGTGGCCTAGAATGAAGAGTGATGTGGCTCAGTTTGTGTATGCATGTTTAACTTGTCAGAAGTCTAAAGTTGAACATCAGAAGCCTGCAGGGTTGATGCAACCGTTTGAAGTTCCAGAATGTAAATGGGATAGCATTTCGATGGACTTTGTGACGGGGTTACCTAATACTTCAAGAGGGCATGATACAATTTGTGTCATTATTGATAGGCTTACTAAGTCGGCTCATTTTATTCCTATTAACATCAGTTTTCCAGTATCAAAGTTGACGGAGATTTACACTAGTGTAATTGTGAAACTGCATGGTACTCCTTTGTGTATTGTTTCGGATAGAGATCTGAGGTTTACTTTAGATTTTTGGAAGAGTTTGCAAGAGGCGTTGCGTTCTAAGTTGAGGTTGAGTTTGGTATATCACCCTCAGACGGATGGTTAGACGGAGAGGACTATTCAGTCGTTGGAAGATTTATTGAGAGCATGTGTTCTTGAGCGGGGAGGTTCGTGGGATACTTATCTTCCGTTAATATAGTTCACTTATAATAACAGTTACCATTCTAGTATTGGAATGACACCTTTTGAAGCATTGTATGGCCGAAGATGTAGAACTCCTTTATGTTGGCGTGAATTTGGGGAAAACATAGTACTTGGACCTAAACTTGTTCGAGAAACTACCGAGAAGGTGAAGTTAATTTGAGAAGGTGAAGTTAATTCGAGAAAAGATGAAAGCTTCCCAAAGTAGACAGAAGAGTTATCATGACAAGTGAAGGAAAGACTTAGAATTTCAAGCAGGTGACCATGTGTTTCTGAGAGTTACACCTGTGACTGGTGTTGGGCGTGCGTTGAAGTCTAAGAAGCTCACTCCTTGTTTTATTGGTCCATATCAGATTTCGGACAGAGTTGGCAAGGTTGCATATAGAGTGACTTTACTGCCTAATCTTTCGAATTTGCACGATATGTTCTATGTTTCACAACTCCGGAAGTATATTTCAGATCCATCTCATGAGATTCGTATGGATGATGTGCAAGTACGGGATAATCTTACTATGGAGACGATGCATGTACGAATCGCAGATCGTGAAATGAAGACTCTAAGAGGAAAGGAGATTGCTTTGGTGAAAGTAGTCTGGTTAGGAGCTGTCGGAGAAAGCATGACATGGGAGTTGGAAAGCAAGATGTGGGACTCATATCCTGAGTTGTTCGAACAAGGTAAATTTTTGAGGACGAAAATATTCTAAGTGAGAGAGAGTTGTAACGCCAAATATTTAATTAATTATTTAATTAAATATTTTCGAATATTTTTCCGATTAAATTTTTGAAGTTGTGAAATATTGATTTAAGTTGTATCATTCTTAGTTGAATTAATTAGTTGAATAAGTTGTAGGATTAATATTGAATAATACTATTATTATTTATGTGGGCCTATTTTAATATTAGAAGTAGTAGAATGGGAGGTGTAGAAATTTAAGCCCAATAAGAATAATAGAATGATAATATTATTATATTAGTTATTTGAGAAATAATAAGAAATAGAAGTATCACTAAGAGAAAAAAAAGGTAGGTTTTAGCAGAAAGAGTAAATAAGGGTTTTGGAAGAGATACATAGAAGTGCAAAGAGGAGGCAAAGCTAGATGCAATCGGAGAGTTAGAGCAACCTTCAATCTAAGGTAAGAGTGGGGTTTTGACTCTATAATAGGGTATATGATGAATGGTATGTGGGATTGAGTTGTAAAATTGTTTATGTTTGTGTTTGAAATTGATATATTATTGAAATTGAGAGATAATTGAGAACCTAATTTAATATATAGACATTGTAGTACCCTTAGAAATCAAAATGAGAATGGAAATAATGTAGCGGCCATAGATTTTTGTAAGGAATATCAATTGGAAATCCAATTTGACAAATACTGTAGTGTAACCACTTGAAAGAAATAGGAACTATAAGTGACTCTAATGGTTGAATACTGTAGCGAAAATGATTAGTGTCTATATGTTTGGATACTGTAGCGAAAGAACACAATGCATATATGTTTGGATACTGTAGTGAAAGAACACAATGCATATATGTTTGGATACTGTAGCAGAGTGACATTAGGTGAAATTGAGATAGCATTTCAAGTTTACTAGTATACACCTATTTAATTAATAATAGAGCTTACATCTTTTAGTATTACTTTGTGAAACTATAAACTGTAATGTTATCTTTGAAAAACAAATTGGCATATATATTTAATTGTAGCGTCAAATCCAAACTAATACAATATATCATGTTCCTATGCCAATTAAATTATGGTACTATGACTTATATGAGTTAAATTGAGAATAATATTTTGGTGGTATATAATGTAGCATAAATTATAGATCAATTGAAAAACCAGTTTCAGTATTACAAATTACTAATATATGTGTATATACATTTCATTAGTATAATATTAAGAATAATAGTAACAATGAGCTAATATTATTAGTAAAATAATTTTAAGAGTTTTGTAATTAGAAATAAGCATTTAGATAATTAATTAATCAAAAATAGTCGAAATAGTCTGAATAGTAACGTGGTTTAGTTGTAGTACATTTTGGTTGATTCGTGGTATCGTGTTCCTTGTTGAACAATGCAAATTTGCAGGTGATGTTGTATCTTGTTAAATTGCCTCTAATTATGGGGAAAATATTAAGTTGTTGTCTTATGGCCAATGTTGGTTTGTTGTTGTGTTTCTATGTAATTTTGTTGTTTATATCCTGACATTCATATTGGGTCGTATACATAGCATATCAAGTTGGAGTTGATGCTCAGTAAGTTGGCCTGGATTGGCAAATTAAGTTGAAGGATTATGCCTTGTTGATGCCTCTATTAATTGGCAGATTTCTAAGTTGGGAGTTTTGCTCCATTGATAACACATGCATGTGCATTGTAACGAGTCGCATTCCGTGTTGCATATTTAACATGTTGTGTTGTTGATTTGTGATGATTGATGTTGGTTGAAAGTTATGAAGTGGTGATTTTATATAATCTTATCTAATAAATTGTTTATCATACACTCAATTATATGGTTCGATATCTCACCCTTTCTATTTAAATATTGCTCTCTGTTGGTAATGTGCAGGTAATCAAGAAGGATAAATGTTACCTTCGCTAGTTCGAGTTGGTGTTGTCGCTCTAATACGTAGCACTCAGGGGGATGAACGCATGTTTTCTTTATTGTTGGTTTTCATTATGTTACTAAATTTTTAAGTTGTTTTCATTAAATACTAGTGTATTAAATCCGTTTTGAGTTGGACAAGATGTTATGGTGTTATCAGTTGAATTTGTGAATCCGCTGCGTAGCAACGAAAGTTGTTTTATTTTTAAAGACTAAACAGGTTATTATCAGTTCATCCGAATTTTATGTGTTATGTATTTGAACTATAGGTGATTGAATGTCATTGTTTCCAAGTTGAAAGTGTAGCATTCCATTTGTTTGTTAGAAATTTTGTAACTCTAATTTTATATAATTCGTTGGGTAGAAATGGGGTGTTATAGTCGTGGAGAAGGGCTATCTATTGTTTCAGCGTGGCCTTACAAAGAGCTGCTCCTTATCGGATCTCCTTGACTAGTTCAAGCTCTTCGCTTAGGGCCTCGTTGTTTAGTTCCTCGTCTAGGGGAACTTCAATTCGCCTGGATGGCTCTATGATTTCTATGTGGATGACAGCTTCGGTGCCATAGGTCAGCCGGAGTGGGGTCTCACCGATCGTCGAGTGTGGTGTTGTTCAGTATGCTCATAGGACTATGTGCAGCTCTTCGACTCACCCCCTTTTGGCTCCGCCTAGCCTGCACTTGAGTCCTTGCAAGATGACTATATTCACGGCTTTAGCTTGTCTGTTGGTTTGAGCGTGTTCGACCGAGTTGAAGTGCTGCTTGGTGACAAAGTCTTGGAAACCTTGATCGGTGAACTGTGTCCCATTGTCGGTGACGATCACTTATTGTATCCCGAATCGGGAAAGCATGTTTTGCTTGTAGAAATGGAGGATATTGTGCGGAGTGATTTTGGCTAGAGCTTCGGATTCTATCCACTTTGTGAAATAGTCGAAGGCCACGATCAGGAATTTATTTTGGTACGAACCTTCCACGAAGGGTCCTAGGATGTCCATACTCCACCGAGAGAACGACCACAGGGATGACGGTGTTTTGAGCTTGTGTGGGGGCACGAGGTGCATGTTTGTGTGCCTCTGACACTTGTCACATTTTTTGACGTGCTCCTTTACATCTTGCTGCATGGTCGGCCAATAATATCCTGCTCATAGCGTCTTTCGTGCCAGGGATCTTCCGCCCAAGTGTTGGGCATTAATTCCCTCGTGGATTTCCCGTAGTATCTCGAGGATTGTAGATTCCTCGACGCATTTCAGGAGCGGGATGGAGAATCCCCATCAATAAAGTTTGTGCTCGAGTACCACATATGAACATGCTCGTCTCTCAGTCGCGGATGCCTCCCTTTGGTTAACAGGTAATTCCCCTTTTGTCAGAAAGTTGAACATCGGGGTCATCCAACATGAATTGTCCCCGATGGCATTCACCTCGGGTGATATAGTGGATTTTTCAATACTCGGGCGAGAAAGGGTTTCTTGGATGACGTATTTGTTCCCACCTTTCATCTTTGTGCTCGCGAGCTTTGAAAGTATGTCTACCCGTGTGTTCTGTTCACGAGGTACGTGTTTGATTTCTGCTCAGTCAAACCTCTTCATTCATTCTCTGACTTGGTTTAGATATTCGACGAGGCTGTTGTTTTTATCCTGGTATCCCCCTTGTACTTGAGATGCGATGAGTTGGGAGTCTGTGAAAATTTGTATTTCCCGGGCATCCAAATCCTCAACCAGCCTTAATCCTGCGAGCAGGGCCTCGTATTCAGCCTGATTGTTTGACTTCGGAAAAGAAAGGGTGAGGGAGTTCTCGATCACCTTGCCCTCCTCGTTCTCGAGGAGGATTCCCGCTTCGCTTCCTGTCAAGCTGGATGCTCCGTCTACAAAGATGGTCCACTTATGCTTCTTCCCTACGGGGGAATTATGCACGGTCATCTATGCGACGAAATTGGACCGCGCTTGGGCTTTGAGGGCCTTCTGGCTCTCGTACTGGACGTCGAACTCTGAGAGCTCCAAGGACCATTTCAGCATTCGATCGGCCATGTCTGGTCGGAATAGGAGCTACCTTACGGGTTTTTCTGTTCGTACGATGATCGTGTGGGCCAGGAAGTAGTGTCTAAGTCTCCTCGTCGTGTTGATGAGGGCTAATGCTACTTTTTCAATCTGTTGATACTTGACCTCAGGCCTTTGTAGTGTTTTGCTCGTAAAATATATTGGTTTTTTCCCGTCTGGAGTCTCGCGAATGAGGGTCGCGCTTATGGCCTTGGCAGAGACTGCCAGGTAAAGGAATAAGGTTTCCCCGTTCTCAGGTTGAGACAACACGGACGACTGCTAAAGGCTTTGCTTGAGGTGAAGGAGGGCTTGCTCGCATTCCTCGGTCCACTCGAAAGCCTCCTCTTTGCGTATAAGTTTGAAAAATGGTAGAGCGTGTTGCACGGATTTTGACACGAAACGGGAGAGCGAGGTGAGCATACCGTTTAGGACTTGTAAGGATTTTTTTGAGCTAGGCGTAAGAAGCTCAGAAAATTCCTGAAACTTGTCGGAGTTGGCTTTAATTCCCCGTTCGGTCAGATAGAAATCGAGGAATTTGCCCGTCTTAACCTCGAAGGTGCATTTCTCGGGGTTGAATATCATTTTGCATTGTCTCTCTTGGGAGAAGACTCTTTTGAGGTGGGAAACGTGGTGGGTTTATATTCGGGATTTGACGATCATGTCGTCCATGTATACCTTGAGCATATCTCTAATTTTGTCATGGAAGACTTTGTTCATCATCTGCTAGCATGTTGCCCCTGTCTTCTTTAGGTCGAAGGGAATTACTTTGTAGTAGTAGTTATCTGAGCTGGTCGTGAAAGCAATACAATGATTGTCGCTCATTGCCATTGGAATTTGATTGTAGCCCGAGTAGGCGTCCATAAACGATAAAATTTTATAGTTCGTCGAGTTATCGACCATCATATTAATGTTAGGTAAAGGAAAAGCATCTTTAGGACATTCCTGATTAAGATCAGTATAATCAACATACATTCTCCATTCTCCATTATTCTTTTTAATAAGTACAACATTTGAGATCCAGGTTAAATATCGGGCCTTAGAAATGAAATTTTCCTCTAGGAGGTCTTTTACAACATTTTCAGCAGCCTTCGCTTTCTCGGGATACTACCTACGTCTACGTTGCACTACAGTCCTAACGGCTAGGTAAATGGCGAGTCAGTGATAGGTGACCCCAAGGTCGAGTCTAGGCATCTTCACATTGCTCCATACAAACAGGTTCGCATTCTCCCTCAAGCAAGCTTTGAGCTGCCTCCTCGCCATGTCAGGGAGTCCAATACCGATCTTCACGCCCTTGTGAGGGTATTCACCGAGGGGGGTAAACTCGAAGTCTCCGTCTGGAATGGGCCAGAGAAGTTCCTGTTCACCGTTGGGAGCTTCGACTTCGTCTTTGTCGAAGCGGATGTCAAGCAAGATGGAGTCGACCTTTAGTGGCACCCTTTATTCTTCTGTCCATGCAGGCTGTGATTTTGGTCGAGCGATGGCAGCTCTTTTGGCGGGTCGCGCTCTAGTGTCAACCATACTCTTCCCTTTGGAAGCCGCTTGAAAACATCTTCTGGCAATCGAGATGTCTCTGTGGATGGTGACGAGGCGCCATCTTCGGGTGTAGAACATCATTTTTAAATGGACAGTGGAGGGCACGACGGTCAACTAGGCCAGCATCGGTCTCTCTAGGATGCAGTTGTAGAGAGATGGACAGTCTATCACCAAAAATTTCACCTTGATCTGTTAGAAAGAAATCTCTTCCCCAAAGGTGACAAAAAGCTCAACGTAGCCCCACGGTTTGGAGGTCGAGTTGTTGAATCCTTGCAAGCCGGACCCCATGTATGGTGATAGGTGGGTGTCGTCGAGCTGTAGGGTTCAGAATAAATGGTTGTACATTACGTCAACGGAATTCCCGTCGTCGACCAGAATACGGTGTACGTCAAAATTAGCCATCCTTTCCCTTACTAGAAAAGGGATGCTCGAGTTAGCGGCCCCGCCGGGCAACTTATCTAGGTAGAAAGTGATCAATTCAAATTTTCCTTTGAACCTCTCGAGTGTCACCCCTTGGATTGGGGCTACGTTCACCAGCTCGTTGAGCTTCCTCTTTGCGGATTTTACGAAGAGGTCGTTAAATCCCTTTCCAGTTATGACCATGGCAGATAGGAATTTCTCTTATCTTCTATGCATGGACAAGGGTTCATCCTCGTAGCTGTCGGGGACGTGGAATTCCTTCGGCCTTGTCACGGAGAAAGCTATCTGTATGGGGCCCGACTCGTCCGATGGTCGGGTTTCTTCCTCGACTTCTTGCACCTCGCGGGTGTCTCGACGAGGGGCATCATTACATCAGTATTGCCCGAGTCTACCACCCTTGATAATGGTCTCAATGGCATCCTTGAGGTGGACGCAGTCTTCTGTCAGGTGCCCATGACTACGATGGTACTGACATTATTTTGTTTTTTCAGTCTCGGGTTTCATAGGAGCAGGTCGAGGGCGTCTGACGCCTCCACCCTTGAAGTTGGTATTGGAGCACTCCGCCAAGATACACTCGTGGGAAACGGTCAGTGGAGTATACTCTGTGAAGCACCCTACTGGTCTTCTGTGCTCGCGGGGATCATGCGGTTTATCCTCCCTTCTCTTCTCGCTCATCTGTCGAGAAGGGTTTGCGTCCTGGTGTCGTGGGGCGTTGGCTTGTCCTTGATTTCTCGAGTCACGAGCTCCATTGGCTACTTCCTTCTCCTCGTAGTCCATGTAAGCCCTGACTTTTTCGAGGAGAGCGTCGAAAGACAGGGTGGCTCAATGCCGACGGCCTTTCTGAACTAAGTTCCCTAGAGGAGTCCTCTCTCGAGCTGGTACCTTTTCATGTGATTAGTTCACGGGACATGAATGACCTCGCGGTTAAATCGGTCAATATATTCCCTGAGGGTCTCATCGCTTCTTTGGACAATAGCCTCAAGGGTGACCTCAGTTTTCGGGTGTCAACGAGACGCAATAAAGGAGCTGATGAACTAGTTCTTGAGGTTTCTCTAAGAGGTGATCGATCCCGGGGAAAGGCTCTTATACCAGTTCATGCTTGTTATTCTCAAGGTCATGGGGAACAACCGGCATTTGATCGGTCCCCCGATGTTATGGTAATGGAGAATTGCCTTGAACCCGTCGATATGGTCGACAGGATCCGCAATGCCGTCGTATTCCTTCAAGTGGGGAGGTTTCTTCATTCCTCTAGGAATGGGCACCTCCATGATATCCTGGGATAAGGGACCACGGGGGTCATCTTCGTCGCTTCTGTATGGGGAGCAGGAGGGGGGCCGGTTGTAATGGCGGTCGTAGTTATGGCCTTGGCCTCGGGGATGATTCCTTGGTTGAGGTTGTGTTTCTCTGTTTCCCATGTTTCTATTTTTAGGGGATCTTCGTTCCCTATGAAGGGGGTAAGGTCGCGTCTCCCAGTGGCTTCGGGCAGTGTTCTATCCAATGCGGGGCGTCTCTCAGTCCGTCGGGGAAAGAGGCTTTGTGATTTGTCCTATTTGTGTCTCTGTGGGGGAGACTGGGGTCGGTTTTCGTTCTGACAGGGAGGAGAAGTGACAGGTCTACTGTGTCTTCTGGGGGTCCAGTGAGTCTGTTCGAGCACCTTCAATCGCTCACCCTATGAGAATATTAAGTAATTTGTTTGGTTTATGGTCGTGAACAGAGCTCTGGTCGTGGCATCAACACCCGCGGGGATGGGGACCTCCTGGAAAGCATTTGGTTCATAGTTCTGGGGGGACGGGCATCCTCGTGAGGTCGAGATTAGGAGGACGAAGATGCGGTTAACCCATCTCAGTGGTTCTGCTCGAGACCGGCCATGTCGATGTCGTTCCCAGTGTTGTTGTTACCAATGTTGTCGTCGGTGTTATTGTTGAGGTCGGCGAGATGGACGTTTTGGTTATTGTTGGGCGCTTGGTCGGCCATGACTATCACAGAGTTTGATGGAGAATTGCTTTAGTCTTAAGATGGTGATGGGGAAGTTGGTTTCCCATAGATGGCGCCACTGATCGTACCTGACCAAAAGGGATTGTCAAAGCCCACAAGTTTCAAGTTGAGCAGCGGTTGGATGTGAAGTGGGGGTACATGCAAGACACTCTGATACCATAGTGAGGTTCAGAGTAATACAAGCAATTATGAGAGTGAGTATGAAAGAATAAATACTTAACCCTCTCAAATGAGAGGGTATTTATAGCCCCTTGCGCTGGGTCCAGATCCCCATCGTTGGGCTGGGCAAGCAGGCCCAGAAATAGAGACTGCCAGGTCCTACGTGCATAGGGGAGGCCAACACGTGATCCCCGGCCTGGATGGACACCTTTGAACTATCAGGAGGATATGGATGCAGTCTTTTCGGGACTAAGAGGATTCTGTGATATTCGGGGGTGTTAGGGGTCAGCTCTACAAGGAGGATGCTCGTGAGCTACTTCTGCTTGTCGTAAACCCTCCCTGTCAGTTGTGTAGTTGTCCCCAGAGGACTTGTCTTGGTCGACAAGAAGAGTGGGCATGCTTGCGAGGTTCTCCTGATCGTCATCGGCCTTCCTCGCCATTCCTGAGGTTGCCATTGTAAGACATGGCTGTGCCGATCAGAAGAACGAGGTTACTACCCGAGCTAGTCGAGGGCAGTCGTCGTTAGCAGGTCATCCCACATAACACAGTCAGATTAGGTCTTGTATGATGTTTAGGCCAAATACAATCCCGTCCAAAACACATACATTATTTAAAATCACTCAACAATTACAACCTAATTTTGTAATAAAGTCCACCGTAACAATTGTATAATATTGTAGCGACAATTGTGGATATGGAGCACAAATTTAAATCATGACTAGTAATAGTACAAAAATTTTCTCAACTTGAGTGAAAATAGCGAGACTGATCCCCAAAATATATGGCCAGCCTACATTATACTAATCAGACTTTTTAATAAATAAATAAAAGAAAAGATTTAGATTTTTTTTATTAGTCTCACTACAAGAAATATCATCTCCAGCCACGTGTTTTTGCCACGTGATTATCATGTGGCTAAAAAAAGTCAGTTGCGATGTGATAATCACGTTGCAACATGTTTTATTAATAAAATAAAGAAGCATGGTAGTTGTATGACTTTTTAAAAAAAAATATATATATGTTGCAACGTGGGAATCACGTCGCTAATAAAAATATAATATAAAATATTTTAATTGGTCTAACGTTCAAATGGATGGGTTTTTGAAATTTTGAAAAAGTAAGTTGTGACGTGGTATTCACGTCGCAACATTTAAGAGGGAAAATCAAATTAATACAGACTGGCATGATCAGCTTTTACAGGTATGTGAAGAAAGAGAATATGACTGTTGGCATTGTTGCGACGTGAAAGTCACGTGGCAAAGTTGCGGCGTGATTTTCACGTCGCTAAATGGTTTATATATTTAATTCCATCACGTTACACCAAACAAACAATATGTTGTCATCAAACAATCAAACACTCTTCTTCTTCATTAACCCTCTTCTCATTCCATCCCAATCTCTATTAACCCTCTTCTTCTTCATAAAATCTCTTCTTCTCCATTATAAAACCTCTTCTTTTTCATAAAATCCAACTTCAATCTCCATTAATCCTTGTTTTTTCAAGTAAATTTAATTTAATTTTGTCTCTATTTTGTTTACAAGTTTTTATTTATTGTATTATGGGATTGTAATTTATTTTAATTTTTCTTTAAATAGAAGAAGATTGATATAGTAGAAGTAGATTGCAAAAAGGTTGGACAAGAAGATTGAAGGAGTTCGAAGAGAAGAGGTATTTCTTGGATTTTTTTTTTACATTTAGTATATTTTCTGAATTTAGTTAGATTTTAGGTTGAATTTGATGAAATTATAATATTGTAATTTTCATTAAATATATATCTTGATTTATTTAATTTATAAAAACAGAATAATATATAAATTTTATAAAAACAATTTTAATGTTAATATATATTTTATTTAAAACAAATATAATATAATATTTTATGTATTGATTAAAAACATATATAAAAAAAATAGTTTTTTGTATTGAATAAAAACATATTTAAAAAACTGTTTTAATATGTATATATTTAGTAAAAACTATTTAATATTATTATTATAAAATCTGTTTTATAATATATATATATATATATATATATATATATATATATATATATATATATATATATATATATATATATATATATATATATATATATATATATATATATATATATATATATATATATATATATATATATATATATATATATATATATATATATATATATATATATATATATATATATATATATATATATATATATATATATATATATATATATATATATATATATATATATATATATATATTTAATGTTATTATTTTAAAACTCTTTTATAATTATGTATATATAAAAAATAGTATAATATTATAAAAAACAGTAAATATTTGATGTTAATATATTTTTTTAAACAAATATAATATTATATTTTATGTAGAATGTTAATAAAAATGGTTTTATAATTAAAAAAAAATTATATAAAAACTGTATTATATGTTAATAAAAAATATTTATATATCATATACATAGAATATTAATAAAAACTGTTTTATAATTAAAAAAATTATATAAAAACCATATTATATGTTAATAAAAAATAGTTTTATAATTAAAAAATATTATATAAAAACTATATTATATGTCAATAAAACATTAATATAGTATGTTAAAAAACATTATATGTCAATAAAACATTATATATAGTATGTTATAAAATATTATATATAAAAAACTGATTTATCTATTTAATTATTATATATTATATGTATGTTAATAAAAACAGTTTTATAATTAAAAATTGTTTTATAAAAACTATATTATATGTCAATAAAAAATATTATATTAATTATTATATATTTAATAAACTATATTAATAGTATATTTAATAGTATATAATAAAAAACATATATATTAAAAATAGTTAAAGTAAAAGCATGTGTTTATGTTTAATAGTATATATACATAGTATATTTTTAGTAGTAATAAGATCAAGAACAATATGTTTAGGATTATTATTAAGTTGATTAATTAATACTTCTTATTAAAAAGGTTTTGATTATATAAATTTGCAGTAAATGGAATATTATAGGTATTATCATAGTTGGATGTATGATAGACTATATCCAGGAAGACGCGCACTTAAACCCAATTTTATAGACGAAGTTAATGGTTTTATCACGTGGACGTTTTCTCAGGAACGTTGTCGAAGTGAAGGAGGAGTTAGGTGTCCTTGTCTTAAATGTGGATGTAGATATATAATTAGTGACCCAGAGGAAATAACACGTCATTTGCATAGAAAAGGTTTCATTGAAAATTATTGGGTTTGAACGTATAATGGCGAAACATTGCCGAGTAATGTACCAGAGACTAGCAACACAAATGCTTCAAGTAGTCGACCGGCTATGCAACCGCCTATGGAATTTGAGGAAAACTTTAATCAGATTGGTGACATGGTTGATGATGCTTTTGGTGTTAACGTGACCTACGATCAACCAGAAGATTTTGACGGGGAAGAGTTATCGAATGAGGAAGTGCAGAGATTTTATTAGTTGTTGAATGAGATGAATACGCCGTTGTTTGAGGGGTCGTCAGACTCAAAGCTATCAATGTGTGTGAGATTATTGGCCTCCAAGTCAAATTGGAATGTTCCTGATCAATGTTTGGAGCACTTCGCAAAAATGATGTTGGACTCAACTACAACGAAAGATAACTTGCCTGTGAGTTTCTATGATGCAAAGAAGTTGGTGTTGAAGTTGAGTTTAAGAGTAAGAAAGATTGATTGTTGCATTAATGGTTGCATGTTGTTTTATTACAACGAGTTTGGTACTCAAGATGGATCGTCAGAGGAATGTAAGTTTTGTCAGAGTCCAAAATATAAAGTTCGCAATAGAGCCATTAACAGTAAGCAAAAATGTGTAGCAGTAAAGTCCATGTTTTATCTTCCGATAATACCAAGGTTAAAAAGAATGTTTTCTTCAATGCACAGTGCAAGTCAAATGAAATGGCATCATACAAACCAAGCAAGCCCAGGCAATATGCGACACCCATCTAACGGCCATGCATGGAAGCACTTTGATGAGGTACATGCTGATTTTTCCGCGGAACCTAGAAATGTCAGGCTTGGATTATGCTCTGATGGTTTTGCTCCATATGTCCAAGCGTCTGGAAGTGCGTATTCTTGTTGGCCAGTTATTGTAACCCCTTACAATCTCCCTCCTGAGATGTATGTTTTTGACGTGCGTCATTCCAGGACCGTCGAGTACAAAAACCGGAATTGATGTGTACTTACAACCTTTAATTGATGATTTAAAGAGGTTGTGGAATAATGGAGAATGGACTTATGATATATCCCGTAAACAAAACTTTTCTATGCGAGCTGCCTTGATGTGGACCATTAACGACTTTCCAGCATATGGCATGTTGTCTGGTTGGGGTACGCATGGCAGAATGGGTTGTCCGCATTGCATGGAATGCACTAAGGCGTTTACATTGGATAAAGGGGGGAAAAGCTCGTGGTTTGACTGTCACCGCAGATTCCTACCATCAAATCATCCCTTTAGGAAAAAACAAGACAAATTTCAAAAAGGACAAACGGGTAACAGATCTGCCTCCGCCTCGATTGTCACCAGTTGCTATATGGAACCAAGTTTGTGAACTTCCAAAGTTTACAGATACTGGCAAATCATGTAGAATTGAAGGATATGGGGTCACACATAATTGGACAAAAAGAAGTATATTTTGGGACCTCCCGTATTGGAAAGATAATTTGTTGCGCCATAATCTTGATGTTATGCATATTGAGAAGAATTTTTTTGATAACGTATTTAACACAGTGATGGATGTTAAAGACAGAACAAAAGATAATGTGAAGGCTAGACAAGACATGGAAATTTGGTGTAATCGTAAAGAGTTGGAATTGAAGCCTTAACCAAATGGAAAATTATTTAAACCCAAATCTTGTTTCAGTCTGACCCCCCAAGAAGCTAAAGCGGTTTTTGGATGGTTAAAAGGTTTGAGAACGCCCGACGGGTATTCTTCAAATTTAGCAAGGTGTGCCGATGCTAACACTAGGAAGTTACATGGTATGAAAAGTCATGATTGCCATGTTTTTATGGAACAATTGCTACCAATTGCATTCGGTTCTCTACCCAAACATGTGCTTAATCCACTCACTGAAATTAGTCAATTTTTTAGAGATATTTTTGCGTCAGCTTTAAGAGTGGATGGCATCATTAAGTTGGACCAAAATATTTCAGTCATTCTCTGTAAGTTGGAACAAGTATTTCCGCCTGGTTTTTTTGACTCCATGGAACATCTACCTGTGCATCTTGCATATGAGGCTTATCTAGGAGGACCTGTTCAATATAGGTGGATGTATCCGTTTGAAAGGTTCATGGGTGATTCAAAGCGATCAGTGAAAAATAAAGCTAGAGTTGAAGGATCAATATATGCACATTACTTGCATCGAGAAACTTCACATTTTTGCAGTCACTATTTCAAGCACTTGATGTTAACTCCAAGAATCATAAGGAATCCTGTAAATGTTATCGAAAGAAGTCAGTACACCTTATCAATCTTCGGGCTTCCAGGTCGTCCCTCTGGAAAGAAGGGTGAGCATTGGTTGACCCAACAAGAAATGCAATCTGCACATGTTCATGTCTTGATCAACTGCATTGAAGTTAAACCATATCTTGAGTAAGTATAATCCAACTTTTTAATTTTATTTACAGTGTGAATATAAAATTGATTACCTTGAAACTTATAGTGTGTTTCTTTTTAGGGAATTTAACAACGCCTATTTTGATAGTACCGGTGTACAATCAACATCCGGTGTCATTCATGCCCAATTTCCAACATGGTTCAAGGAGAAATTATATAGGGTTGTGGCACCGACTCCAGAAATACTCCATTTGATAAACTTGTCTAATGGCCCTCGTCAAAGCGTAAACAAACGGCACACATACTTCGTGAACAGATATAAATTTCACACTCATGAATGGACTGAAGGGAAAAAGACCATAAACAGTGGGGTATTTGTGAAAGGAGTTACAGATGGTGGTGAAGATGACTTCTATGGTTTTGTTAAACATATCTACGAGTTAGTATACAATTACTTGGACTCGGAAAATAAAGTTGTCTTGTTTTATTGTGAATGGTATGATCCAACTAGAGGCACAAAAATAGATAAGACATATGGTACTGTTGAGATTCAAATGGACCGGAGGTACAAAGAGTACAACCCTTTCATAATGTCAAATATTGTTAGGCATGTTTATTATGTTCCTTATCCTTCATTTGTGCCACGTAAACGACGGTGTTGTGTTGTAATAAAAACAAAACCATTGGGTCATATTGAAACTGACGATCTAGTGGAAGATGTTGCTTACCAAGTTGATGAAGTTGAAGTTAATGATGTGATTCCAGATGAACACACTACAAGTTTGTCTAATACAATGGTTGAGGGGAATCAAGTTGATGAGGATGAAGATCATGAAGATTCTGGATCCGAGGACAATATCACATCAGATGACGAGGATGATATGGATGACGAGCATGACGATTTAGAATAGTGAACCTATATTAATGAGAATTGTGTCTTGTAATTTTACTTAACGAACCATCTATTTAATGAGTTAATGAATATGTATTCATGAAAATTGTGTCTTGTAATTTTACTTAATGAACCATCTCTTGAATGAGTTAATGAATATGTATTAATGAGAATTGTGCTTTTCAAATATATTATATGTTAACTTTTATTTTCTATAAATATGTAAAAATTCCACCCAAGGATAATAAGGGTAAAGGTCCTAGTGATAGTGGTAGGAAGCCCAGACGTACAAGGGTAGTAGTATGCCAGTCACCTCACTATGCCACGTGTCCTCCCCCGTAGAGTTAGGTTCATCATATGTCCATGGACAGTACTATGCCTTTTACACCATTACTATCCTCTCAGAGTCCTCTTCAGTTCTCATCTGGGAGTCCATCTTTTATTAGTCCATCTGGGGCCCCACCTGGTTTACCATTCCAACAGACACAGGTGCCCTCATCCTTCCAGCACAGTTTTCCATTTCCCACACAAATACCTTCATTCGTGCAGCAGCCTGGAGGATCCAGCACCCCACTTCCTACACAGATACCCTCATTCGTGCAACAGCCTGGAGGATCCAGCACCCCACTTCCTACATAGATGCCCCCATCCGTCCAGCAGCCTAGAGGATCCACCTCTTCACAGCCCACACAGACTGGTCGCACCCCACATCCCACACATGTACCTGCATCCGATGATCATGCAGATTCAGATGATGACGATCTTGGTGTGGACGATGATCAGATAGATGGGAGAGATCTTCGAGGGGATGATGATCCGAGTGAGATTCATACCATTGATGGGAGATTTTGGATTTGGCCTGAAGGGAACTCGTAAGTTTCTTATTTATTGATTTTTATTTATAAGTACACATTTCCATTTTTAATATAACTTTATATACTTAATTATGCTAATTCAATTATTGTTGTTTTAGTTTCGGGCCGAGTCGGACTGCTTCCAGGGTTATAAATTATATAATTCAGCAGAATTATACAAATTTTTTGAAGAGTTTTAGAGAAATTTCGGATAAAGACGAATGGTTTAAGCAATTTCAGGTATAATTAAGTTATTTCTTAAGTTATTTTTATTTAAATGACCTTTTCATTATTGTTATAATTTATCTAACTATTTATTTTAATGTCATACAACATTGCATGCGAAATGTGTTTGGGATCCACTGAACCATAACAAAGTTAAAAAAAATTATTTTGGCAGGAGTTCAAGACGACTTTCTGACATGCTATGACGTGTTAGAGAGAATTGGCAACTTTTGGGCATTCGTCCCAAATGGATAGACAAAGAAGTTTTTGAACAACTTCTTAAGTATTGGGAATCAGATGAATTTAAGGCTAAATCTGAAATTGCAAAGAAGATGAGGGCATCGAAAAAAAGGGGTTGCCTTAATGCTGTTGGAAGTATTAGTACTGCTGAGCATGATCGACGCATGGTAATTATTACCACTTTTTAAATTCATATTTGGATTTATAACATATATTATTAATTTAAGTTAATTTTTTTATTTAGGCTAAGCGTTTGGGGAGACAACCATTGATGACTGAGCTGGTTACCGAAACTCAGACAAAGAAATCGGTGGAATTTATTGACGAGCGTACAAAAAAAGCCCTGGTAAGTAAATTTATGTTTATATTTTTTTTATTTTTTAAGAAATTCGGTGACGTGATTTTCACGTGGCAAGTGAGATGTTGTGGCGTGAAAATTGAGTGGCAACTGATAAGTTGTGGCGTTACAATCACGTGGCTATATGTTTTTTATTATTATTTTTATTTTATTTAATTTCATTAACTTTACTTATATATTTAACTTGATTTTTTTATTGTATGTGTAGAAGGATTATCAGGCCTTGCTTGTAGAATTTCTGACCCATAATCTTCAGTATACTCCTCCTCCGGGAAAACCGGTTCATCCAGATGTGGATTTCTATATTTGGAGTCAAGTTGTTGGGGGAAAGGGGCCTAACAGGTGCTTTTTTGGTGGTGGAAATTTGGCGGGCACCTTGAGGAGTGGGGATAGAACTCTGTATCAGAGAGCTGCGGACGGTGAAGGAGGGTCGCGTCAAACAAATTTGACACCAGATCAGTTAGAAACGGTAAGACAATTGGCTAGACGCGAGTCCGAAGAACGTGAGGCCGCATTGAAGGCCCAAATGGAGGCGGCATTGAAGGCCCAAATGGAGGCAATGAGGGGTGAACATAATAGAGAAATGGAGGCAATGGCGAAGAGGCAGGCTGATATGGAGGAGCAAATGCGATAATTTATGCAAGCATTTGGTGGAAATCCCAATGATGGCCAAAATAATAACCACCAAAATAATGATGACTTTCTTCGCGACTTTTTTGACGACTCGAATGATCCTTCTGCTTAGTTTAATTTTTATTTTCTATTTAGTTTTTTATTTGTGTACTAATATAAATTTATAATCATATTTTATATTTAAAAATATTAAATTTAAATTTTAGTTTATTAATTTTATTATATTAAGTATATTAATTTATATATTTTGATATATTTAGTTTTATTTTTGATAATTTGATTTATGATATTGAATTTAATAAATAAATTATAATATTTAATTTATAAATTTAATGAAATAGAAAATAATATTAATTATTATATCAGAATTATTATATTTAAAACAGAAAATAATTTTTAAAAAAAAGTTGCGACGTGTTTTCCACGTCACAACTTAGTGACATGAAAAACACGCCGCAACACACAATGTAAAAGTGAATATAAAATCTGCTCTGACTTCTGCTCTGCTCTGATTGTCTTTGACCCCATAAAATTTGTTGCGGCGTGGATTTCACGTGGTAACGTTGTGACATATTTCCCACGTCGCAACAACATTGTCACGCGCTCTCCAACGACGTGTATTTTCAGGTGGCAAAAATAAAATTGTGACATGATTTTAGTGTTAGCGACGTGGGAGTTACGTGACAAAATACAACTTATTTTGTAGTGTCTATTTAAGTAAAAAGACGATATTAAAGATTATATTAAAATTTTATTTTACTCTAGTCGACTTAATTAAATAAATATAAAAATACTTTGTTATCATAATATTTGATTTGATTTTGTACGTTAAGTGAAATTATAAATTTGTTCATTTCAGTATTTTAATCTTATTAATCTACATTATATTTTTCCCAATTTAAGAAACCTACAAATTTCAAAAAACTTATAAATTTCAAAAGTCTTTTGGTGAGATATTTCTTTGGACAAAAATTAATAAAGATAATTTACTGTTTAAGTCTATTATTATTTGGAGACTAGTTCATGATAGGTTACCTATTAATGACACAACTTATTCTAGAGGTTATACCATTATTATCAAATGTGATATTTTTGGTAATAGCCTAAATTTACATTTACAACTTGTATTGAGATCATTTCCTAAAATTGCATTTATAACTTGTATTGAGATAATTTGGTTGTGCACTAGAGAGGGTAATACAAAAGAAAATAAGACAAGTCAGACATGCTTGGCTCTAGGATAATTGGGAGAATAACGATTCCATGCTCCACACTTAGAGAAGAATACTGTAACCAAGAGATGGCATAGATATTATCAAAATTGTCAGTGGTGGATTTAGAAATTTCTTTGAGTGGAGACTGAAAAATAATGTATTTAAAATAATTTTATCAATAGTTTTTAAAATAAATAAAAACTTACAATTTTTATCTATGAGATATTTATATTTTGATTTTAAAAAAATTCTCAAGCAGACTAAAATATTATTAACTTTGATATTAGAGAAACATATCATACATTATTTTTCAAAAGTTTGAAAATGTTCTTAATAATTATTCAAGTACTCCTTTCAAATTGAAATATAAGTAAAAATTATTATTTAAAAAGCTTGTGTATTTGATATTAATTTTTAACTAAATATATTAACTTTTCATCTAAAACTTTTGTTTTTATATCATTATGAGAAAGTATTGTATTGTTCAAAATGGAGGCATTATCCTACCGGAAGGGCTTGACGCCGTCCATATTGAGATGCTTAATGAAAGTCATTCTCTTCTATTTATTGTTAGATTTGAGACTTCATAAATAAGAGAGGAGCTGAATTGTGTGGTTTGAAAAAAATGATTTTGAAAACTTTTTTGAAGACTAAAAATATAGTTTGAATTTTTTTCTTCTAAAACCTAAGATCTATCAGAGTTTCAAAAACGTTTGTATAACTTAGAAGCGGAAAAATAATTTTGAAATAAAATGCGAAAATTAAAACGTTAAGGGATAAGAAGAACATCGTGATATATAGAGGTTCGGTCAAAATTGAAGGACCTACTTCTATCCCAAAGAACTGGTCTTGAGAGTTTCCATTAAGAACTTGAGAGTTTTTAGTAGGTGAAGCTCACGACCCCCCTTATACAAGGAAATGTTAGTTATCCTGCAACCATGACAATACAAGATGAAATATATAAGTGTTCGCGTCTTCTCCATTGTAGAGATCAAAATGGAAAATCTCCTCTCTAAACTGTAGATCGAAGTACCATCACTTATCTCTACTAAAAAAATTTGAGCTCAATATGATTTAACACGATAACCATTAGCCTCTTGTGATTTTAACAGGTTAATCAACTAACTTATGGTTTTATAATGGGCTAACCATTAACCTAACAGTGACTTCATCAATATTGTTGATCTTCAACCTTTGAATAAAGAAGACTTTATAATAGTCTTAAGGGAAGCTTAACAACATTAATAACCTCTAACCTATATTGATTATGGGAACCTAATCACACAAATTCTCAACCAAAGCTTTTAACAGGTTTAACTTTGAACCACATAATTTTTCCCTAAAACATGGATGATGTTCATCAAGGTGAAACAATAACAACATTGAAGAACTTTATACATTTCTACCCAACCAAAAACACATAAATCTCTCCTCACAAAAGGTCTTTCCTCACAAAATCATTTGAGTAAAAGAACTAGTGAGAGAAAGTGACAAAGAAAATTTAGAGAGAGAGAGAGAGAGAGAGTGTGTGTGTGTGTGTCAATACACATTTCGTATTGTGGATGATTTGAACCAAGGAATAAGACCTCTATTTATAGTGTTCAAATCGTCCAAAAGAGGAAATAACATTTGATGATTTTTTATCGTTACTAATCGATTGACTCAATCGATTACATTAATTAAACGTAACGAATAAATTTTTCAAACTAGGCAAGAAGTAATTTGTAGTCGTTGACAATCGATTGGGTACATTCAAATTTCCTTTATCTTCAAAAAAGCGTCAATCTAATTGATTGGGCTAATCGATTAGATCTAGTCAAAATATATTTTTTGGCTTTTTGAATGTTCCCATTTCTTTCTAGACAACTCCTACATATTTCTTCAAGATATTTTATTTTCAAAAAAATTTAAAAAAAGTTTTAAGTGTGTGTGTGCGCGCGCGTGCTTACAGCCAACTAATTCTACAAAGAAATAGTTTTTGCTTACATTGATTCACTCAGTTGCTATTTTAGGATGATCAACCTATATCTTGTGTCTGATGTATTCCATATGTTTGACCTTTGCTTTTGAGATGACCTAAGGCTTTTGATTTCCTTTATCCTTATCTGAGTCTTCCTTATCAAACCCATGACTTGTATTAATCGTTTAAATGCATTGCTTGACTTTCTCAATTGTTGCATCTTT
Organism: Vicia faba; assembly: GCA_948472305.1. Classification (NCBI taxonomy): domain Eukaryota; kingdom Viridiplantae; phylum Streptophyta; class Magnoliopsida; order Fabales; family Fabaceae; genus Vicia; species Vicia faba. The sequence goes on along the minus strand of OX451741.1, from coordinate 270,973,051 downwards.
ATTATGTTGAGTACCATCAAATATGCTCTTTTATTCATCATGTTTCATCTCTTTCTATGTTGAATGTTCTTTTATTGCTCTTCTTGGTTGACTTTCTAAAATATTGCATCTTTTACTATGCTCGGTGTACTTTCATTACTCTTCTACATTAGTCATCATATTGCATATCTATCATGTTGATTGTATGATGTGATATCTCATTATATTGGTCTGCTTTTGCATCTTTAATTTGATGAATAAGCTTTATGATCTTTCTACAGTTGTCATCATCAAAACAACACATGTCACATGCAAAATAAGCTTCCACATTATCCCCTTTTTTGATGATGACAACGCATCTCTCAGAAGAAGTGGTAAAAGAAACAAAATAATATATATTTGGAGTGATATCACTCTCCCTGAGTTAGATAGATTGTATACCTTCCCACTGAGAGTATACTTCTCCCCCTTTGTCATATTCAAAGAGGCGGGTAAAGGAATAAATATGCAAATAAATAGTATGTTAACATACATGTAACATTTTAAAGAAAACATCTTTGCAAAATATATCAAGTATCAAAGCTTGTATAACAAGGCATAATGCATTTTAGAGAATAACATAGGAACAATCATGGAAAATACTTTTAAAAAATATATTATAAAAAGAATAATTTTGTAAGTGGCTGTGCTAGTCATTTATGGTCTTAAGGGTGTGATACCTTGAAGAGATCGCGTTTTTTTTTCTTAAGATAAACCATAAATATATGTTATTGGTCTGTTAAGTTTTTCCAGAAAAAGCATTGATTTGGTTAAAGAGATCATCCAAAAATTTCTAATTGTCTCGATAGAATAAGTTGGCTAAAAGTTGTCTATATGTTGGGGATAAGCCTCTTCAGAATTTTAGATCAGAATGTATTAAGTTTCATGTGCATAACCTTTAAAAGCTCACAAGTGTATAGTCAAAGATTTCAAGAAGACCTCTTGGGGACAGGACTAGGCCAACGTTTGGCCAAGCCTGAATAACTTTCTGGTGCAATCTTTCTATCCTTATTCTCTTTATTTTTCTGCAATTTATTTTCATTAATTCCGATAGGCTTACTCATTCAATAACTTTACTAACACGATCTTAATTGAGAAAAGTAAAATTAATCACGTTTTTCAAATACCACAATTTCCCCTCTTGTGCTTGAGGTCACTTGTTCAACAACATGTTCCTTATATTACTAGGAACCTTATTTCCGTTTCAAAACTTTCTAGTGGTAACAATGTCTACTTTGAGTTTCATTCTAAGAAATGTTTCAATAAATCCCAGGCATCTAATATGGTGCTACTTGAAGGGTTCCTATATGAAAATGGCCTGTATTGCTTCACTAATCTTGCCTTGGAACCTTCAAGAAGTTATTTGAGTCACAAGTCTCAAATTATTTATTCAATAGCTAATACAACTCTAGCTTTTAATGTTCACCATAATGTCCAAACTATAAATACTGATGTTTATCATAGTGTTTGATTCATATGGCATGCTAGATTAAGACATGTCAATCCTAGAGCTTTAAAGAGAATATCTCAACTTTGTAATATTTCTATAAGCAATAAAAATGTTTCTAATTTTTGCAATTCATGTTGTGTTGGTAAATTTCACAGTTATTTACTCCTTTGTCCACTACCAATTAAACATATTTGTTTGAGTTATTTCACATAGATCTATGGGTACCCTCACCATTATCATCAAGTGGTGGGATATTTTTTCCAGGTACTCTTGGATATATATTCTTAAGTAGAAAAGTGATGCAATTACCACTTTCAATTTGTTTCATAACAACGTTTAGACACAGTTTCAAACAAAGATCAAAGAAATTCAATCTGACTTTGGAGGGGAGTTCAGACCCTTCACTAAGTTACTTCAGGAATAATGAATCTTGCAAAGGTTAACAGGCATGCATACTTCTCATTAAAATAGAACAGTTGAGAGAAAGCATAGGCAGATAATTGAAATGGGACAAACACTTCTTGATCATGATGTAATATCTCTCAAATTTAGGATCACATTTTCACTACAACAGTTTACTTGCTCAACAGGCTTCCTACAAGTAGTCTACATGATTATGTGTCTCATTTCTTAATTGTCCACAAAAAACAACATGATTACCACTCATTGAAAATATTTGGGTGTGTATGCTTTCCACACTTCAAACATTAAAACTAGCACAAGCTATAACTCAAAAGCACTAAGTATGTATATTTGGAAGTGTCTCCAACACATAAGGGCCACAAGTGTATGAATATGGGGGGAATAATTTTCATTTCCAATGATGTAGTGTTCAATGAGAATGACTTTCCTTTTGAGAGTGGTTTCTAAAGTGATGATCACTTAGCCACTGCCTCATAAAATCACCTGACTCATTTTCCTCAAAATATTATCCAAACCTCATTTGTACACACAAGAGCTAATACCTTATATCCTCATGCTTCACATAAGGCCCCTACAGCACACACAAATTATGTAACAATTATTTGCAATTCATGTTGTGTAGGAAAATCTCGTACTGATTTTCTCCTCTGTCCACTATCAATTACACACATTTGTTTGAGCTAGTTCACACAGATCTATGGGGACCCTCACCATCATCATCAAGTGGTGGTTACAATTACTATATTGCATTTGTGGATGCTTTTTTCAGGTACTCTTAGATATAACTTCTTAAGCAGAAAAGTGATGCAATTACCACTTTCAATTAGTTTCATAGCTATGTTTAGACACAGAAATCATCCATGAATACTTCAATTGTCTTTTCAATCAAGTCGGGGAAAATAGCTTGCATACACCATTGAAATGTGGCAGGCACATTACATGAGCCAAAAGGCATACGCTGATACGCAAAAACACCAAAAGGACAAGTGACATTAGTTTTCTCATGATCCTCCAGATTAACGTAAATTTGATTGAGTAGCCATTCAAGAAGCAATAGAGTTGTTTCCCTGACAACCTCTTCGACATTTGATCCATGAATGGTAGAGGAAAATGATCTTTCCTTGTTGCTTTATTAAGCCTTCGGTAATCGATACACATTCTCCACCTGTTCATGATTCTTGTTGGAACCAGGCTAACACTAACACTATCTGAGATAGGATAAATCATGCATGCATCTAATAACATGAAAACTTCCTTTCGCACCACTTCCTTCATTACCGGATTTAAACACCTTTGAGGTTGAGCTACCGCTTTGAATTCTTCCTCTATCATGATTTTGTGCATGCAATAAACCTGGCTAATTCCTTTCAAATCAGACAAAACCCAACCTAAAGCCTTTTGATTATTCTTCAAAACTTGAGTCTATTTCATTTATTCCTTGTCAGATAAGGAATTGCTAATGATCATCATTTTGTTTCCACCACTTTCAAGGAATATATATTTCAAATGTGAAGGTAACAACTTCAACTCAAGTTTTGAATCTTCTTCCTTCACTTCCTTTTTCAAAATTTTAACTTCTTCCTCCTCAGGATGAACTTTTTCCAAAGACTTAAGTTCTTTCAAACATTCTTCAATTTATTTCTCTTCATTGGATTTAAGAACCTGAAGTGCATTAGTTAAGGTTTTCTCAAGAGGTGTTGAAATATGAACTTGGCTTGTAACATCCCAAATAGCTTCTTCGGTAGCATCAACTCTAAAGCAATCTCCTTTATACTTTGAATGCTTCATTTCTTCAAAGACATTAAAACACATTTCTCCATATTGCACGCAGACCTTCATTAAACCATCATCGATGTTAATCATCATTCTTGCAGTCTTCATAAATTGTTGGCCAAGAATCAAAGGGGCATTATCATCTTCATCCATATCTATCACAACAAAATCGACGGGGAAGATAAATTTATCCAACTTCACTAACACATCTTGAGCTACACCGTAAGGACGGAAAATGGATTTGTCATCTAGTTGAAGTGCCATCTTCGTTTCTATAACGTCAATGTTTCCCAACCTTCTCACCACGGATAACATAATCAAATTAATGCTTGAACCTAGATCCACTAGTGATTTGCCAATATCCACTTAACCAATTGTGACCGGTAATGTGACTCTTCCGAGATCATTCTCCTTTCTTGGAATTTTTCATTAAATAATGGCGTTACAACTATCATTAAGGTTGATAATCTCTTTATCTGTATATATCTTCTTTTTTGAAAGAATATCCTTCATGAATTTTGCATAAGTAGGCATTTGTTCTAAGGCTTCGTGTGATACGGTGGGAGAACTGACTTGAGGTTTTGCGTTTGTATTCGCAAATGTTTCGGTTGAGCAAGAGTCGCCACCGACTTTTTATTTTATCCTAAGGAAAGGTTAAAAAGCACAGCAAAAACCTTTTGAGATGTTTTCTTGGGTTCGGGGAGTAGATTATAGAAAGGGAAGGTATTAGCACCCTTTCTATCCATGGTTATCCATGGGCTCTTAGTTACTTGCTTAGATCACTTGCCTTTTGTTTTCAATTGTTTTAAATGGTGCTTGAGTGTGTGGGTTTGAAAATATTTTGAAAAGAAGCCAATGTGGTGGCAACCTTTGTAATGATCCATGTGGGGATGTATACAAAGATGTATGTCTTTTTGCAAAAAGGTTTTCATTTGTTTTTTTGAAAGTTGTTTTGAAAGTGTTGTGAGGTGTGGTTTTGAAATTAGGCAAATGTTTTGTTTTGCAAGTTTGATTCAAGTAACTAAGAGGTTATCTCCTCCTAAATTTCTCAAAAGATTATTGCTATGTTTTAACCCTTTTAACAAGTTTGTTCCACCATTGTGTTTGGTGGACAACCTTATGTTAGGATGTGAAAGGGACAGGCGCGGGTCATCGTTTAGACCATAATTGCAACGGCGTTAAATGTCTTTGGGCAATTTTCTTTAAGGGACTTGATCATTTGTTTTTGTTTGTTTTGAAAAAGTTTTATCGAGGGACTATGATCATTCAAATTGTTTGTTTTGCCCAAAGAAGTTCAACATACAATATGGCCCATTTATTTGAAGGCAACAGAGTGGAGTACCCTAGGGGTGCAAGTGTGAGATGTGTGTCCATTTTCATGCTTGTTTATCTTGAGATTAGGTCATAACTATTTTTTATCGTTTTTCGCATGCAAACCCTAATTCTAACATGTTATTATTAGAAAGCGTATAAAGTGCGAAATTTAAATTTACTAAGCTATTACAAAACCAAATAGGGGAAGGGGGGTACAAATGTTCAAATGGGGATATTGACAAGTAATGTAAACCTAAATTATTACATCATTTTTGAATATTTGCAAAGTAAATAAATTGCATAATTAAATGGAAATTAAATAAATATGCAAAATGCAAAGAGAAAGTTTTTATGTGTATGAGAAAAGTATGGTTTATGTAAAATAAAAATAAGAAAATAAAAGGGTATTATTTTGAGTATTTCCAACTTTTAGGGCAAAAATCCTAATTTTAAAGAAAATGTATTATTATCTAATTTAATACAAGTATTTATTTATTATTTACAAAAATAAAAATAAAATGAAGTATATTATGAAAAAAAAGTATTTTTTGTATCAAATATTAATAAAAATGAAAAATTCAAGTATTTTTATATTTTAACCTAAATACATTAATAAACATATATATATATATATATATATATATATATATATATATATATATATATATATATATATATATATATATATATATATATATATATATATATATATATATATATATATATATATATATATATATTAAGTTCTTAAATATGCATTATATACAAAATAATATATATTTAATATTTTAATAAAATAAATAAAAAAAAAGTATTTTTATGTGAAATATTTTCAGAAGGTAAATAAAAATAAAAAAATGTATTTACACTATTTTTCTATTTATTCTAATAATAGTATATATATAATATTTATGTTCAAACAAGAGAAATAAACAAATAAATATGCAATAAATACAAAAAATGATGGAAAAAATATTTTTATGTTTTTAATATGCTGAGAAAAAATAAATGGACCAATCAAAAAAGAAAAAAGTCAGAAATCATTAAAAATAAAACAAATGGGCTCAGGGGGTGTAAAAATAAATGTGTGGTGCAAAAAGAAAGATGACACAAGCCCAGCCCACTAAGCCTGTCATCTTCAACCTCAGAACACTTTCTTGTTCAAAAAACACGCATTTTCTAACTTCTCATTCCTTGATCTTTTGCCAAATCTTCCAACATGAAACCTGTAGAGCTTGAAACCACGGTTCTAGACATATAAAGAAGTCAAGCTAACTCTCAGAAATGAGAGAGAATTTCTTCTCTCCCAAATCCTGACCTAAACTTTTAACCATGTTCAGACATAAAATTCTCTAAGCACACGAAATATAAATGAAATCTAATCATATGAGCATGTTCAGGGCTATGATTGTGACATATTTTCTTCACAAACCTAAAGCTAACAATGCCTAATAAGAGAGATAGAACTTCATGAATGTACCTGTTCAGTTGGAATCATGCTTTGCAATGGAGGATGTTTCAGAGTAAAATGATGATTTGTATAGCTTCCTTGAAGTGTAAGGATGCTTTTCCAAGTCCTACTTTGTCTTGAAACTCCCTGAATCGAGCTAGTGAACTCCAACTGCAAAACAGAAAATTAAAAATGGTGAAGTGGCTTGGAGGTGTTACAGGTCAGGTTTCAAGTCATGGTTAGCTTGCATAGGTTGTAAGGAAGGTAGAGGAACATGTTTGGGCAAGAATGCTTGAAGGGATTGAGAGATAGCACTCAATCTGCAGGGGTTGCCCTGTTTGAGCAGTTTCAAGGTGATTATGGCAATGGGAGTGTTTGAGAGGCCCAGGGCTCGTGTGTTAGCTTGGATATGTTCTTTTGAATGTGTTTGATAACTTCTTTCTTGTGTTTCTATGCTGAGAAGAGAGTTGGTATAAGTTATGGACTTTTTCTTCTCTCTTAAGCAACAAAGGCAAGTTGATGGTTTAGGTCAGTAGGGGACCTCCTAATGTGCTGCATAATCTTCTCTTGATCAGAGCAACTTGTCCATAATCATGTGCCAAAAGGATTTAGCTTGTACTTGTTGGATTTCTAAATTGACATAAAGCTAATCTTTTCAAAAATGGAAAGTTCACTTTATCTAGTTTAGGATTAATCTTGCATACAATGCTTGCACTCAAAGAACAACACTTTAACACATTGAATATGCATTAAATTATTGAGTATGAAATGGTTCAAGGACCTGTAATCAAGCATAAAGAAAGCTGAATTCAAATTTGCAAGATTATGAACATGTCTTGGTTAAGAACAAAAGTGAATTTTTGCCAACTTGTGAAATTCGAATCTCTCAAGTTATGAGGTTGTTTGAGAAGTTCTTGGACATTTTGGAAAGCTTGGAATGTGTACTACAATCCATCTTTGAAATGCAAATTGAAATTCCAAGTGGAAGGGTATGAAAAATGGCCTTGAAGTGGGGTAGAAAACCTTGTCAAAATAGGTTAAAATTTCACTAAGTTAAAAATGGTTTAGTGCCCTTATTCAAAAAATTGTAACTTGAGATACAAGCTTCAAATGAGAAAACTTTGTGAATCAAAGTTGTAGATTATGCAACAAGCTACAACTTTCATGTTTTGACTTTTGTTTGAATCCAAATGGATCTTGGTGAAAAGACGGGGCAAAGTTGGGAAAAAATTAGGGTTTTTCATAACTTAGAAAAATTCTAAGTTATGAAAAATTCCATTTTCTAACCCTAATTTGCATTTTGTGATTTCTTGGTGAACAAGTTTCATGATTTGGCATGTTTTGATGAAAAATGAATCTTGATTCTTGATTTTGACCAAAAAGTCAAAGTTTGACTTTTCAGTATACAGTCAAAATTGATCAATTGACTGGGAAATTCAACTGTCAACCTTGTGTACTTGGGATCTTTTGAGCTTGATGAATGTGTCAAGATCATTTCATGGGGTCCTTGAGTCCATATGTGAGCTTGATTTGCCATTGGCTAGGTCAAACAGTCAAAAATTACCCTTGTGCAGTCAAAACCCTAAAAATGACCATTTTGCCCTTTTGGTGATCTGATCAAATTTCTTGTGGAATTGTGATCCAAACTTGATCAAATTGTCCATATGAGTTCAATATGTTGATGTAGGTAAAAAATCATGAGGTTTGACTGTCAATTGGCCACAGTTGACTTTTTCCCCAATACAGCTGATTTCTAGGTCAACTGTCCAATTGACTGGGCAAAACTTGGAATCAGGACTTAAAACTTGGTATGGATAATCTTGGGAGTCCAACATGAAGCATGAAAGTCATCTTAGGCATTCTAGGTCAAAACATCATTGGGCAAACACAAACCCTAATTTGAGCCCATAGTGCAAGGAGAAGTCTTGAGCAGAGGAAACCCTAACTGGATCTTGATCTTCAAGGGTCTTGTGATGAGAAAATGTTGAGGAAATGGGAGGGCAAATTTTGGGGTACAACAGTTGCCCCTGTTCAATCTTCTTGGACCTGAAGAGTTAGATTGGCAAGTTTGCCTTTCGTGACTCGAGGGTAAAAGGAGATTGGACACTAGAGTGCCCGGAAATTTGCACTCGCATGTTGAAGTATCAGCAATGTGATGTCAGGAATGGGCTTACAGATGCCATTTGGAGAGGTGGTGGATAGGGAGATGGGCTTATAGATGCCATCTGGAGATGTGACAGAACCTTGTCGGGAATGGGCTTATAGATGCCATTTGGAAGTGTCGATCGCATAAGAGATTCCTTAGTGAGAACTTGTGTATTTGAGAGAGATAGATGTTTTCCTGGCTTGTTACAGGTGTTTGATCTTCAGTCTCCTTATGCAGATATGCCCTGGCTAGATACAGGTATCGAATCTACAATTGGTTGCTCACAGATGTGCCCTGGCTGGATACAGGAGTCGAATCTGGAAATAGTCGTTAATAGATGTGCCCTGGCTGGATACAGGAATCGAATCTTCGAACTCTTCAGACGTGCCCTGGCTAGATACAGGAATCGAGTCTGGAAACGTTGTAGTTGACAGATGTGCCCTGGCTGGATACAGGAATCGAATTTTCGAACTCTTCAGACGTGCCCTGGCTAGATACAGGAATCGAGTCTGGAAACGTTGTAGTTGACAGATGTGCCCTGGCTGGATACAGGAATCGAATCTTCGAACTCTTCAGACGTGCCCTGGCTAGATACAGGAATCGAGTCTGGAAACTGATCACTCTCAGATGTGCCCTAGCTAGATACAGGTATCGAATCTGGAATTGTGACAGTTGAAGGTAGTTGTTTTTGGGATTTGTCTTTTTCCTGAAAAGGCAAAAACATAAGTTGTATGCGATGTCATGATGTATGATATGCACGATGTCATGATGTTCAACATGAGATGGTGTTGCATGCACTTTATCATGTAGGTAAGCAAGATGTATGAAAATGTGAAATGTTTATGAATGTAATTTCGTCTTAGGAAAATAAATCCTTGACGAACGGACGGGGAGTTGCTCTGTGGAAGAGATACTTGGCCGAAGTTTTGATGAGAGGCCTATTGAGGACTTTAATGATGGATTCCGCTGAGGATAATGATGATAAACTCCGCTGGGGATTGAAGGAACTTTGCCGAGGGCGGTCTTCCGTGGTTTTTAGCTGAGGATAACCCAGTTATAAGTCCTTGTGAGGAAATAACTCTAAATAAAACTCGGGAGAGACGTCCGTACTCTGCAGGGGATAAGCTTCCAGAATCTACTGGGGATGAGCCTTAAGACCTACCGGGGAATGTTGTGACTTTTCAGGATTGTCGGGGAGTCAACTCCGCTTGGGGAAAGTATTGCTGAATCTTGTTTTACTCTGCGGGGAGTTGAGATGATTTGGCCACATTCTTCAGTTGATCCTACCTTGGTACCTTGGCGGACAAAACAACCAGACTTCATCAGACAACTCCACATTGCCCCTGTCTCTGATGTCACCTGTAATCAATCTCTTGTTTCATATGTAAATATTTATGAATCAGCAATTTAATGTCAAATGCATATATCAAACACGAACATTGGACGTTCTTCGCAAGACAAAACAGAAAAAGGAAAACAACGGTAATTTGTATGGGCAAGTGAATTTGTATTGATTTAAACTTTGCCTGTGAATAGGCGTTTTTTGTACAAGAGGCTGATGTAACACCCCAATTCTACCCCTCGTAATTACTAATAAAATCAGAGTTTCAAAATTTCATCCAAACATAAATTGAGGTATCACATATTCGTGTTTTCATCACTTTGCATTATAATGCACATCACAAAAATCAAAAGTCGGATATACTGATTCATAACATAAATCATCATATAAACGTATGACTAATCACAGCACAGCGGATGTGTTCACAAAATGTATGTATCATCATGTTATCATCAATACATAAAGTCATAAGATAGTATACATAAACTATCCTATCAAAATAATAGCGTCGCCCAAATCCCGAGTGTTACTACTATCAGAGCAGAGCGACTCAAAATAAAGAGACTCGAGCTAATCCTCATCATCCTCGCGGATCACCTGCACGTTACCAATATAAAGGCAACGGCGAAACAAGTAAAGGGTGAGATACTCCAAAACATATAATTAAAGGCATGATAAAATATATAAATAGTTTTGGAATCATAAATGATATAGGATTAATAAGAATATGTCAACAAATATCAAAATCTCACATACTTTAAAATCATCATTTAGTGTATAAAATCAACACTTTAATTTCATCACATAATCACCATAATCATATCAAAAATAAACATAAACTCCATCGCCATAACTCATATTGTCATTTTATCGTCATGTTGTATTCATCGCTTACTCAGCATGAGATCATCACATATATTCACTTTATATTCAACACAAAAATCATCACAAATAAAGTATCATATAACATCGCAATTCGTCATAAGCCATCAAATAAAACTCAACGCCAAAAGACTCAAACATAAACATAACCGACTACATGAGACACGACTATGTTATGCATGTGGTACCCGTCGCTTTATCCATAATTAGGGACATTCGGCATAAAAGCCCATCGTCGCTTGGCATAAAAGCCCTCGTCGCCAATGCAATGTATGTGACTCGACAACATGACATCACAAACACGACACAACAAAACATCATCATCGCACATCAAAATTTGGTATAAAACCCACGTCGCCATATTTATCCACATCAAGACAAACATATCATCGCATTGCATATCATCAAGTACTCATTATAAATAAACCGTCGCAAACATCATATTTAATCACACCACTTCATAATCAAATAATTCACTAAATTTCAAACACGGAAAAATAGTCAAACATCAATAATCGTCGCGAAAGTCATTCATAATAATCGGCACCAATCATAATCATTAACGTTGAAATCGGGTTGTCCATACGTGACTTAAACCGACTAAAATGCAACTCGGTTCAACTTAACCGTAAATTGACTTATTTCGGGTCGCTCCGTTAAAAACTCGCAATCTCGAAAAACTAACTTTACCACGATGTTCTACACGTCAAAATTAGCTAGCACGTCAATTTTTGTTAAATTCGGAGCAACTTGCTCCGTCGTCGAAATTGCCGAAATCGGGAAATCAGAACATAATCGGATTCCAAATTAAATCGACTAACTTATGTTATATTTGTTTTTAATTAATATAATTATTTAATATATTAAAATTAAGAAACTAAAATAAAACAAAAACTAAAATTATGCAAAAAAACTAGAAACTGGTGTTACTGTCAAAATAGCACAGAGAACTTTCAAAACTTCCTTCTCTTATGCAATAAGGGACTCACGTCCCATGGTGTAAAACGAAAGGCCCTATGGGGCCCACCGTCCCCTTGTTTCTTGCTTTGATACCACCCATTTCTAAATTTTTTTGGCAAACAGACAGTATAGTTTCATTCCACCAAACCTGCATAATTTTCATTTTAGTTTCAAAACTTAATTTAATTCAGTTTTTATTTCTAATTTCAATTAACTTAACACTAATTCAACATCAACAATAACACCTAAATCAATTCTTCCAATTTATTTCAACAATCTCTCAACAAATTCATAAACCCTAAAGATCAATTTTTTAAACCCAAATCCAAAATATATCAAATCAAACTCTAACTATAGAAATTGGAAAAATCAAACCCCTTACCTCTAGACGTTTTTATCGATCTTCTGATTTTTCTCCTGGTTCCTCAAACCCTGGCTGTGCTGTTTTTCCTCTTCCTCTCTTCAAACCCTTTTTCTCTTCCCTGCTTCTAATGTTATGTTTCTGTTTTCTAAACTAAAACTAAAACAACAACATATCTAAGTAACCCCCTTACTTTTTATTATTATATTATATACATTTTATATTATTATATAACTTAACATATTTATATACTGATATATATAACATACATAACATATAATATATAAATCTTATAATATATGTGTTACTTACAGTAAACCATAGAAATATATATATAATATATATAACTTATATAATTCATATTTAATACTTATATTAATTAATTAATTAATATATTTCAACAAATATTATTATTAATAAATAATATTATAAACACACTTCAAAATCAATTAATCCCGATTAAATAATTATCAGCCCGACTAATTAACACCGAATATATTTAACAATTATACCAGTCAAACCACATCGTTTTCACGAATTCATCAATAATCAATAACTTCAAAAATAATAAAATAAATACGACGCTTAATAAAATCGGGGTGTTACAACTCTCCCCCACTAAAAGAATTTCGTCCTCGAAATTACCTGACTCGAAAAGCTCGGGATAGGAATCTCGCATCTTGCTTTCTAACTCCCACGTCGCACTTTCACCAACTGCTCCTATCCAAACAACTTTAACCAAGGAGATCTCTTTGCCACGAAGAGACTTTATCTCACGATCTTCGATCCTTAATGGCATCGTCTCCACCGTAAGATTGTCTCGCAATTGAATATCATCCATCTCAATCACATGTGAAGGATCCGGAACATACTTCCGAAGTTGCGACACATGGAACACATCATGCAAGTTCGAAAGATTTGGCGGTAACGCCACTCTATAAGCCACTTTTCCCACTCTACTAGTAATTTGGTAAGGACCAATAAAGCGAGGAGTTAGCTTCTTCGACTTCAATGCTCGCCCAACGCCGGTTATAGGAGTAACTCGCAAAAACACATGATCACCATCTTGAAATTCCAAGTCTTTTCTCCTTTTATCATGATAACTCTTTTGTCTACTTTGAGAAATTCTCATCTTTTCTCTAATCATCTTCACCGTCTCAGTAGTCTCTCTAACCAATTCTGGTCCAAGCACCACACTTTCACCCGACTCATGCCAACACAAAGGAGTCCTACACCTCCGACCATACAAAGCCTCGAACGGTGCCATTCCAATACTAGCATGAAAACTATTGTTATAAGTAAACTCAATCAATGGAAGATATGTATCCCATGAACCACCATGTTCAAGAATACAAGCACGTAACAAGTCTTCCAACGATTGAATTGTCCTTTCCGTCTGACCATCAGTTTGAGGATGATAAGCCGAACTCAACCTCAACTTTGAACCCAAAGCCTCTTGCAAGCTCTTCCAAAATTCAGAAGTGAACCTCGGATCTCTATCTGAAACAATACACAAAGGAATACCATGTAATCTCACAATCACATGCGTATAAATTTCTGCCAACTTCGATACGGGATAAGTGATGTTAATAGGAATAAAGTGAGTCGACTTCGTAAGCCTATCAACAATCACCCAAATCGCATCGTGTCCTCTTGGTGTATTCGGTAACCCCGTTACGAAATCCATAGAAATGCTATCCCATTTCCATTCAGGAATCTCTAACGGTTGCATCAACCCTGCAGGTTTCTGATGCTCCACTTTAGACTTCTGACAAGTCAAACAAGCATAAACAAACTGAGCCACCTCTCTCTTCATGCCCGACCACCAAAATAGTTTCTTTAAATCTTGATACATTTTGGTCGCTCCGGGATGAATACTCAAATTGCTTCTATGACTTTCTTCCAAGATCATTCTCTTCAAATCCACATCATCGGGAATACAAATCCTATCTCGGAACCTCAATACACCCTGAGCATCCAACTTGAAATCTTCATTTTCAGTTTGTCCAATACCAACCAACAAATCAACAAGTTTCACATCAAGCTTCTGAGCTTCTCTAACACTATCAAGGAAATCATTATTGATCTTTAACATTCCCAAGATAACACTCTTCGGCGTCACTTCTACTACAAGACTCATATCTCTAAATTGCTCAATCATTTCCAACTCTTTCACCATCAAAAGTGACATATGCAAAGTCTTTCGACTTAAAGCATCGGGCACCACATTAGCTTTACCAGGATGGTAATTCAATCCAAAATCATAATCTTTCAACAATTCAAGCCACCGTCTTTGCCTCATATTAAGCTCTTTCTGATCGAACAAGTACTTCAAACTTTTATGGTCACTAAATACTTCAAATCTAGAACCATAAAGATAATGCCTCCAAATCTTAAGCACAAAAACAACCGCTGCAAGCTCTAAATCGTGCGTAGGATAATTCTTCTCATGAATCTTCAATTGCCTAGAAGCATAAGCAACCACTTTTCCATTTTGCATAAGCACACCACCTAAACCCATCTTAGAAGCATCACAATAAACAACAAACGGTTCTTCAGGATTAGGTAGAATCAAGATCGGAGCCGTTGTCAACCTTTTCTTCAATTCCGCAAAACTTCCTTCACACTTGATATCCCACACAAACGCAGCTCCTTTACAAGTCAACTTTGTCAAAGGAAGAGCCAACTTAGAAAAACCTTCAATGAACCTTCTATAGTAACCAGCCAATCCCAAGAAACTTCTAATCTCAGTAACAGACTTAGGAGTTTCCCATCTCAACACAACATCAACTTTAGAAGGATCAACTGCAATGCCATCACCAGAAATGACATGCCCCAAAAAGCTCACTTCACTTAACCAGAACTCGCACTTTGACAACTTAGCATAAAGCTTCTTCTCTTTCAGAACTTCCAACACGATGCGCAAATGTTCTGCGTGCTGTTCTTCCGATTTGGAATAAACCAGAATATCATCAATGAAAACAACTACGAAACGATCCAAGTAAGGATGGAATATACGATTCATGTACTCCATGAATACTCCCGGTGCATTAGTGACACCGAAAGGCATCACCAAATATTCATAATGTCCATACCTCGTCCTGAAAGCAGTTTTCTGAACATCTTCTTCTTTCACCCTTATTTGATGGTAACCCGATCTCAAATCAATCTTGCTGAACATGCGAGCGCCAACCAATCGGTCCATCAAATCATCAATTCTAGGAAGTGGATACCTATTCTTGATAGTTACTTTATTCAACTGACGATAATCAATACAAAGTCTCATGCTACCGTCTTTCTTCTTCACCAATAACACAGGAGCTCCCCACGGCGACACACTAGGTCTAACAAACTTCTTCTCGAGCAAATCTTCTAATTGGCTCTTCAATTCTGCTAGCTCAGATGCGGACATCCTGTATGGTGCCATAGAGATAGGTCTGGTACCAGGGACAAGATCCACAGAAAATTCAACTTCTCTTTCTGGAGGTGCACTAGGAATCTCATCAGGGAATACTTCGGGAAAATCGCACACCACCGGAAAGTTTGCTATCACAGCTTGACTCTCCACAGAAAGAGTCGCCATCAACAAGAAAACCAACGCCTCATCCTTCATGAACTCATTCAACTGCTTCGTCGACACCGACATAGATTGTTCCTCTTCTACTAAGGAAGAAAATCTCACAGTGTTGTCATAGCAATTGATATGGACATAATTAGATTTTAACCAGTCCATACCTAAAACCACGTCCAACCCGACAAGCGGTAAACAAACAAGATCCACCACAAAGTCTCTATCAAATATTGATAAAGGGCAACTTGCACACACAAAAGAAGTAGTAACCGTTCCCTTAGCCGGAACTTCTACCACCATATCTCTATCCAGAGACGACAAAGTGAGACCCAGTCTCTTTACACAATCAACAGCAATAAAACAGTGAGTAGCACCAGTATCAATAATAGTAATAAGAGGAAAGCTATTAATGAAACTAGTACCTCGAACAAGACCATCCTCGTTTGCCGTCGGAGCACCCGACAAAGCAAACACCTTTCCTGCTCCTTGAGTCCTCTTAGGCTTCTTACATTGAGCACTAATGTGACCTCCCTCGCCACAATTAAAACAGACCACATCCTTATGTCTACAATCGCGAGTAATATGGCCCACTTCTCCACATCGGAAACATCTCACCTCATTCTCCTTAGCTCTAACATCGCTTCGACAAACATTACTTTTGTGGCCAGGTTTCCCACACTTGTAACAAACAATACTAGCAGGAGCATCTCCCCCACTAGTTCTTCGCCCTTGAAACGCTTTCTGTTTCCCTTTACCAGCTGGAGCATCATACGGTTTTCCACGGCTTTGCTGACCTTTGTTTCTCTTATCAGACATAATCTTATAATGAGCATTACTGTCCTCCTCAAAGATCCTACAACTATCAATCAAATCCGAAAAGACACGGATTTTTTGATAACCAACAGCTTTCTTAATCTCAGGACGCAAACCATTTTCAAACTTGATGCATTTAGAGAACTCGCCATTCGGCCCATCATAATGCGGATAGAACTTGGCCAACATAGTGAACCTTGCAGCATAATCAGTGATAGACATGCTTCCTTGCTTCAGCTCAAGGAACTCTATCTCCTTCTTTCCCCGAACATCTTCTGGGTAATACTTCCTCATGAATTCCCTTCGGAAAACTTCCCATGTCACTTCCTCACCAGCAATCTCAAGCCTCTGACGGGTTTCAACCCACCAGTCATCCGCTTCAGCACTTAGTTTATGAGTACCATAACGGATCCTTTGCACAGGAGTACAATCCATCACACGGAAGATTCTTTCAATCTCCTTCAGCCACGCCAGAGCACCTTCAGGATCATACTTTCCTTGGAAAGTAGGAGGATTCTCTCTTTGGAAGGTTGCCAAACTACGAGACCCAGCGTTCTCGTCAGCATTCGGCGGGTTTTGGAAAGCCTGAGCCATTGCCTGCATAGCAGCAGCAAGAGCCTCATCATTCCTACCAGCGTTCCTTCCAGCCATAACAACTTCTGCTCAAAACAAAACAAGGATTAGAATCAACAAATAACAATACTTGATTGTTAGACAACAACAAACTCAACAACTTGGCCGGACAGACCGACCTGCTCTGATACCACTAATGTAACACCCCAATTCTACCCCTCGTAATTACTAATAAAATCAGAGTTTCAAAATTTCATCCAAACATAAATTGAGGTATCACATATTCGTGTTTTCATCACTTTGCATTATAATGCACATCACAAAAATCAAAAGTCGGATATACTGATTCATAACATAAATCATCATATAAACGTATGACTAATCACAGCACAGCGGATGTGTTCACAAAATGTATGTATCATCATGTTATCATCAATACATAAAGTCATAAGATAGTATACATAAACTATCCTATCAAAATAATAGCGTCGCCCAAATCCCGAGTGTTACTACTATCAGAGCAGAGCGACTCAAAATAAAGAGACTCGAGCTAATCCTCATCATCCTCGCGGATCACCTGCACGTTACCAATATAAAGGCAACGGCGAAACAAGTAAAGGGTGAGATACTCCAAAACATATAATTAAAGGCATGATAAAATATATAAATAGTTTTGGAATCATAAATGATATAGGATTAATAAGAATATGTCAACAAATATCAAAATCTCACATACTTTAAAATCATCATTTAGTGTATAAAATCAACACTTTAATTTCATCACATAATCACCATAATCATATCAAAAATAAACATAAACTCCATCGCCATAACTCATATTGTCATTTTATCGTCATGTTGTATTCATCGCTTACTCAGCATGAGATCATCACATATATTCACTTTATATTCAACACAAAAATCATCACAAATAAAGTATCATATAACATCGCAATTCGTCATAAGCCATCAAATAAAACTCAACGCCAAAAGACTCAAACATAAACATAACCGACTACATGAGACACGACTATGTTATGCATGTGGTACCCGTCGCTTTATCCATAATTAGGGACATTCGGCATAAAAGCCCATCGTCGCTTGGCATAAAAGCCCTCGTCGCCAATGCAATGTATGTGACTCGACAACATGACATCACAAACACGACACAACAAAACATCATCATCGCACATCAAAATTTGGTATAAAACCCACGTCGCCATATTTATCCACATCAAGACAAACATATCATCGCATTGCATATCATCAAGTACTCATTATAAATAAACCGTCGCAAACATCATATTTAATCACACCACTTCATAATCAAATAATTCACTAAATTTCAAACACGGAAAAATAGTCAAACATCAATAATCGTCGCGAAAGTCATTCATAATAATCGGCACCAATCATAATCATTAACGTTGAAATCGGGTTGTCCATACGTGACTTAAACCGACTAAAACGCAACTCGGTTCAACTTAACCGTAAATTGACTTATTTCGGGTCGCTCCGTTAAAAACTCGCAATCTCGAAAAACTAACTTTACCACGATGTTCTACACGTCAAAATTAGCTAGCACGTCAATTTTTGTTAAATTCGGAGCAACTTGCTCCGTCGTCGAAATTGCCGAAATCGGGAAATCAGAACATAATCGGATTCCAAATTAAATCGACTAACTTATGTTATATTTGTTTTTAATTAATATAATTATTTAATATATTAAAATTAAGAAACTAAAATAAAACAAAAACTAAAATTATGCAAAAAAACTAGAAACTGGTGTTACTGTCAAAATAGCACAGAGAACTTTCAAAACTTCCTTCTCTTATGCAATAAGGGACTCACGTCCCATGGTGTAAAACGAAAGGCCCTATGGGGCCCACCGTCCCCTTGTTTCTTGCTTTGATACCACCCATTTCTAAATTTTTTTGGCAAACAGACAGTATAGTTTCATTCCACCAAACCTGCATAATTTTCATTTTAGTTTCAAAACTTAATTTAATTCAGTTTTTATTTCTAATTTCAATTAACTTAACACTAATTCAACATCAACAATAACACCTAAATCAATTCTTCCAATTTATTTCAACAATCTCTCAACAAATTCATAAACCCTAAAGATCAATTTTTTAAACCCAAATCCAAAATATATCAAATCAAACTCTAACTATAGAAATTGGAAAAATCAAACCCCTTACCTCTAGACGTTTTTATCGATCTTCTGATTTTTCTCCTGGTTCCTCAAACCCTGGCTGTGCTGTTTTTCCTCTTCCTCTCTTCAAACCCTTTTTCTCTTCCCTGCTTCTAATGTTATGTTTCTGTTTTCTAAACTAAAACTAAAACAACAACATATCTAAGTAACCCCCTTACTTTTTATTATTATATTATATACATTTTATATTATTATATAACTTAACATATTTATATACTGATATATATAACATACATAACATATAATATATAAATCTTATAATATATGTGTTACTTACAGTAAACCATAGAAATATATATATAATATATATAACTTATATAATTCATATTTAATACTTATATTAATTAATTAATTAATATATTTCAACAAATATTATTATTAATAAATAATATTATAAACACACTTCAAAATCAATTAATCCCGATTAAATAATTATCAGCCCGACTAATTAACACCGAATATATTTAACAATTATACCAGTCAAACCACATCGTTTTCACGAATTCATCAATAATCAATAACTTCAAAAATAATAAAATAAATACGACGCTTAATAAAATCGGGGTGTTACAGCTGACATCCTAGTAAGAGGACGCCGCCAAATAACGTAGAGTTTACAATTTGAAAAAGGAAACAAAACAGCTATGTGAACAATCCCACTGGGTTCCAACTCTGCTATCGCCTTTATGTCTTCGAGCGTCTCATCGCTTTGCTACCTAGTTGAAGATGAAGCTGATTGGTCGATGCCGAAATCTGAGCCAGATAGTTGATGCCGAATTCCGGATACGAAGTGATCCAAAGAGACATAGTGTTACGCTTTTTATCCCTAACTTTTGCCTGGACCGCCCTTTCGGGTTTTCAGTCCACCGGGATACCCATTTTTGCCCAAGCCGCCTTTTCAGGTTTTCGACTTGCCGGGTGTAC
Organism: Vicia faba; assembly: GCA_948472305.1. NCBI lineage: Eukaryota > Viridiplantae > Streptophyta > Magnoliopsida > Fabales > Fabaceae > Vicia > Vicia faba. Next base: position 270,952,833 of record OX451741.1, on the reverse strand, counting down.
AGATTTTTATTCATTTCATCCCTTATTTTTGCCCGAACCCTTTTGGTTCGCCGGGAAGCCCTTATTTTTGCCTAGGTATGTCAACCTAGCGGGTCTTTTATTTATGCGTAGTATTTTTTTACTATGTCTGCATTGGCGGGGTGAGGAAGGTCGTCACCATCCATGGTGGTTAGGATCATGGCTCCTCCTGAGAACACACGTTTAACCACAAATGGCCCTTCGTATGTAGGGGTCCATTTACCCCGGGGATCACTTTGAGGAAGGATGATGCGTTTGATTACCAGGTCCCCAACTTGATATTCTTGTGGTCTGACTTTCTTGTTAAATGCCCTGATCATCCGTTTTTGATACATTTGACCATGACAGATAGCAGTGAGCCTCTTTTCGTCAATCAGATTTTATTGATCAAGTCGAGTCTGGATCCAGTCATCTTCATTCAAGTCTGCATCCTTCATTATCCGAAGAGAGGGTATCTGGACTTCAATTGGCAAGACTGCCTCCATGCCGTAGACCAAGGAGAAGGGAGTTGCCCCGGTTGACGTCCTTGCTGAGGTACGGTACCCATGAAGAGCGAACGGTAACATTTCGTGCCAATCTTTATAGGTCACTGTCATCTTCTGCACAATTTTCTTGATATTTTTATTGGCTGCCTCTACAGCCCCATTCATCTTCGGCCGGTAGGGAGAAGAATTATGGTGCTGTATCTTGAATTATTCACAGAGTTCAGTGATCATTTTGTTGTTGAGATTGGTACCATTGTCCGTAATGATTCTTTCCGGGACGCCGTACCGACAGATCAGATTATGCCGGATGAAACGTGCCACGACGCTCTTGGTTACTGTGGCATAGGAAGCTGCCTCAACCCATTTCGTGAAGTAATCGATCGCCACCAAGATGAAGCGATGCCCATTGGATACCGTCGGTCGGATCTCACCGATCATATCGATGCCCCACATTGCAAAAGACCAAGGTGCCGTCAGGACATTCAAAGGAACCGGAGGGATATGCACCTTGTCAGCATAGATCTGGCATTTATGACAAGTTCGGGAGTGTTGGTAACAATCGGCTTCCATTGTGGACCAGAAATATCCTGCCCGAAGGATTTTCTTAGCCATGGTGTGTCCACTGGAGTGTGTTCCAAATGTGCCTTCATGTAATTCCATCATAATTTTCTCTGCTTCAGCCTTATCCACACAACGCAGCAGAGTTGAATCATGATTCCGTTTGTAGAGAATGTCGTTGCTGAGGAAGAATTTTGCAGCAAACCTCCTCATGAACTTCTTATCATTGACAGACGCACCTTCAGGGTATTCCGGAGCTTCCAAGTACCTCTTCACCTCATGATACCATGGTTTTTTCAATCACCTTCTCAGCCTCGAGCTCACAGCAGTATGCCGGTTCATCCAACTTCCAGATTATGATTCGGGGAGCCTCATTGTCCCATTTAACTTTGAACATTGAAGACATCGTGGCTAGTGCGTCCGCTAGCTGATTCTCCTCTCTAGGGAAGTGTTCGAAAGTTATTTCTTCAAAGTGGGGGAGCAAGGTCGACACATACTCCTTGTAAGGAATAAGATTCGGGTGTTTCGTATCCCACTCGCCTTTGATCTGATTGATCACGAGAGCGGAATCTCCGAAGACACTTAGGAATTTTATCCTTAAGTCGATTGCAGCTTGTAAACCCATGATACATCCCTCATATTCTGCCATGTTGTTAGTGCAGCTGAAACATAATCGGGCGGTGAGGGGAGTATGAGTTCCTTTGGGAGATATGATTACAGCGCCGACACCGTTACCCAAAGCATTGGAGGCTCCATCAAAATGCATAGACCATCGGGATCCTTCCTCAGGTCCTTCATCCGGTCCAGGTACTTCACAGTCAGTTACCACCATGATGTCTTCGTCCAGAAAATCAAAGTTCAATGATTGGTAATCGTCCACAGGTTGGTGTGCCAGATGATCCGCCAGTACACTTCCCTTAATTGCTTTTTGAGTTGTATACTGGATGTCATATTCTGTCAAGATCATTTGCCATCTCGCTATTCTTCCAGACAGAGCGGGCTTTTCAAATATGTACTTGATGGGATCCATTTTTGAAATCAATAAGGTAGTGTGAGTCAGCATATACTGTCTCAGCCGGCGAGCAGCCCATACAAGAGCGCAGCAAGTTTTCTCAAGCAGTGAGTGACGAGACTCACAGTCGGTAAACTTTTTGCTCAAGTAATAAATAGCGTGCTCTTTTCGGCCAGACTCGTCATGCTGCCCCAGCACACACCCCATTGAATTGTCAAGTACTGTCAAGTATAGTATCAGAGGTCTTCCTTCCACCGGTGGCATAAGAATGGGTGGCTCTTGGAGATATTCCTTTATCCTTTCGAAGGCGGCCTGACATTCATCGTTCCAGCGTACTACTTGATCTTTCTTCAGCAATTTGAAGATTGGCTCACAAGTAGCAGTCAGATGTGAGATGAATCGGGCAATGTAATTCAGTCGTCCCAGGAAGCCTCTGACTTCTTTCTCTGTTTTTGGAGTCGGCATCTCTTGTATGGCTTTTACCTTGGCAGGGTCCACCTGAATACCTTTATCACTTACGATGAAACCTAGAAATTTTCCGGATCTTACCCCAAAGGTGCACTTGTTGGGATTCAATCTCAGCTTGTACAACTTGAGTCGGTCAAATAACTTCCTCAGATGGTCAAGGTGCTCCTCCTCAGTTTGAGACCTTGCAATCATGTCATCCACGTATACCTCAATCTCATGATGGATCATATCATGAAATAAAGCAACCATGGCACGTTGATAGGTTGCCCCAGCATTTTTCAATCCGAATGGCATGACCTTATAACAGAAGGTGCCCCACTGAGTCACAAATGTAGTCTTCTCCATGTCCTCTGAAGCCATCTTGATCTGATTATACCCTGAAAAACCATCCATGAAGGAGAACACCTTGTGTTGAGCTGTATTGTCAACAAGGACATCAATGTGAGGTAGGGGAAGTCGTCCTTGGGGCTGGCCCTGTTCAAATCCCTGTAGTCAAAATACATTCTGACTTTACCGTCCTTCTTCGGTACTGGCACCACATTGGCAACCCACTGAGGGTAGGAAGTCACTGCAAGGAACCCGGCATCAAACTGTTTCATAACCTCGGCCTTGATCTTTTCAGACATCTCTGGACGCATCCGTCGGACTTTTTGCTTTACCGGAGGGCAATCTTCCTTGGTCGGCAGGTGGTGAACTACAATGTCGGCATCCAAACCAGGCATATCTTCATAGGACCAAGCAAAAATCTCCATGTAATCTTGTAGCATCTGGATCAATCGTTGCTTCACGCTGAGCTCTAGATTGGCACCAATCTTGACCTCTTTCCTATCTGTCTCAGTACCCAGGTTAATTGTCTCCACCGGCTCTTCATGTGGTTGAATAGCCCTCTCTTCTTGGAGTAGCAGTCTTGCGAGTTCACCAGGCACTTCGCAATCATCTTCACCTTCGTCTTCGGCCAAGTTGATCGGATTTTCGAAGTCATAACTGGCGGTAGCAGAGCTGTTACCAGTGAGATCCAGAGTGGATTGAAACCTGTATAAGTGAGTGTGTGTAAATATAGCTGTTTTGCAATATATATAACACAGAAAGGAAAAGAGCACAAGATTTGAAATGCAACAAACGTCCAATGTTTTGATTGATGATATATGAAAATGTCATACAAAAAGCCCTCACAAATGGAGCTACGATGCCCCGGGTAGGACACCGAGCCAACAAAGTTTTAACATATTGTTTGTTACAAATTGGAAATCAAAAGAAATTAATTACTGCGTGACAAATGTGATAGGGGTAAAATCCTTTGTCGTCCAGTTGCTTGGTCCATCGTTGTTAGTCGGGTAGATCCAACTGTCAAACTCTGCTTCCTCTACATCCTCCTCGATAGCATTCACCCTTGAGCTGGAGATAAACACCGGAGCCTTTCTGACCTTCTCCTTGCGCATAGCTCTCTGAGCCTCTGCAGTAAAGCCCAGCCCAAACTTGTCGTTCTTCTGAGTGAAGTCAGGAAGCTGACCCCAGTTTGCACAATTGCCTTTCTGAACCACAGCCCGGGCATCCCTTAGGGAAGCCATCTTCAAGGAAACATTATCTTCGACTGTTGTTTCTGCTGCTGCTGAAATTGGATGCACCTCCTCGAAATGCTGAAAGGGGGTTTCAATAAACTCCCCGTCCATCTCAATGTATCTGAAGGAATTCAAATGGCTCACCATATACTCCTCTTCTCCTTGCACAGTGACGATCTTCCCCCTGACAGGATACTTCAGCTTCTGGTGCAAGGTGGAGGTCACTGCCCCAGCTTTATGGATCCAAGGTCGACCTAGTAGACAAGAGTACGATGGACGTATGTCCATCACATAAAAAGTAGAGTCAAACACTTGAGAGCCCACACGAATAGGGATGTCAACCTCTCCATGAACCATCCTTTTTGAACCGTCAAAGGCCCTGACGATGATATTGCTGGGCTTCAGTTCTAGGCCTTCATAATCCAAACGGTCTAAAGCCTTTTTCGGTAGAACATTCAAGGAGGAACCAGTATCCACCAATACATGCGCCAGAGTAGTGCCCCTGCATTCGATAGAGACATGCAGGGCATCATTTTGGTCTCTTCCCTTCGCAGTCAGGTCAGCATCTGAAAAACCCAAACCATTGTCTGCTGTCAGATTTGCTACGCAGTCAGTGAACTGGACTGCAGACGTTTCTTGCGGCACATGGGTCGTCTTGAGAAATGAGATTAAGGCTTTAGCATGGGCCTCAGAGCATAGCAATAAAGAGAGCATGGAGATCTTGGAGGGCGTACGCCCCAGCTGCTCGACAACATTGAAATCACTTTTCTTTATTATTTTCAGGATCTCCTCCACTTCTTGTTGGGAGGCCTCAGCATTTATAGGTATTGGTGCCTCCATCCGGGCAGGCTCTTCTTCAATCCCTTTGCCCCGAGCATTAGATGACTCGGCAGCAGGGGAAACAACTTGATCAGTAGCAGGAACAGGTAAACTTGTAGGTGTTATAAGGAGGGGTTTTCGAATAGCGGGCGGTGCAATGTCAGGCGAGAAGAGCCTGCCACTGCGGGTGACCTTGGATGGACCAGTGATATCGCAGATACTGGCGCCAGTGTCGAATTCTTGTTTGATTCCATTCACATATACGTCTGCCCCATAATGCCAAGGGACAGCTTTATCAGACACGTAGGGGAGAGGCCCCGGAACAGTAATAACCACAGGTGCAACAGTCATGATTTGAACAGGCTTCTTCGGGGGAGCCTTGATTGGATTATTGAAGATGGTAACCACAGAAACTTCTTTTACCGGAACCAACTGAACAGCAGACTTCTTGAATAGAATCTCCTTGCTATCCATTAGGCTTTGGACGCCTAACCTCAGCAAGGGACAACCATATAGGGAAACAGCACAGAACAGGCAACCTTCACTGCAACCCGGAAATAAACCGGCCCGCAGTAGGTTCTTCTTGACAGTCTTCAGAGGGGTAACAACTTCATTTACCGAAACAGCATACAGTTCTTCCTCAATGGCATTTACTCTATGCTGGGGCATAGGAGCAGTTACAACATTTGGTCTCTCCGGTGCTTCAAACTGAATTTCCTTTGCGTCGATCAGATCTTGCACTTTGTTTCTCAGGGCCCAGCAATCATCAGTAGTGTGCCCGGGACTATCAGAATGATAAGCACACCGGGCATTCGGGTTATACTTAGGAGACGCAGTGTTGACGACCTTAGGAGCTTCTTTGAGGGTCACAAGGTTGGTGGATAACAGTTGGGGTAAAATTTGAGATAAGGTCATACTCAGTCGGGTATACTGCCTCTTGGGCCTCTCGCTTCTTTGTTGATTGTACTGCTGAGGAGCAGCAACAGGTTTTGAGATGACCAAAGCATTGACGGCTTGGCGACTTTCGGGCTTGACTTGTCTTCTAGTACCATAGACGGCACTTGCTTCTTTCTTAAACGGCCTCTTCTCAGCACTTGTGGAGGCAGCCTTTTGTATCTTGCCTGACCTGATGCCAGCTTCAATCCTTTCTCCTGTCAATATCAAATCTGTAAACCCAGCGGAGGAGTTACCAACCAAATGATTGAAAAACGGACCAGACAACGTCCCTAGAAACATATCAACCAGCTCTCGATCAGTCAATGGAGGCTGCACCCTGCCAGCCAAATCTCTCCATTTTTGAGCGTACTCTTTGAACCCTTCACCCGTTCCTAGAGACATACCCTGAAGTTGGGGACGCGTAGGGGCGAGATCAGAATTGTATTGGTATTGTCTGTAGAATGCAGTTGCCAAATCTTCCCAGTGTCGGATGCTGGTTCCATCTAATTGGTAGAACCACTCAAGCTGTGACCCTGAGAGGCTATCTTGGAAGAAGTGAATCCAAAGGTTCTTATCCGCCGTGTAAGGTTGGATTTTCCTTACGTACGACCTCAGATGCAGCTTTGGGCAGGAGACCCCATCATACTTGGCGAAGGCAGGCGCCTTAAACTTGTGTGGAATTACTACCCCAGAAGATAACCCCAAATCTCCGAAATCCAGACCCGACACATTCTGAATTTCCATGGCGCTTAAGCGGTCCTCCAATTGCTTGTATCTGTCAGCAGCAGGTGGGTATTGTTCGTCGTTATAGTCCGTCTCGTTGTCGGAGACTGCGGGACTAGGAGCTCCTCCCCCTTGGGGACTGTTTTTCTCAGCAGAAGAAGTAGTTGGATCAGCTTCATTGTTGTACCCCAAAATTTGCCCTCCCATATTCTCTAAGAAAATTGCCAAGCCAAGTCACAAAATTCCCCAAGGGTTGCACAGTGCAAAGGTCTTCTATACAGTCAAAACTAGGGTTTGTGTTCTGATCAAGAGAATGAAGTTTTCAAAGGCCCAATCAAGTCTCATATGCCTATAAAGATGGTCAAGTATCCTCATATCAAGTTTCAAGGCATTCAGCTCAAAATTGCACAGTCAAAACCCTAAATTGCACTACAGTCAACTGTAGGGGCAAAATGGTCATTTGGCAGTCAAAAGTTCAAATTTTTGGTCAACATATCATTTTGAAGCCACAAACATCATTTGATCAATGCTTGATCATGATTCTCAAAATTTGGCTCAGAAATCATCAAAGATGCAAAAGTTACTATATTTGGACAGTTGAAAAAGTCAACTGAAATTGACCAGGGCATAACTTTCACATGGATTATCAGAAAAATCCCATCCAAATCTCATTTTGAAGAGAAAGACATTTCCTACAACTCATCTTCATACTTCAAGTCCAAGAAATGCTCTCACAAAAAGTTATCAATTTCAACATTATAGGTCATTTTCAAAAGTCAACAAAAAGGGACTTTAAGTCAAAGGCCATAACATGAGATTGGTAAATCAAAATGACATGGGACCAAAGGCATTGGTTAGAGGACTCAAAGACCTTTCCAAAATGTCCAAGAACATGAGAAAAGCTTAAAATTTGAGCAAGTTATGCCTTATGGAAGTTGGGAAATTTTTGGATATTTTGAAAAGTCAACTTTGATCCAAATGACCTAAAATTGCTAATGGGCCCATTTTTCTTCCATGATTCATCATTCTAAGCATATGCACGACCACTTGGCCCAAAGGGAAGTATTTTCTCATTTTTTAATTTATTTATTTGAATTTTTATTTATATTAATTCAATTAAATCAATTAAATATATGAAAAATGTTTAAATTAACCAAACCAATCTTTCTATACATGTTTTAAGGTCAATATTTCGTGCACATGCTAATTGGGAAAGAATTGGATTGATTGGCATAATTTTGACACAAAGAACATGTGGAAAAGATATGAAAAAGATCTTGGAAAATCAATTTGCAAAACCATTGAATGAAAGAGATTTGATTGATTTTTTTAACCTAATTGCTTCACTACATAATCAGAAACATAACCCTAATGCCCATAGACTCTAAGTTGCGCTCAAAGACCATTAAAAAACTTAGAATTTTCACCAAAAAGTTCAAAACTGTAAACCCCTTTTGAGGTCGATTCAAGGCTCCAGACTTGGTTCAATAGCTTCCTTGGAAACCCCTGAACAGATTCCAATCAAAAGCATCAACGATAGTCCCTTGAAACGCTGTACAGAAGTCACTCTTTTGCCATTTTTTTTCATTATCGTGCTTTGCATTTTAGACACTTTCATAACATTTGATTCATGGATTTATATTCCTTATGATGTGCTGATGCTAACCAATGCCTTTAATTGCATTTTTATGCCATACACGCGATTTCACCATGTTAGCTTTCTAGGGTTTGCAGGTTTTTAAATTAGGGGTTTCCACCCAAAGCAAAATTGGACCACCACAGTTCCATTATTGAATTCAGCGCTTTGAGACGAACAAGAGTCAGCCCTCGCGCTCAATTTATGAGCGTTGAGGGGCTAATCGCTATTTTCTTTAAAGCCCTCTAAAACCACGCTCTGAAAACCGTTGCCCAATGTTTTAGTTTCAGGGAAAACGAGGAAGATGACCTCGTGGCAAAGCATGATTCGTTGATTTGAAAATTGGCGCGCGGACCCACTAATATCTTGCTTTTCGTTTACATTATTTATTTGATATTATATATTAAACATAAACGAAGTGGCTCAGTGGCAGGTGTATGTGCTTGTAACATCCAAGACCTGGGTTCGAGTCCCAGGTCTGTATAATATTTCATGTTATTTTTCAATTCAAACTCCTATGCAGCGTCAGTATTGAGGATGCATCATATGCCATCATAATCCAAGCGTACACGCGTCTAATGAATCCAAATCAAAGGCTGGGATTGAAGAACACCAGAAACGCAGGTCAACGCACCATACGTGATTCTGAAAAGTCCAATGAGGCCAAAGCTAAATGGGCTAGATTGCTGAGTCCATACCTCACAATTGGGGCCTGAACCCCCCCCCCCCCCCCCCCCCGGTTTGCAATTTCTTTCTTTTTTTACTTATTTTTATTTTATTGTTAATTGTTATTTTATTTTATTCAATTGTTTTAATTTAATTAATTATATTTTACAAATTATAAAATACACAAAAAATCAGAAAAAAAGAGAAGAATATAATATTTATTTATTTTAATTATTTTCTTGTAAACAAATGTATGTAAATAAACTTAGTATAAATTAGGGTTTTTGCAATATTAATTCTTTTCATAAAATATCTAAAAAATATAGAATTAGGTTTAATAAATTTTATTCCTTTCAATTTTTTTTTCTTTTTCATAATAATAATATTACTTATTTTATTTTCATAATTAAATTGCACATAAAAGAATTTAGGATTAATTTAGGTTTTAATTTAATATTTTCACAATAAACTTAAAAGCCATTAGAATTAGGGTTTGCATCCAATTTTCATTTTAATTAATCCTTTTTTTATTAAATCTTAAAAAACATAAAAAACACCAAAAACATGTTCTTTTAATATTAATTTTAATTCCTTATTAATTTAATTTTTGCAAAAGGGTCCAATGCCCTCGTTTTGTTCTTAATTTCTTAATTTCGCACAGTTATTTTATTTCGCCTAAATCATTATGTATCTCTCCCAAAGCTTTGTAACAATTATTCTTCGCACTTTTATTTGCTTTATTTATTTTCTGTCAAATCGGGTCCGGTTTAATTTTGGCGATGTGGACCCGCGCATTTGTAATAGCCTTAGATTTACTTTTCCCGCAAATATTTTTTAACTGTTAACAAAAAGCATGAAAGAATGTATGGCCTTCAATAAAATCAAGCGTAGATCACAATGAACATGACAAGACAAATATCAATGAAAACGACACACGAATCGCACACACCACCCCTAGGGTACGCCTCACTGTTGCCTTGCCTCAAAAGGTGATCGTCGAGTAGAGGATGTCTTAGTAAGTCCTCATGATCCGGGAACCTGGCATGAGGGTAGCTTCTAAGGTGTCTTCCCATTGCTCTGGTGATCACCATGTCCCTACAAACTCGAATTGACCCGAACACCTCCAACGGTGGTGCTACCTACCTCTCAATGGTGGGATGGCATTACTTTAAAGGACATTTACACAGACGAATTCCTTAGGGTAGGTAGGTTCTCATGGATACTTGCTCTAACTTCAAAAACAAACAAAAATCTTTTCACACCAACACATTTTCAAAAGCTTTCAAAGCAATTTTTTCAAACACTCTGACGTACGAGTCGAACTGAAATTTTTCAAAGAAACTTTTTAAAACCCACATTGAAAAGCAAACAAACCTTTTTGAAAACACAAGTGAGCAAGTATCTAAGAGCCCATGGATAACCATGGATAGAAAGGGTGCTAACACCTTCCCTTTCTATAACCTACCTCCCGAACCGAGAGCAATCTCTTTAAGGAATTTTTCTGTGCTTTTTTCCTTTCCATTTGGAGAAAATAAAAGACGGTGGCGACTCTTGCTTCCGCGACATTTCGCGAACCAGCGTTAAACAGTCAGTTCCAGATCCACCGATCACAGAACTGGCGACTCTGCTGGGGATAAGCTTTTATAAAGTGAGGTGTACCTTAGGGTTAGTTCATAACTGTGTTTTCAATTGCTTTCCTTGTTTGCTTTAAATTGTGGGTTGCTTGGGAGTTCTATAGATCCTAACCTGGATCTGGGGATACCTTCTTAGAAAGTAGCAACAAGGCTGTGAGGGAACTGTGCAGGGTATACCGACATGGTTGAAACAGTCTGCTACGTTGATGTGGCACTTTGGTGTGTACCGGTAACCCTTGAGTTCAGTCAAGGAGAGTACGGGGCCTCCACGTGGTGTCGTGAAGCATCAACAGACCTTAGGAACCTTAATTGAACTATCTTGGCCTCTTTAGGGTAGTGAGATAACTGACTTTGGTGCAGTCCGAGGTTGGTTGATACTCGATACTACACTCAATTGAGGGTTGCTTTCCTGGAATATTTCGGTCGCCAGTTCAGTGGCTAAATCGAAACGATGAACAATGAAAGCAATCCCGTGATATTGGGAACCTTAGAACCCGGTTACTTTGATTAGGACAGGTTGAACCCACCAACTTCAAGAGGGTAATACCTAGACCTCATGCTGGCCTAAACCCTAAGGGCTCTCTTGTGTGACTTGTGTGCCTTCATACTTGACTAATTGCATGCGTGTTATCTAACACATAAGCTACTTGCAGGTTTTGTTTATAGTCCTTAACTGGGACTCATAACAGGGTTTACTAGGTCTCTTGCAGGTTTTGTTTATAGTCCTTAACTAGGACTCATGACAAGGTTTACCAAATTTCTTGCAGGTTTTGTTTATAGTCCTTAACTAGGACTCATGACAAGGTCTACCAAATTTCTTGCAGGTTTTGTTTATAGTCCTTAACTGGGACTCATAACAGGGTTTACTAGATCTTTTGCAGGTTTTGTTTATAGTCCTTAATTGGGACTCATAACAAAGTATACCGAATTTCTTGCAGGGTTTGTTTATAGTCCTTAATTGGGACTCATAACAAAGTATACCGAATTTCTTGCAGGGTTTGTTTATAGTCCTTAATTGGGACTCATAACATGGTTTACCTACATCACCCCATGCATAGCATGACATCATACCATTGCATACATCCTAACCCATTTCAAGGATCTCAAGGGCTTGTGATGCAGGTCATGATAAATCAAACATCTAGCCAGGGGCAAAGAGGATTTATTTTACTCTAGCCAAGGTTGTCAGGGGCTATGACCCACTGGATATGGTGAGCCTTTGACCCTTGAAGAAGGGCTCTCTACAACAGGAAGTTCCTTCAATCAAGTTTCCAGTTTCCAACTCTAACAAGTTTCTCTGTTTACCCTGCGAGGTCCCTGAAATCATTGCATGCATGTCATACATCTCATTGCATTGCAGGTGTCCCTTTGACAGGTTGCTTACCCTTCTTCGCTGTTTATTTCAGCCAATCGTCATGAACCCTGAATCATCAGCTGAGCAGTCCATCAAGGCCCTCCAGGCTCAGAACGCCCATTTCCAAGGGTTGATCATGAACTTGACCCAGGGGCAACAAGATCTGAAGGCTCTGCTCTTGAAGAAAGAAAAGAAGAAGAGGAGGACTGTTTTGTTCAGCCCTAGACGCAGATCTGGGAATGCACCGCAGATTGAAACTGAGAGGACAACTCCCTCTGTGAGGGAAGGTAGTCATCAGGGGGAAAGGGTTCCCAGTCCAGTGGTCTCCGACAACGAGACAGATTTCAACGACGAACAATACCCTCCTGCCGAAGACAAGTACAAACAGTTGGAGGATAGGCTGAATGCTATGGAGATCCAACAGGTACCTGGGCTGGATTTTGGAGATCTGGGTTTGTCAACTGGTGTGATTATTCCTCGGAAGTTCAAAGCACCATCCTTTACCAAGTATGACGGGGCATCTTGCCCCAAGCTGCATCTAAGGTCCTATGTTCGGAAGATTCAACCATATACGGTGGACAAGAACTTGTGGATCCACTTCTTTCAGGAGAGTCTTTCAGGGACTCATCTCGAATGGTTCTATCAGCTAGATGGGACCAAGGTTCGTAACTGGGAGGAGTTGGCTACTGCTTTCTACAAGCAGTATCAATATAATGCCGACCTTGCTCCTACGCGTACCCAACTCCAGGGTATGTCGTTAGGATCAAGTGAAGGTTTTAAAGAATATGCGCAGAAATGGAGGGATCTTGCTGGAAGGGTACAACCACCTCTGACTGATCGGGAACTTGTCGATATGTTCTTGGGGACCCTGTCTGGTCCGTTCTACAACCACCTAATTGGGAATTCGTCTGCTGGATTCACAGATCTTATCTTGACTGGAGAGCGAATAGAAGCTGGTATCCGGTCTGGGAAAATTCAAGAGGTTGCACCTTCTGATAAAAAACCTCATCATGGAAAGAAAGAATCCAATGCTGTGCACGGTAAAAAGAGCCGTCATGAGGTAGGGGCAATCCAGATCTCCAATCCTGGACCTGCCCAACAAGGACAGGGGCAGCAGCGCAAGGAGAAACGACAGTATACCAAACTCAACATGTCGCTGGATCAAGCACAACAACAAATATTGAAGGCAGGGCTGATCACCTTAAGGGCTCCCCTTCGGAATCCGAACACTTCTGCTCCCAACTATCACCCCAATGATAGGTGCGCATATCATTCTGATAGCCCGGGGCATACTACGGACAACTGCTGGCCTCTCAAGAACAAAATTCAAGATATGATCGACGCCGGGGAGATTCAGTTTGAAGTGCCTGAGACTCCGAACATAATCACTGCTCTGTTACCCAATCGTTGAAGCCTTTTGTGTATTTGAATTTTTGAGTTGTGTTTTTCTTGGCTTATATAAACAATTAATGTCATAGCAAACTCTTTTATTCTACTAATGCATCGCATATGTCTGTTTTGGGAATTAATACAATTGTTTTCATTATATTCAAAATTCTTTTCATATTTTTTCTGATGATCAACTCTTGGTTAATAATTCTGAGCCTCTTGAGGGAGGATGACGAAAACGGTACCGAATCTACAGTATGCTTTTGAACAGACCCCGCTGATGAGGTACAGGCATTGTTTCAAATCCTAAACACTAGAGTTATAAGGATGATAATCCCTCGTCAACCCATTTGAGCCAAAGAAGTAGGAGTTTTATTTTCGAAAATTGAAACCCTTAATCATAACCTGGGGCAGGGTAGGCTTCTCAGTTGATCCAAGTGCATAATGAATGGCACCAAAAGAGTCTTTCCAAAAACAAAAGACAGTGACGGTTCAGAACAATCATAAAGACAGGCAGTCATTATCAAAAACAAAATCATAAATGAAAAGCCCAAAAGTCAAAACCTATAAAAGGGACTTACGAAACTGGGGCATCCCGCTGACTGTAATTCCGTAAAAGGAAACAGTTCAGGCAAAAAAAATAGGGATAACAAAATCAGAAAAGAAAGAGGTCATACAAACCCTCAATAAAAAGGAAATGACTGCCTAATCCAAAATTACTGTCAATATCTGAACCATCACCGGAAAATCAGAGCAAAGACTCAAACAAGGTCTAACGTATGATCAACTGAGTTTAGGTTTGGAGAACATCACGAAGAGCGGGTGGGTACTAATAATTTGAGCCTTTATCCTTTGTTTCTTAAACCGTGAACCAGGCCACGCTACAACCCTTAAAAGTCCTAGCTGAAGCATGGGTTGGTTCGAAAGCATACTGTTACCAAAGGTATCCTGACTCCTTAAGGCTTGCTATAAAATACGGAGTTGACATCACGTTTTACAAACATTCACTTGTTTTATGAAAAAGAATGCATTTTTAAAATCTTCAAGACAGACATAAGCTTGGCATTTTTAACATAACTTTGTTTGCATATGACTTTTTGTTTGAACAGCATAGAAATTCGCATGACAAAAGTCTAATGAACAAGAGTATCTCCAATCAAGGGGCATGGCATGACTATTGTCTATCATCTGGGGCAGTTAGGTCAAGATCCAGAGAATCTCTCAAAAGGCCAAAAAGCCTGGGGCAAATCTCTGCCTGAGTCACTTGGGGCACTCCAGCAACGAATCTTGCCCGATCAGACACCTTCTGGTAATATGGCAACACAAGCAGCCAGGGGCACCTACCTGCATTCTAAGAGCGTGGACATAGTCGGAAAATACTATGCAAAATCAAAGACCCGCTAGGTTGACACACCTAGGCAAAAATAAGGGCTTCCCGGCGAACCAAAAGGGTTCGGGCAAAATGAAGGGATGAAATGAAAAAGCTGTACACCCAGCAAGTCGAAAACCTGCAAAGGCGGCTTGAGCAAAAATGGGTATCCCGGTGGACTGAAAACCCGAAAGGGCGGTCCAGGAAAAAGTTAGGGATTAAAGCGTACGACTATGTCCTGCCATCTGTCTACCAGAAGAAGGTTTGTCCATCAACAACTATCAGCATCCCACAAGCGCCTCTCCCTTAGAAACAGGGGCAATAAAGAGTGGTCTAAGCAATCTGATTGTTCTATCCTCCAAGGTATCAGGGTAGGTTCCGTTGAAGAACATAACCAGCACAATTCAATACTTCCCCAGGAGAGTCCAATCCAGTTTCCCCAAGAAAGTTGGAATCCATCTCCCTAAGCAATAAGCTTATCCCCAGTAGATTCTGGAAGCTTATCCCTCGCAGAGCACGAACGCGTCGTCCGGCTTTATTCAAAGAGTTATTTCCTTAACAGGATATAACTGGGTTATCCTCAGCCAAAAGCCACAGAAAGAGCGTCGTCTACAAAGTCTTCTGATCCCCAGCAAACTATTATCAACACTCAGCAAGGTATCTCTCTTCCCACAGAGTATCACTCCCCAGCATGGTCGCTAGAGTTTTTTCTCTCCGCAGAATCTTCCATTTGCCAGGTTCATCCCCCAACGGAGTCATCTTCTCCTATCGGTATTCTTGCAGTTATCATCCCCAGTGGAAGCAAAATCTATTCCTCAACATCAGCCCAGGACACGACTTCCCGGCACCCGTCAAGGATTTATTTTCTTAGACAAATATACATCACATCTTCATACATTATAGCATGCATAGGCATCATACTACACGAATCTCATTGATTTTGAAGACATACAGTTCATGCATCATGATTTTGCATACAATTATGTTTTGCCTTTTCAGGAAAAAGATCAATACAAAAATGACTACTATCAACTATCGCAATTCATTCTAGATATAGTTTCAGATATGATCCAGATATGGTGACGTTCTGATGCTGCTTCCAGAATTCCTTCTAGATATAGTTTCAGATATGATCCAGATATGGTGACGTTCTGATGCTGCTTCCAGAGTTCCTCCTAGATATAGTTTCAGATATGACCCAGATATGGTGACGTTCTGACGCTGCTTCCAGAATTCCTTCTAGATATAGTTTCAGATATGATCCAGATATGGTGACGTTCTGATGCTGCTTCCAGAATTCCTTCTAGATATAGTTTCAGATATGATCCAGATATGGTGACGTTCTGACGCTGCTTCCAGAATTCCTTCTAGATATAGTTTCAGATATGATCCAGATATGGTGACGTTCTGATGCTGCTTCCAGAATTCCTTCTAGATATAGTTTCAGATATGATCCAGATATGGTGACGTTCTGACGCTGCTTCCAGAATTCCTTCTAGATATAGTTTCAGATATGATCCAGATATGGTGACGTTCTGACGCTGCTTCCAGAATTCCTTCTAGATATAGTTTCAGATATGATCCAGATATGGTGACGTTCTGATGCTGCTTCTAGAGTTCCTCCTAGATATAGTTTCAGATATGACCCAGATATGGTGACGTTCTGATGCTGCTTCCAGATATCCTTCTAGATATAGTTTCAGATATGACCCAGATATGGTGACGTTCTGATGCTGCTTCCAGATTTCCTTCTAGATATAGTTTCAGATATAACCCAGAGATGGTGACGTTCTGATGCTGCTTCCAGATCTCCTTCCAGATATAGTCCAGATGTAAACCAGATATGGCAACGTTCTGACACTTATTCCAGTTGAAGATATTTCAAGGCCTTCTCTAGTCCAGCTAAATCGACTCCCAAACAGATTTTTCTGATGAAGACTCAGTAGAAGTTATCCCAGATGTTTCCCTCTCCGACGATGAGTGTGAGGTGATAGTCTCTTATGGTTCCCTCTCCGACGGTGTGTGAGGTGGTAAGTCCTTTTCAGATATTTCCCTCTCCGACGATGAGTGTGAGGTGATAGTCTCTTATGGTTCCCTCTCCGACGGTGTGTGAGGTGGTAAGTCCTTTTCAGATGTTTCCCTCTCCGACGATGAGTGTGAGGTGATAGTCTCCTATGGTTCCCTCTCCGACGGTGTGTGAGGTGGTAAGTCCTTTTCAGATGTTTCCCTCTCCGACGGTGAGTGAGGTGATCATTCCTTTCATATTATAATTGCCTATGGTTCTCTTCCCAATACTGCGAAGATAATAATTCCCATCAAGATTTTCTCAACGAGCGTTGTTGAAGTTAAAATCACCCAAGGTTCTCTTATCATTCATGCTAAGGCAGTAACCATACCTGGTTCACTCATCGCCGTTTGAAGCTCCAGACTCAGCTCCTGTAACCGGTCAGGGCACATCTATACCAAGCATCTAAAGATCAGCTCCTGCAACGTGCCAGGTACTCATTTGTTTCTTTTGCAGGTATGAAGGTTCTAGCCAAGGAATCTCCTACGCAATCAACATCCAGATGGCATCTATAAGCCCATCATCCTATCCAGCAATCTCTAAATGGCATCTATAAGCCCATTCCCATCACTGCTACTATGTGAGCGCAAATTTCTGGGCACTTTAGTGTTCAATCATCTTCCACCCTCAGATTACGAAAGGAACGCCAGCCAATCTGCATCCTCAGGTCTAAGAAGATTGAACAGGGGCAACTGTTGTACCCCAAAATTTTCCCTCCCATATTCTCTAAGAAAATTGCCAAGCCAAGTCACAAAATTCCCCAAGGGTTGCACAGTGCAAAGGTCTTCTATACAGTCAAAACTAGGGTTTGTGTTCTGATCAAGAGAATGAAGTTTTCAAAGGCCCAATCAAGTCTAATATGCCTATAAAGATGGTCAAGTATCCTCATATCAAGTTTCAAGGCATTCAGCTCAAAATTGCACAGTCAAAACCCTAAATTGCACTACAGTCAACTGTAGGGGCAAAATGGTCATTTGGCAGTCAAAAGTTCAAATTTTTGGTCAACATATCATTTTGAAGCCACAAACATCATTTGATCAATGCTTGATCATGATTCTCAAAATTTGGCTCAAAAATCATCAAAGATGCAAAAGTTACTATATTTGGACAGCTGAAAAAGTCAACTGAAATTGACCAGGGCATAACTTTCACATGGATTATCAGAAAAATCCCATCCAAAGCTCATTTTGAAGAGAAAGACATTTCCTACAACTCATCTTCATACTTCAAGTCCAAGAAATGCTCTCACAAAAAGTTATCAATTTCAACATTATAGGTCATTTTCAAAAGTCAACAAAAAGGGACTTTAAGTCAAAGGCCATAACATGAGATTGGTAAATCAAAATGACATGAGACCAAAGGCATTGGTTAGAGGACTCAAAGACCTTTCCAAAATGTCCAAGAACATGAGAAAAGCTTAAAATTTGAGCAAGTTATGCCTTATGGAAGTTGGGAAATTTTTGGATATTTTGAAAAGTCAACTTTGATCCAAATGACCTAAAATTGCTAATGGGCCCATTTTTCTTCCATGATTCATCATTCTAAGCATATGCACGACCACTTGGCCCAAAGGTAAGTATTTTCTCATTTTTTAATTTATTTATTTGAATTTTTATTTATATTAATTCAATTAAATCAATTAAATATATGAAAAATGTTTAAATTAACCAAACCAATCTTTCTATACATGTTTTAAGGTCAATATTTCGTGCACATGCTAATTGGGAAAGAATTGGATTGATTGGCATAATTTTGACACAAAGAACATGTGGAAAAGATATGAAAAAGATCTTGGAAAATCAATTTGCAAAACCATTGAATGAAAGAGATTTGATTGATTTTTTTAACCTAATTGCTTCACTACATAATCAGAAACATAACCCTAATGCCCATAGACTCTAAGCTGCGCTCAAAGACCATTAAAAAACTTGGAATTTTCACCAAAAAGTTCAAAATTGTAAACCCCTTTTGAGGTCGATTCAAGGCTCCAGACTTGGTTCAATAGCTTCCTTGGAAACCCCTGAACAGATTCCAATCAAAAGCATCAACGATAGTCCCTTGAAACGCTGTACAGAAGTCACTCTTTTGCCATTTTTTTTCATTATCGTGCTTTGCATTTTAGACACTTTCATAACATTTGATTCATGGATTTATATTCCTTATGATGTGCTGATGCTAACCAATGCCTTTAATTGCATTTTTATGCCATACACGCGATTTCACCATGTTAGCTTTCTAGGGTTTGCAGGTTTTTAAATTAGGGGTTTCCACCCAAAGCAAAATTGGACCACCACAGTTCCATTATTGAATTCAGCGCTTTGAGACGAACAAGAGTCAGCCCTCGCGCTCAATTTATGAGCGTTGAGGGGCTAATCGCTATTTTCTTTAAAGCCCTCTAAAACCACGCTCTGAAAACCGTTGCCCAATGTTTTAGTTTCAGGGAAAACGAGGAAGATGACCTCGTGGCAAAGCATGATTCGTTGATTTGAAAATTGGCGCGCGGACCCACTAATATCTTGCTTTTCGTTTACATTATTTATTTGATATTATATATTAAACATAAACGAAGTGGCTCAGTGGCAGGTGTATGTGCTTGTAACATCCAAGACCTGGGTTCGAGTCCCAGGTCTGTATAATATTTCATGTTATTTTTCAATTCAAACTCCTATGCAGCGTCAGTATTGAGGATGCATCATATGCCATCATAATCCAAGCGTACACGCGTCTAATGAATCCAAATCAAAGGCTGGGATTGAAGAACACCAGAAACGCAGGTCAACGCACCATACGTGATTCTGAAAAGTCCAATGAGACCAAAGCTAAATGGGCTAGATTGCTGAGTCCATACCTCACAATTGGGGCCTGAACCCCCCCCCCCTGGTTTGCAATTTCTTTCTTTTTTTACTTATTTTTATTTTATTGTTAATTGTTATTTTATTTTATTCAATTGTTTTAATTTAATTAATTATATTTTACAAATTATAAAATACACAAAAAATCAGAAAAAAAGAGAAGAATATAATATTTATTTATTTTAATTATTTTCTTGTAAACAAATGTATGTAAATAAACTTAGTATAAATTAGGGTTTTTGCAATATTAATTCTTTTCATAAAATATCTAAAAAATATAGAATTAGGTTTAATAAATTTTATTCCTTTCAATTTTTTTTTCTTTTTCATAATAATAATATTACTTATTTTATTTTCATAATTAAATTGCACATAAAAGAATTTAGGTTTAATTTAGGTTTTAATTTAATATTTTCACAATAAACTTAAAAGCCATTAGAATTAGGGTTTGCATCCAATTTTCATTTTAATTAATCCTTTTTTTATTAAATCTTAAAAAACATAAAAAACACCAAAAACATGTTCTTTTAATATTAATTTTAATTCCTTATTAATTTAATTTTTGCAAAAGGGTCCAATGCCCTCGTTTTGTTCTTAATTTCTTAATTTCGCACAGTTATTTTATTTCGCCTAAATCATTATGTATCTCTCCCAAAGCTTTGTAACAATTATTCTTCGCACTTTTATTTGCTTTATTTATTTTCTGTCAAATCGGGTCCGGTTTAATTTTGGCGATGTGGACCCGCGCATTTGTAATAGCCTTAGATTTACTTTTCCCGCAAATATTTTTTAACTGTTAACAAAAAGCATGAAAGAATGTATGGCCTTCAATAAAATCAAGCGTAGATCACAATGAACATGACAAGACAAATATCAATGAAAACGACACACGAATCGCACACACCACCCCTAGGGTACGCCTCACTGTTGCCTTGCCTCGAAAGGTGATCGTCGAGTAGAGGATGTCTTAGTAAGTCCTCATGATCCGGGAACCTGGCATGAGGGTAGCTTCTAAGGTGTCTTCCCATTGCTCTGGTGATCACCATGTCCCTACAAACTCGAATTGACCCGAACACCTCCAACGGTGGTGCTACCTACCTCTCAATGGTGGGATGGCATTACTTTAAAGGACATTTACACAGACGAATTCCTTAGGGTAGGTAGGTTCTCATGGATACTTGCTCTAACTTCAAAAACAAACAAAAATCTTTTCACACCAACACATTTTCAAAAGCTTTCAAAGCAATTTTTTCAAACACTCTGACGTACGAGTCGAACTGAAATTTTTCAAAGAAACTTTTTAAAACCCACATTGAAAAGCAAACAAACCTTTTTGAAAACACAAGTGAGCAAGTATCTAAGAGCCCATGGATAACCATGGATAGAAAGGGTGCTAACACCTTCCCTTTCTATAACCTACCTCCCGAACCGAGAGCAATCTCTTTAAGGAATTTTTCTGTGCTTTTTTCCTTTCCATTTGGAGAAAATAAAAGACGGTGGCGACTCTTGCTTCCGCGACATTTCGCGAACCAGCGTTAAACAGTCAGTTCCAGATCCACCGATCACATTCATTATGGAGTGTGTTCCCAAATCTGCGTCCGGTGTTGAACAATGCAGTCCTCTTTTTCTTCTTCTTCTTCAGGAGTAGAGTCTTCAACTCTTGCTGACCTTGGGCTAGGCTTAGGACCATCTCTTGAAAATGTGCATTTTGGGCCTGAAGGGCCTTGATTGCTTGCTCACTGGAGGAGTCTGGATTCATGATGACTGTTCACACAAACAGCGAAGAAGATTAAGCAACCCGTGAAAATAGGGTACCTGCTATGCATATGGTGCAATGGAATGCGTATGTATGCAATGCATTCAAGGATTTAGAATATTCAAAATTTGTTGCAGACAAAAAGGAACGCACATCATATTAATAAGGAGAAATTCGTTAGTACATAAATGCCCCATGGGCCAAATATTACAAAATGACTCCTCGAGGCAAAAAAACATTGCGCATCCTCTTTGGTGCGATGTAGGTGTTGAGATTCCTCTCCTCGTGCAGTAGGCGGGTGAGTTCCAGGACCTTCTTTTCACTAGCATGTAGACTGGTCTCGAGAGAATTCCGTTCTTCCTTAAGCTGGACCCAGCTCTTCTGCATTTCTTCCCAGGAGGTGGGCATGTCGGGATGTTGAATGGTGTAGGACACCTTTCCTTCCGAGACTGGTTCTTTGATCACAGGGAGCATATGAGGATAAGGCATCACTAACTTCTGGGAGCGGGCTCGTACCCACTTGAGATAAGGTTCCAACGGGATGGAGTTCCTGTGCCCCAGTGTCTTGCTGTCTATCCTACTTGGCATCCTCCAAGCTCTGATAAATCTCTGACGAAGTCCTTGAGTATCGTTGTCGAACTCAAAAACTATGTTAGGAATTAACATGTCATGAGGGCCATCCCTCCGAGCATAACCAAACTGTCTCCAAGCCAGGCATGGGTTGTAAGTAATACCTCCTTTGATTCCAAATAAAGGAACATTAGGGTACTCCCCGCAACGATCAATGATAGTGACGTCTTCCCTGGACCTAGGGCACCAATGTATATCTGCATGCGTGAGAGTCATTAACCGTTGTGACCATCTCAAACCCCGCTCGTTCTTCAAAACTGATTGTGGAAGGTGCGAAATAAACCACCTTCCCAGGAGAGGAGTGCAACACATAAGGACACCCCTTCTTCTCATGGTTCGAGTGTAACATGAGTGAAGGATGTCCCCCAGCAACGTAGGTATAGGATTCCTGTTCATGAAGATCTGGACAGCACTGATATCAATAAGCTGATCTGGGTTAGGGAATAACACCAAACCATAGACAAGGAGGGCCATAACTTCTTCAAAAGCTTGTAGGTCAAGGGAGTTCCAACATTCTTGGGCCTTTTCAAACAGAAACCTGGCTAAGAACCCTTTGATACCACTTCTAACTTCCCAATGTCCCTTGAGGTCAGACGGTTGTAGGTGCAAGGCTTTAGCAATCTCTTCAAGCTTGGGTTCCTCTTCCGTACCGTTGTAGGGTAGTTGATCAAGGATAGGGACCTTCAGAAGTCGGGAGAACTCTTCCAATGTAGGCACCAATTGATAATCCGGAAAAGTGAAACAGTGATGCAGAGGGTCAAAGAACTGGAACAGGACCTTTATCATATCTTCCTCAATGTTGGTGTTAACCAAGCTGATGAGTCTTCCATGTCTCTCACTGAATGAAGAACCCTCGGGAATCCTGGACATAAGTTCCTTAAGCTGAGGAGGGATCTTTACAAGGCTAATCTGAATTGTCTTTCTGCGAGCAGTTTCCATGTCCTATAAAACAAGAACAAAGATGAAGATTCGAAACCCTTGAAATGGTCAGTCAATGCACATGATGTTGTATGATGTCATGATGTTATGATTAAATACACCACAAATATTCACAAAGGCAAACATGGTAAGGCACACAAGTCACACAAGACAAACCCTTAGGGTTTAGGCCTGCATGGGGTCTGGGTATTACCCTCTTGAAGTTTGGTGGGCTCAACCTGTCCTATTAGAAGTAACCGGGTTCTAAGGGTCCCAATATCACTGGATTACTTTCATTGTTCATCGTTTCGATTTAGCCACTGAACTGGCGACCGAAATATCCCAGGAAAGCAACCCTCAATTGAGTGTAGTATCGAGTATCAACCAACCTCGGACTGCACCAAAGTCAGTTATCTCACTACCCTAAAAAGGCCAAGATGGTTCAATTAAGGTTCCTAAGGTCAGTTGATGCTTCACGACACCACGCGGCGGCCCCGTACTCTCCTTGACTGAACTCAAGGGTTACCGGTACACACCAAAGTGCCACATCAACGTAGCAGACTGCTTCAACCATGTCGGTATACCCCGCACAGTTCCCTCACAGCCTTGTTGCTACTTTCTAAGAAGGTATCCCCAGATCCGGGTTAGGATCTATAAAACTCCGATACAAAGCCCACAAATGTAAAAGCAAACAAGACAATCAATTGAAAACAAAGGTGATCTAAGCCCTAAGGTTACTCCACTTTTAAAAAATCTCCCCAGCAGAGTCGCCAGTTCTGTGATACGGTGGGAGAACTGACTTGAGGTTTTGCGTTTGTATTCGCAAATGTTTCGGTTGAGCAAGAGTCGCCACCGACTTTTTATTTTATCCTAAGGAAAGGTTAAAAAGCACAGCAAAAACCTTTTGAGATGTTTTCTTGGGTTCGGGGAGTAGATTATAGAAAGGGAAGGTATTAGCACCCTTTATATCCATGGTTATCCATGGGCTCTTAGTTACTTGCTTAGATCACTTGCCTTTTGTTTTCAATTGTTTTAAATGGTGCTTGAGTGTGTGGGTTTGAAAATATTTTGAAAAGAAGCCAATGTGGTGGCAACCTTTGTAATGATCCATGTGGGGATGTATACAAAGATGTATGTCTTTTTGCAAAAAGGTTTTCATTTGTTTTTTTGAAAGTTGTTTTGAAAGTGTTGTGAGGTGTGGTTTTGAAATTAGGCAAATGTTTTGTTTTGCAAGTTCGATTCAAGTAACTAAGAGGTTATCTCCTCCTAAATTTCTCAAAAGATTATTGCTATATTTTAACCCTTTTAACAAGTTTGTTCCACCATTGTGTTTGGTGGACAACCTTATGTTAGGATGTGAAAGGGACAGGCGCGGGTCATCGTTTAGACCATAATTGCAACGGCGTTAAATGTCTTTGGGCAATTTTCTTTAAGGGACTTGATCATTTGTTTTTGTTTGTTTTGAAAAAGTTTTATCGAGGGACTATGATCATTCAAATTGTTTGCTTTGCCCAAAGAAGTTCAACATACAATATGGCCCATTTATTTGAAGGCAACAGAGTGGAGTACCCTAGGGGTGCAAGTGTGAGATGTGTGTCCATTTTCATGCTTGTTTATCTTGAGATTAGGTCATAACTATTTTTTATCGTTTTTCGCATGCAAACCCTAATTCTAACATGTTATTATTAGAAAGCGTATAAAGTGCGAAATTTAAATTTACTAAGCTATTACAAAACCAAATAGGGGAAGGGGGGTACAAATGTTCAAATGGGGATATTGACAAGTAATGTAAACCTAAATTATTACATCATTTTTGA
The DNA here is from genome assembly GCA_948472305.1 of Vicia faba. Classification (NCBI taxonomy): domain Eukaryota; kingdom Viridiplantae; phylum Streptophyta; class Magnoliopsida; order Fabales; family Fabaceae; genus Vicia; species Vicia faba. Next base: position 270,928,169 of record OX451741.1, on the reverse strand, counting down.
ATATTTGCAAAGTAAATAAATTGCATAATTAAATGGAAATTAAATAAATATGCAAAATGCAAAGAGAAAGTTTTTATGTGTATGAGAAAAGTATGGTTTATGTAAAATAAAAATAAGAAAATAAAAGGGTATTATTTTGAGTATTTCCAACTTTTAGGGCAAAAACCCTAATTTTAAAGAAAATGTATTATTATCTAATTTAATACAAGTATTTTTTTATTATTTACAAAAATAAAAATAAAATGAAGTATATTATGAAAAAAAGTATTGTTTGTATCAAATATTAATAAAAATGAAAAATTCAAGTATTTTTATATTTTAACCTAAATACATTAATAAACATATATATATATATATATATATATATATATATATATATATATATATATATATATATATATATATATATATATATATATATATATATATATATATATATATATATATATATATATATATATATATATATATATATATATATATATATATATATATATATATATATATATATATATATATATATATATATATATATATATATATATATATATATATATATATATATATATATATATATATATATATATATATATATATATATATATATATTAAGTTCTTAAATATGCATTATATACAAAATAATATATATTTAATATTTTAATAAAATAAATAAAAAAAAGTATTTTTATGTGAAATATTTTCAGAAGGTAAATAAAAATAAAAAAATGTATTTACACTATTTTTCTATTTATTCTAATAATAGTATATATATAATATTTATGTTCAAACAAGAGAAATAAACAAATAAATATGCAATAAATACAAAAAATGATGGAAAAAATATTTTTATGTTTTTAATATGCTGAGAAAAAATAAATGGACCAATCAAAAAAGAAAAAAGTCAGAAATCATTAAAAATAAAACAAATGGGCTCAGGGGGTGTAAAAATAAATGTGTGGTGCAAAAAGAAAGATGACACAAGCCCAGCCCACTAAGCCTGTCATCTTCAACCTCAGAACACTTCCTTGTTCAAAAAACACGCGTTTTCTAACTTCTCATTCCTTGATCTTTTGCCAAATCTTCCAACATGAAACCTGTAGAGCTTGAAACCACGGTTCTAGACATATAAAGAAGTCAAGCTAACTCTCAGAAATGAGAGAGAATTTCTTCTCTCCCAAATCCTGACCTAAACTTTTAACCATGTTCAGACATAAAATTCTCTAAGCACACGAAATATAAATGAAATCTAATCATATGAGCATGTTCAGGGCTATGATTGTGACATATTTTCTTCACAAACCTAAAGCTAACAATGCCTAATAAGAGAGATAGAACTTCATGAATGTACCTGTTCAGTTGGAATCGTGCTTTGCAATGGAGGATGTTTCAGAGTAAAATGATGATTTATATAGCTTCCTTGAAGTGTAAGGATGCTTTTCCAAGTCCTACTTTGTCTTGAAACTCCCTGAATCGAGCTAGTCAACTCCAACTGCAAAACAGAAAATTAAAAATGGTGAAGTGGCTTGGAGGTGTTACAAGTCAGGTTTCAAGTCATGGTTAGCTTGCATAGGTTGTAAGGAAGGTAGAGGAACAGGTTTGGGCAAGAATGCTTGAAGGGATTGAGAGATAGCACTTAATCTGCAGGGGTTGCCCTGTTTGAGCAGTTTCAAGGTGATTATGGCAATGAGAGTGTTTGAGAGGCCCAGGGCTCGTGTGTTAGCTTGGATATGTTCTTTTGAATGTGTTTGATAACTTCTTTCTTGTGTTTCTATGCTGAGAAGTGAGTTGGTATAAGTTATGGACTTTTTCTTCTCTCTTAAGCAACAAAGGCAAGTTGATGGTTTAGGTCAGTAGGGGACCTCCTAATGTGCTGCATAATCTTCTCTTGATCAGAGCAACTTGTCCATAATCATGTGCCAAAAGGATTTAGCTTGTACTTGTTGGATTTCTAAATTGACATAAAGCTAATCTTTTCAAAAATGGAAAGTTCACTTTATCTAGTTTAGGATTAATCTTGCATACAATGCTTGCACTCAAAGAACAACACTTTAACACATTGAATATGCATTAAATTATTGAGTATGGAATGGTTCAAGGACCTGTAATCAAGCATAAAGCAAGCTGAATTCAAATTTGCAAGATTATAAACATGTCTTGGTTAAGAACAAAAGTGAATTTTTGCCAACTTGTGAAATTCGAATCTCTCAAGTTATGAGGTTGTTTGAGAAGTTATTGGACATTTTGGAAAGCTTGGAATGTGTACTACAATCCATCTTTGAAATGCAAATTGAAATTCCAAGTGGAAGGGTATGAAAAATGGCCTTGAAGTGGGGTAGAAAACCTTGTCAAAATAGGTTAAAATTTCACTAAGTTAAAAATGGTTTAGTGCCCTTATTCAAAAAATTGTAACTTGAGATACAAGCTTCAAATGAGAAAACTTTGTGAATCAAAGTTGTAGATTATGCAACAAGCTACAACTTTCATGTTTTGACTTTTGTTTGAATCCAAATGGATCTTGGTGAAAAGATGGGGCAAAGTTGGGAAAAAATTAGGGTTTTTCATAACTTAGAAAAATTCTAAGTTATGAAAAATTCCATTTTCTAACCCTAATTTGCATTTTGTGATTTCTTGGTGAAAAAGTTTCATGATTTGGCATGTTTTGATGAAAAATGAATCTTGACTCTTGATTTTGACCAAAAAGTCAAAGTTTGACTTTTCAGTATACAGTCAAAATTGATCAATTGACTGGGAAATTCAACTGTCAACCTTGTGTACTTGGGATCTTTTGAGCTTGATGAATGTGTCAAGATCATTTCATGGGGTCCTTGAGTCCATATGTGAGCTTGATTTGCCATTGGCTAGGTCAAACAGTCAAAAATTACCCTTGTGCAGTCAAAACCCTAAAATTGACCATTTTGCCCTTTTGGTGATCTGATCAAATTTCTTGTGGAATTGTTATCCAAACTTGATCAAATGGTCCATATGAGTTCAATATGTTGATGTAGGTCAAAAATCATGAGGTTTGACTGTCAATTGGCCACAGTTGACTTTTTCCCCAATACAGCTGATTTCTAGGTCAACTGTCCAATTGACTGGGCAAAACTTAGAATCAGGACTTAAAACTTGGTATGGATAATCTTGGGAGTCCAACATGAAGCATGAAAGTCATCTTAGGCATTCTAGGTCAAAACATCCTTGGGCAAACACAAACCCTAATTTGAGCCCACAGTGCAAGGAGAAGTCTTGAGCAGAGGAAACCCTAACTGGATCTTGATCTTCAAGGGTCTTGTGATGAGAAAATGTTGAGGAAATGGGAGGGCAAATTTTGGGGTACAACACTTCGAAAAATGGAATATTAATTTGCAAGCGACTAAAAATATCCAAGAACCTAGCATAATGCCTAGCATTATGTTTCCTTGTGGGAGCATGAGGATAAGGTAAGTTTTGAATCGAAGGACTTTTCACTTTCTTTTTCCCCACTAGTATCTTCTCCTTCTTTTCCTCACTTTTCTTTTCTATCTTATATTATAATATTCTTTTATTTTTAACTAAAACTCCCTCATTTTTATTTTGTTTTATTTCTTCCTCCACTTCCTTTTCTTTTTCTATCATAGCTTCATCACCTTCAACCTCATTTCTAACTACACTTTCCACTACGCTACCACTCCTAGTTAAAATTTATTTGCAATGCTCCTTCAGATTAGTGTGAGTATTTGCAGAAAATGATGGCCCGTCTTGTTGATTGGCCAATTACTTGGCTAGTTGACCCACTTGAGTCTCAAGTTCTTTATTGCTGATTCATTTCTCCTTTGATTAGCCATTGACTCTTGCATGAATTGGGTGAGAGTGTCTTCCAACTTTGTACTTCCACTTTGAGGTTATGAAGGTTGAGTGTTGATTTAATAAGGATTTTGATGGTTTGAAGTTTCGGCATATTGTCTCTAACCTTGTTGATAACCTTAATTTTTTCCCCTTTGTTAGCAACCTTAGTTGTTTAGATAAGGTTGTTGTCTTGGTTGATAGCCTTGATTTTGGTTTTGATTAACCATATAATTCACTTCCTATTCAACCAGAGGACAAAACCCCGTTTGATGATCTCCCTTGCACAACTCACAAGAAGCGACTTGTTTTTTTTTTTTGCTAGGAAGATCTTGCATTTCTTTGATTTGTTAAGGAATTCTAGACATTTATTTGGTAAGTTCATCCACTTATTGGGTAAGAAACTCGTTTTGAGCCAAGATAGCATCATTGGTCCCAAATTCAATAACCCCGTCTTCCTTGGTGAAATCCCTCGGTTATGTTGAACTTGGTGATTATTTCTTGCCATCTTCTCAATGATTTAAATTGCCTCCTCCGAAGTTTTTGCCATTAAGCAGCCACCCGCTGTTACATCTAACATGATTTTTGGTTGAGGTAGAAGACCATTTCGGAAAATATGTATTTGTGTAATATCATCGAAACTATGACTCATACACTTTCTCAACATTTATTTATACCTCTCTCAAGATTTCATTGAGAGACTCATTTCCACCTTGTGAAAACATAAAAGTTTCGGTTTTGGCTTCCATGAATGTTGATTGTGAAAAAAATCTTTCAAGAAAATTCTCCTCTAGAACATTCTAATTTGTCATTGTTTGAGTGGGTTGGTCAAGATACCTGATCTTACCAGTTGATCAGAACCTGCAAGGTGACTGGATGATGATCTTTGTTGAGCTGGAAAGTCGAGGAGGAAAAATGGGGTTGTACTTGCAAGGCACTTCAACAACCAAGTAAGTGTGGGAGCAAAATAGATACAAGCAAAGTATTAGGGTTTTAATGATGAATAGTGGAAATTCGATACTTGACCCTCACATGAGTGAGGGTTTATATAATTCCCCTAGCGCTTGGCCATTGATTCCTATTTTTGGGCATGGATATACGAGTCCGCAAAAATAGGTAACTCCTAGAACTCGGTCAAACCGGGAAGGTGTGCTCGCAACTATCTGTTAGTTCTGAGGAGGAGGTAGGTTATGATAAGTGGTTTGGTTGGTTCCTGGTTGTCTGGACGACTTGAAGTTGGGAAAACTGAGAGGCATTCATCGATTGTCGTAGGTCAATGTTGGTCCAGGAGGAAAAATAATCGATGGTGCCCGATGGAGGGCAGGGGAGTCCAAGTCGTACGAGTCGTGTTGAAGGAGGAGGTTAAGTTGGGCCCACTCTAGCTGTCGGGCCAGTCCAAAATAGTAGACCCCCAAGTCATTGATTCTAGGCACAGGAGTGGAGATTTTAACGCCTGCTCATGGAAGAGGGTACTCCTTACGGGGAACATGAATGCTGCCTGTTGCATCTTTCTTGCAGGGAGATGGTTAGATGGTCGTTCGAGCTTCCAAAATTGAAGAGGTAACATGTTTCAGGTGGTGCACTGGCGCAACAGTGCAATGATGGCCTAGGGGCTAGGGTGCAATGATGGCTATCCTACGGTTCCCTAGGCGTGTGTCTCTCACGCACGGGCGATTTCAGATATAAATACGAGAGGAGTAAGGCATTATATACTTTTCTTTCTTCTCTCACATTGCTCGTTATTACTCGCCTGTCGACCTCCGTTGTTTCTTGAAGATTAATTGTTCGCCGCCGCTCCTTTCAGCCTTGTTTCTTCTTTAATTGGTAAGATTTCATATTTTCATTGTTATTTGGCTATCGTAGGTTAGATTTTCACGATTTTCGTCTTAGAATAGCATGCGGTTAGGCGTCAGATCCTATTTGTTAGGGAATTTTTAGGGGAGTGTTGGTAGCAGACGACAATTATGTAGTTTAGAAATGTCGGAGTCATCGTGGATCTCCTTGGATTTTTGCAATGTGTTATATATGATCCTTGAGGGTTTAGGTCATTTTCTCTGATTGGATTTTATCTTGTTTGAGAAAAGCGTTTATTCGTTCAGGCGCCTTAGTGAGGGTTCTGGTAGGGGACATGGTCCTCATTTATCAGCGCCCTTTCACTTGATTAGTGGTGGAAGGGTGGTTTGGAATTAATGTAGAACTCAACTCTATCCTCTATTTTTCAGGTACTATATCCGACAATGTTAGAGACGATCTTTCGGATGGATGGACCATAGCTTCTCATAGCTCCACAAATGATACTTACAGTACGTCGAGAATCTTGGAGATATTCGGGGATGATCCGTATGATCAGCACGTAAGGGGAGAGGACGTGGAGATAGAGCCTGTTGATCAGGGTGGCCTATTTTTGGTTGATAATGACAAGGACCCACAGACCTGGTTCACGGAGGACCCTTGGGATTGGGTTTCCTACTTCTTTGAGCACCACGATGAGGTTTTCACTAAAGTGTACGCGTACGACGATGGAGGTCGGGGGGGGGGGGAGTGGTCGCTTTGGTTCCCTGGAAAAGATAGTCGGATCTTCTCTAAGTATGATAAGTTGCGAATCCCCATGTACATCATTATGTTCTGGAATATGGGCCTTCGACTCCCCTTCTCGGATTTCCAGGTGGCCATTTTTCAGCATCTTCGATTGTCTCCTTCTCAGTTGCATCCAAACAGTGTTGCTTTCATGCAAGCGTTCGAGATTGTCTATGACTATTTGAAGAAATGGGCCAACATTTCTTTGATCTTTTATTGTTTCCATCTCCAGAGGAGCAAGGTTGATGGCAAGTGGGGATGGGTTTCCTTGAAGCAGGGGAACAGGAAGTTGTTTAAAGCTTACCTGGAGTATGTTCGACACTTCAAGGATAAGTATATTCTTGTGCAGCCTCTTTCGAGTAGGGAGATGCTGAACGTTTACTGGGCTTCTCTAGAATATGATGATAATGGGGCCCCCATCTTGAACGAGCTGGGAGAGCACGTGAATAAGTTGGTTTACAAGTTCCCTTTTTAGTGGACGAGGAAGCATTTCGACAATAAGTTAGGTTCCTACGTCTGTAAGGAGAGGGAGCTTGGTGTCGAGGATCATATGAGCTTCGTCGTTTTGACCGCTTTCGTTGCATGGATTCCTCGCATCCAGCGCGCGGGCCGATGAGGAAAGCCGATCATGGACAAAAACGAGGAAATCATGTACGAGCCTGGTCTAATAGTCGTTAAGGAGCTTATCGAGAGCAAGGATCATGTCTAATAATTGGGTATTTAGTTTTATGTTTTGAATATTTATGCATGGTTGACATCTTTGAGTCCTCGTTTGCTAACTTTGATTTTCTATTTATTTTGCAGATAGCATGAATCCTGCTCAGGAATGCATAACCAAGAACATTGCCGCGAAAGCAAAGAAAGCGTTGAAGGATGCCCAAACTGGTTCAGGGACTGATCCCACGTCAGGGTCAGGCAACTCCTCCTCGGGTCAAGTTGTCGTTGCCCTCTCTCTCGCTCATGTGTCCTCGAAGGTAAAGAGGCAACGCATCGAGGGGAGTGTTAGTATGACTGGGGAAAAAGGGAAATGGAAGTATGACATGCTCCCTTGCTGGGTGGAAAGAGCTTTCTTTGAGGGTACGACTCTTCAACTCCCTCAAGCCGAGTCTTTTCACCTCGAGGGGCTGAATCTCCAAGAGAAAAGGCCAGTGTTGGTGCAGGATGCTGGTGGCCTGATGGTGATTGCTTACACCGAGGAAAGCTCTTCTCAAGAGGTTGAGTTGAAGAAGTTACGGGCCAAGCTGGTCGCAGCAGAGAAGATACGGAGTGATGAGGAGAAGGATCACAAGCTGGTCGAGGAGGACTTAGGGAAGCTATCTGAGGAGTGCAGGGTCTGGTTGCTCGAAAATAAGGCTCTGGAGGAGAGGGTGGTGATCCTGATTGTCGAGGTTGCGTCTGTTGAATACGATTCTGAGGACACAAAGGATTTGAAGACCCGCGCTGAGCTAGTCGCTCGTTTCCAACTGGCGATGGATGACACCCAGGCCGCTTTCGAGGGGAGCTTTGAGAACACACTGAAGCAACTCCGTGTGTTAAATCCTGGGGTCGAGCTTAATACTTTCGGGATGTGGGTTAATTATTATGTGGCTTCCGGAAATATCCTAGTCCCTAACTACCTCGAAGATCTCGCTTACAGCCCGCGGGAGGGACCCTCTCAGCTATCGCATGTTGTTGAGGAAGGGACTGAAGAGTGATGTTTGATAGTTTTCTCATTTTACTCCGGCCTGCGTGCTGCAATTTTGTAATCTTGTTTTTCGGGCTTTTACCCGTTTATGTAATTCTTGAATAGTTGTGGTCCTTGTGGCCATAAAGTTATTTTGTTGGATGGGGGGCCAGGGGCCTCTCTTTTGTAAAATACGCACAATGACAGCCTTAATGGTCGTTTGTTCCAAATATTATGTTTGCATGTTTGTTTTTATGCTTGTCTGCTTGAGACATATTTTACTTTTCTAAGAGTTTATAGATGGGACTTGCTCATTCGATTTGTATGTTCTCCAGTGTGGGAAAACTAGACAAATAACCAGGGTGAATATTGGGCATGGGTCGGAACTCAGGTCTTATTTCAAGGACATGGGATCAGCAGCATGAAATTCCCGTCGCGAGCCGGGTGTTCTATCATCGTGGTACGAGGACGATGAAGCTCAATTAAGTTATCCATGTTGGGCCGAGGACACGCTCGTTAAAAGAGCGGAGTCTCGCCCCTTTAAAATACTTTGGGTGATATGCTTGTACTTGGGCATGCATATGTGGTCGGGCCTAGATGGGTTTGTCTTGTTGATAAAACTCGTCGACTGCTCAGTGTTTTAACTGTAATATTGTTTTAGCTTTTCAATGTTCCATGGTCGAGCGAGTTTTTCCCCTTTTAGATTTTCTAAGTAGTATGCCCCGATCCTTGTTTTTGCATAAACGTGATAAGGGCCTTCCCAGTTTGCTGCGAGTTTTCCTTCGCAATATTCTTTGAGATTTCTCTTCAAGACGAGGTTGCCGACCTCGAACTCTCGTCTTATGACTTTTGCTTTGTAGCGTGTGGCTATTTATTGTTTGAGGAAGGCCTCTCGCAGGGCTGCTTTAGTTCGGATTTCTTCGACCAGATCTAACTCTTCCCGAAGGGAGACATTGTTCATCTCCTCGTCTGGGGGAGCTTCAGTTTTCCTAGAGGGTTCTTCGATCTCTACAGGGATGAAGACCTTTGCTCCGTAAGTTAGTCGGAAAGGAGTATCCACAGTAGATGAGTGCACTGTTGTTCGGTATCCCCAGAGTACGCCATGTAGATACGAAGGACGTTTTAGGCGGTAATCTTGGCCAATGCTTCAGCCTCTATCCATTTGGTAAAGTAGTCGACGACTACTATCAAGTATTTATTTTGATTGGTCCCTACCACAAACGAACCGGGGAGATCTAACCCCCATCAAGCAAATGGCCAGGGAGAAGAGAGGGACTTGAGCTCGTTTATGGGAGCTAAGTGCATGTCCTCGTGCCGCTGGCATCTGTCACATTTTTTCATGTGCTCTTTTGCATCGTGCTGCATGGTGGGCCAATAATATCCTGCTCGCAGAGCTTTCCCGGTGAGGGATCTTCTGCCCATATGTTGATCATTTATCCCTTCATGGATTTAGAGCATAATGCGATCCACGTCGCTTCGGTCAACGCATTTGAGGAGGGGAATGGAAAACCCTCTTATGTATAGTTTTCCTTCGACTAAGATGTACAAGCAGGCTCTTCGTCTGACCATGGTTGCTTCTTTTGAATCAACAGGTAGCTTCCCTTTTGTGAGGTAGTCATGCATGAGGGTCATCCAGCAATCATTGTCCCCTATAGTGAATACTTCCAAAGTCAAGGGTAGTTCTTGGATGCTCGGTCGAAGAAGGATTTCCTGTAGCACCGACTTGTTCCTTCATTTCCTCTTTGTGCTTGCTAGTTTGGACATGATGTCTTCCCGGGTGTTATGTTCGCGGGGAACATGTTATACGTCCACAGACTTGAATTTCTTTTTGCTCTCTTAGACCAGGGCCTAATATTTAGTGATGTGATCATTTTTCACCTGATATTGTCCCCAGACTTGGGCCGCAGCCAGCTGAGAGTCGATGAAGATTTTTACTTCCTCGGCTCCTAGGTCTTCGGCTAGGCGTAAACCTGATATGAATGCTTTGTATTTGGCCTAATTGTTTGAGGTTGGGAAGGATAACGCAAGGGATACCTTGATCAAGGTTCCTTCTTCGTTCTCCAAAATAATGCATGCGCCGCTTCCCATTGAACTAGAGGCATCGTCGATGAAAACTATCCACCGGCGCGCTCTGTCTAAGGGTGTGGGCGAGGTCATTTCGGCCACAAAGTCTGCTAATGCTTGAGCTTTGAGGGCTTTCCTGCCTTCATACTGGATATCGAACTCGGAGAGTTATAACAACCATTTCAACATTCTTCCCTCCATGTCAGGCCTTTCGAGCAGTTGCTTTATTGGTTGATCCGTTTGGACGACTATGATATGTTCCTGGAAATATTGTCTGAGTCTCCTTGCTGCGTTGATGGTTGGTCTTTGTCCTTCTGGGGTTTCTCTGATTAGCGTTGCACTTATTGCCTCAGAGGTTACGGCCAAGTAGATATAGAGGACTTCATCCTTCTCTTGTCGAGAAAGGACAGGAAGTTGCAATGGTGCTTGCTTCAAGTTGGTGAAAGCTCGCTCACATTCGACCGTCCATTCGAAGGCATCTTCCTTGAGGAGGAGCTTGAAGAGGGGGAGCGCGTACTGGGTGGATTTCCCCACGAATCGCAAGAGATATGTGAGCATACCGTTCAGGATTTGAATGGACTTTTTCTAAGTGGGTGTTAGAAACTCAGAAAACGCTCAACATTTGTCGAGGTTTGCTTTAATCCTTTGTTCTGTGAGGTAGAATCCGAGGAATTTGCCCGCTCAAACGCCAAAGGTGAATTTTTCTGGGTTAAATCGCATCTGACACTTTTTGGCCTTATCGAACACTTTCTTCAAGTGAAGGGCATGGTCGGTCTCTTCCATCGATTTGACGATCATGTCGTCCATGTAGACTTCGAGCATATCGCATATTTCATTGCGGAAGACTTTGTTCATCATGCGCTGACATGTAGTGCCCGCATTTTTCAGACCGAAGGGCATTACATTATAGTAATAGTTTCCCGACTCGGTCATGAAAGCGGTATATTTTTTGTTCACTTTCGCCATTGGAAGCTGGTTGTATCCAGAATATGCGTCCATAAAAGATAATAATTTGAAAATGACTGAGTTGTCGGCCAGTTTGTCAATATTAGGGAAGGGATAAGTGTCTTTCGGGCAGGCCCGGTTAAGGTCGGTATAATTAATGCACATGCACCATTTCCATTAGATTTTTTTTACAAGAACTACATTTGAGATCTGGGTTGTGTACTGGGCTTCTGAAATAAAATGTGCCTCTATGAGGTCTTTTACAGCTAGTTCGACGACCTCCATTTTTTCGGGGGACTGTTTTCTCCTACACTGGGCGACTGCCTTAAGGGTAGGGTATATTATCAAGTGATGGCATGTAATTTCTGGGTCCAATCCAGGAATCTCGGTCGCACTCCATGCGAACAGATCATCATTCTCCCTCAAGCAAGCTTAAAGTTGCCTCTTCGCCAAGTCAGGGAGGTCAGCTCTGATCTTTACTCCTCTGGTGGGATCGTTCCCGAGGGGGATGATCTCGAAGTCTCAGTCTGGGATGGGCCGTGAGGGATCTGAGAGTTCCTCGTTATTTATAGATAGGGATGGACCTTCCGCCTTTGACCATGGACTATTGCCCTTTCTTTCTCTACTTTGCACGATCCTCTTTGGAGAAGCAGTTGTCGAGATCGATGGCATCGACCCTTGGCAGTGGCTTGGCTTCCTCGGAGCTGGAGGGCAGTGCGGCCCCAATGGTTGTTCAGGGTTAAGCCTTGATGGAACTCAGGCCCCTGGACAAGGCTTCAAAACATTTTCTTGCCACCTGGATGTCCCTATAGAGAGTGGCGACCAAACCCTCTACAGTGTAGTACTTCATTTTGAGGTGCACAGTGGAGGGCACCGCGATCAGTTCGGTCAGAGTGGGTTTCCCTAAGATGCATTGGTAGAGAGATAGGCAATTCACTACTAGAAATTGAGTCTTGATAGCTCTGGAGGTCACCCTTCTTCCGAAGGTGACGATTAGCTCGACATACCCCTAGGGTTTGGTGCTGGCCCTGTTGAAGCCCTGGAGATCTGATCCTGTGTACGGGGTCAGGTGGCTTTTGTTGAACGTAGGATGGCGAACAGCTGGGTGTACATGATGTCCATCGAGCTTCCTTGATCTACTAGTATGCGCCAAACATCAAAGTTTTCCATGCGAGCCTTCACGAGCAGTGGGATAGTCGAGTTAGGGGCTCTGCCCAGCAGTTCCTCCTTGTAGAAAGCGGGGGATGAGAGCCTCCTTGAAACTTGTCCAACGTGGCATCCATGTTAGATTTAACTTTGATAAGTTGCTCAAACCTTCTTTTCACATATCCCAATGTATGCTTGTTGAATCCCCTGCCAAAGATGCCCATCATAGCGGGGAATGAGTCCCAAGGACTGTGATAAGAGAAGTACAATGGAATGTTCTCCATGTATGGGAAGTAGAAATCTTCTGGTCGCAAGATACTCATGGCGACCGGTATAGCGTTGATGTCGGGGTCTCCTTCCCCTCTTCGACGCTCTTGGTTTTTGAAGCCTCTTCGTGGGAACCCTCTTTCTTCTTGTACTTCTTGAGGTGTCCATCTGAGATTAGTATCTCGATTGCATCCTTGAGATGGATGCAATCGTCGGTGTTATGACCATGGATTTTATGGAACCTGTATTATTTGCTCTTGTCGCCTCCGGGCTTGGAGGGCGTCTTCCGGGGAAAGTGCACCCCGACCTATTTGAATTCAGAATTGGCACATTCGGACAAAATGCATTCTCTTGAAGTGGTCATAGGGGTGTATTCGTGAAATCGACCAGCAAGCCCCTTGTAATCTTTAAAGTCTCGGGATCTGTCTTCCCGTTTCTTTTCTCCCAACCCGACGGGATGTCGAATGTTCTTCTCTTCTTGAGGACTTGGCACTTTCTCGGTGACTTGACTCCATGGCATTGCTGGCGGCTTCTTTCTCCTCGTATTGAATGTATGCCTGAGCCTTGAGGAGGAGGGATTCGAGTGTGGCTGGTGATTCGATGCCCACTGCTTTTGCAAAGTCGTTGCGGGAACAGAGCCCGCATTCAAGAAGGTATTTCTTTATGGTGTTGGTCATTGAGACCTGTACTGCTTCTTTGTTGAAGTGCTCGATATATTCTTGCAGAGACTCATCTCTGCCCTGGATAATTTCTTCAAGTGAAGCCTCTGATTTTGGATTTCGACGGGAGGCAGTGAAGTGCCTAGAGAACATCCTCATCAGTTGTTTCCAGGAGGTAATAGACTCATTCAGGAGGATTTTGTACCAGGACATGGCTCTTTTCCTCATGTTAGTCAGGAATAGTCTACAATTGATGGTTCCCCTGGACCTCGGGTAATTGAGGAAGGCGTCGATATTCTCTATATGTTCATCAGAATCGGTCGTACCATCATACATTCCAGCGGTGGTGGCTTTTCTAGGCTGACTGAGAGCTGGGTTTCTGTAATATCTCTTGATAACGGGCCGTGGGGCTCTTCATCATCGCTTTCCTAGAGGATGAAGATGGGGAGTGATAGCTCCTTCCCCATCGGGCATCGTTGTCTCTTCAGGGGGAAGGGATCCTTCGTCACTGTCTCGATTTGGGCAACAGTGATCAACCGCGGTCAACTTGGCGGCCGCCCTTCTTCTTCTTGGAGGATGGAGAGATTTGGTCCTTCTTGGGAGGTGTGCAGTTGCATTTCTTGAATAAAGAAACGTCATGCTTCTCCCTTCCTGGTGGGAAGCCACGTCTAGGTGGGGATATGCTAGGGGAATCATGTCGTCAGTGTCTTTGAGTAGGAGACTCTGACCGCTTCTTCTCCCAGGCCCCTATCTTCTTGTTCTACTACAGGATAATGGTTTTAGTCTGGTTGATGGTAACAAGCAATGTTGCAATATCCGGGTCGATGTTATAAGGAATGAGAACTGGTTGCATAATCTCCAGTAGTTCCTCGATGGGGTTCTTGGGATGTTGCTCGTCCAAGAACTGTTGGTCTTTGCGCTAGGCATCGACTGAATCTAAGGACGTAGTTTAACCTTCGTGGAAGCCGAGGTTATCCTCGAGGTGAGGATGTTCTTGACTTTCATTGATCTTATGCACCAAGGAAAATACAATCTTTCCAGATGGGTGGTGATCATCACGGTCGACCATGATTGTTGAGTGATGAGGATCTTTGGTCTTCAGATTCCGAGGAACAGAAAACAGGGAAGATAGTTTCCCACAGACGATGCCACTGATCTTACCGGTTGATCACAATATGCAAGGTGGCCGAATGATGATCTTTATCGGACTGGAAAGTCGAGGAGGAAAAATGGGGTTGTCCCTGCAAGGCACTCCGACGACCAAATAAGTGTGGGAGAAAAAGAGATACAAGCAAAGTATTAGGGTTTTAGTGATGAATATGATGAATATTTGATACCTGGCTCTCACATGAGTGATGGTTTATATAATTCCCCTGGAGCTTGGCCATTGGTTCCTATTTTTGGGCCTGGATATGCGGGTCCGCAAAAATAAGTAACTTCCAGGACTTGGTCAAACCGGGCAGATGTGCCCGCAACTAGCCATTAGTTTTGAGGAGTATGTAGGTTACAGACATTGGTCTGGTCGGTTCCTGGTTGTCTGGTCGACTTAAGGTCGAGCAGGCTGAGAGGCGCTCATCGATTATCGTAGGTCAGTGTTGGTCCAGGAGGATAAACGACCGATGGTTCCCGATGGAGGGAGGGGGAGCCCAGACTGTGATCGTACGGGCCGTGCTGAAGGATGAGGTCAGGCTGGGCCCACTCTAGCTGTTGGAATAGTCCAGAATAATACCAATCCTTTTCTTTTCCAATCAAAGAATATGAAAAGAGTCTTTTAAAGACTCACTCTTCCTTAGCTTTTGGAGCTCCAATTGCACCGAAAAATCTCGTAGAACTTTGTGATTCACGATTAAGATTCGTGAATGGATTAGCATATAATATTTGAACTATGCCGATATTCATCTCAGAATGCCTCACGTTAGCATTGTGAGAAAATTGTGCATTCCTCCTTGGACTATTGATACATGGACCTCTTGGGGTGGTGGATCTGTTGTGACTTCTTCTTGCCATATAGGTGTTGAAGAAGTAAAAGCTTACTCTATTTATCTCCTTTTTTTGGCTAACTTTATTCTCCTTCTAGTTTTGCTATTAAGTCTCTGATCAGTCCTTTCGATTTTAGGGTCAAAAAGGAGTTCATCTTTAGGTACACTTCCTCGCATTAACAGAAGTTTGAAACACTAGCCAGACAAGTGAAAACAAGAGATATTATAATGTAATAAATTGACTTGAAACAATATAACTATTTCAATGCTTGTAATATCAAACACTAATCCCCGACAACAACGTATTTTGTTGAAACACTTTTACAGTGCAAGTATTTTCCTTATCATATCCACGGGGATTGGGTGATACTACCGCTGTTCTAGAATTGAAATTGTCTTAAGCATGTGTTTATAAAAGGTTTTGGTATCAGAAAGTTTTGATTGCATATGAAAATTAGTTAACAACGGTAAAAAAAGTTTTGGTATTAAAACGACTGGTAAAAGCATGTGAAGATTAGGGTTCATTAATCTATTGCATATATATCCTAATGAACTAGCATGTGAACTTGTCGATGAGCAACATAATCATGTATCCTCTCAATGCTGTTTATC
Organism: Vicia faba; assembly: GCA_948472305.1. Classification (NCBI taxonomy): domain Eukaryota; kingdom Viridiplantae; phylum Streptophyta; class Magnoliopsida; order Fabales; family Fabaceae; genus Vicia; species Vicia faba. The sequence continues at coordinate 270,912,438 of OX451741.1, read as the reverse complement.
TCTAAAGCGATATTGTGACTATTATTGTGTTTATTACTAGATGATGTCTCATGCCAACAATAAACACAATAATCTTAAAGCTTGATATAAGTGAATATCAACTCACAAATATATGTCTAGAGTTTGTTCATTGGTAGATGATAATCTTAGGTCAATGTTTGAAAAATATATTTCAATAGTGATTCAAATCAAAGAGACAACAATAAGAGCAAAGATTAACATCTATATTGATCATAATTTTTTTTACATACAAAGGATAAAAAAGAATACATACTACATAGATTAACTACCTCTAATTTTGACACAAGAGGGGATTTAACTACTCATAACCATGGTAGCTTGAGAAAAAAAGTAATGAATAAAGCTTTAGAAACATCAAAATTGAATGAATCAAAGATTGAGGCTTGAAAGTTTTGGATTTGATATAAAAATGAAGAAAACTTGGTTCTTAACCTAGAATCACGTTTTTAGAGTTGTTAGAAAGTGTTGGAATGCTGAAAAATATCACAAATAGCCACTTATACAAGTGCCAAAAAGCACGTCCCGCTAAACTGGTTGACTGTGCTTAGCGAGCTTCACGAAAATATCTTGGCTGCTTCAGTGGGCCGCGCTAAGCGGGCTGATCGCGCTTAGTGGGCCCAAAAACATAGCTTCTGCCATCTAAAAAATGAAGTGCAACGCGCTTCAAAAGCGGTTTAGCGGGCTTTGCTGGAGAAAACTCAAAATTTGACTTTTTGAACAATCTTGCTTGGTCCATGCTTGTCTAGCCTCCAATGCTTCTCCCACAATCATCAAAATCTACAAAAATGAGCATAAATGTAAGCAAACTAAACTAATTATAAACATAAGAAAATAATTATTTACTTACGCTAATTTACAAGCCTAAACACTACTAATCATCAAAATAGAGTGCAAAAGACCATAAAATTACTCACAAATATATCAACATTTTAGTCCTTAATAGTTGCCATCACCATAATCTTCAGAGTCAAACCTACCTTCTTACAACTTGTGAGAATCCACAAGCTCTTTGTCCCCTTCATATCATAGTCAAGCCACACAAGTAACTCTTATGCACAATGATCATTCAATGCTCACACCTGCTAAAACTCGACATTATAAACCTAAGATCTTCCTAACACACGCTGAACCCAATTCAGTCAAACAAGCATTGTCACAAGCTCATTGGTCTAAATCTATGAAAGTTGAATATGACTCCCTTAGACATTAGAGTTTACGTTTGTATATATTGCTTAACTTTATAATCACCCTCCCATGTATTTATACAATACAACACATGTATAAATACGATATATATTTAAAAAAGTGTCATAAGATATGTCTATTCAAAAATTCACTTTCTTTTGGTGATGATTTATATTTAAAAAATATGATACATTAATGTGTTTCATAAGAAAATTATGTATTCACCCATCATAATGATCTCATTTTTTTTATCAAACCAATATTTATAACAAATTATAATATAAATATTAGCCTTTTATCATTAAAAAAACATAATTTGCATAGATATATAATTACATGTAATTTCAATTTGCATATTCTTAATATTAATTAAAATATATCATAAATCTTAAGTTGTCTTTTAGTCATTTTTATTTAATACGGATCCATTCAATAAGATTGTGTGAAGTATAAAACTAAATTAATTTTTTTTAATAAAAAACTTGGTTATAAAGAATAAAACTTTCCTAATAACTCTTAGTAAATAGTATTATGATTTCTAAATAATATATAATTATTTTTAATGATTCTAAAATCAATAATGATGATTCTTTATAATTTTGAAAAATATAATGCTAAATATAGCTCATTTATAAAGACAACAAAAATAATGATGATTCATATTTTGTATTAAAACAAATATTTATATCTATAATTTTCATAATTGTCTCATATTTTTATTAAAATAAATATTTATAGTAATTTATAAACTAAAACTCGTTTATAAATTATATTTTTAACAAAACCATGAAAGAGCCGTCTTTGTATTTTATAATTTTAAAATATTTACCATTCTCTTATTATAAATACTAGTAATCTTTTTCATATATTTAAAAAAAGTCAATAAATTTAATAGATTTATTTTATTTATTAATCTTTCAATACTATCATATTATCCTATGTATACTAATACGTGTGATTTTTAATTTATAAATTAAATTTTCTTATATTATAATTAAAACCCGATAAATTGGGACAACAATTAAAATGAAAAAAAATTATCTGATATGACTTGTACAAATATTTTAATTTTTCAACTCGTGTTCTTAGATCTATTTACTCGACCGCGGATATTTCTATAACACCTCTAACAGAGAAAGAAATAGTAAATTTTGAAATAACTTATTGTCACTTGCATGAGTATCTTGATTTCGATTCAAACATGAATTTTCTTGACACTCTATATTCTAAGAAATTTTTATCATTCGAAAAGAGGAAAAAACCTCTAACTCACTTCCTTTTTTCTTTGTGAGTTTCAAGAGTATGCTTATTTATAGGTCCCTGAGTCATATGTATAAATTGAAATATATGAATGATGCATTATTAGAATCAATAGGTCTTTTCATTTGAAAAAAAGGAAACTCGCATTATTAGATGACTATTATACTTCTCAAAAATCAAAATTCTTGATCAATGAAGGGACAATATTACTATTTTTGTTCAATAAGATACCAAATCAAAACAATTGACTGAATCATATGAAATATTTTCATAGAAGTTCATTGATTTCCTCTTCTTATAAAATAAATTGACTTAGATTTTTGAATAATCAATTAAGTGTTTCTTTATCGGTAATTTTTTTTTTCTTTTGAGTATTTTTTTACAAGTAAAAAATTAAACTTGAATTTGATATAAAATTAATTTTTAAGTAAAGTCACAAAATAAGTTGTTCTCTGAATAATTTATTATTATAATAATTTTTAAGCATTTAAATGAACAATGTCATATTTATTTGAAAATAAAATTAATTTTCATTAATTAATTAGTTACTTGATACTTTAAATTTATATCATCATTAAAGGTTGAAAAGTTAGTCAATTTTCTTTTCTTCTTAATTGATTTATAGGTAATGATCAATTGAAAAAAATAAATTAAAATGAAGTAAAAACTCTTCAATAAAAATAATTTCTTAAAAATAAACTCGTTTGATCTTTAATTATCCACTTAACACTCGTTTAATATTATAACTTTAATATTTTAATGAATAAATTATTTAAAGTAATTATATTAATTATATAATATCAATTAAATAATTAAAGTGTATTTAGAGAATTAAATATTTTTGAAACCTTGTTATAAACAATTTTTGATAAAAATAAAATTGTAATTTAAGTTATACTTATTATTATAAATTTACAATTTTATATCAAGGTATAAACAATAAGAGTATAATTTCATAGACATTTATAATGCAAATAATACTACTGGTAAGATGAAATATTTGAAAATATTTGTTATTCATATATATAATTAAATTTAAAAATTAAATAAAAATATCTTATGAATTATTAAATTTGATATGAAAAGAAATTAGAAAGAGTGGTGAGGTGATAGTGGTCAAAGTTGTGTGTTTTAACGATTGGTTGATTTTATAGCAGAGGCATGCAAAGAAGAGAATTGGTTCAAATATTTGAAAGTAAAAGGCAGAAGACAAAGAGAAGGAGTAGAAACTGACACGTGTCAGTCACATTCCCCTGACAATGAATTAGCCTCAGAACCTGAAACGGCGTGACAACCAGATTTAATTTCTGTTGACTGTATATGGCCGGTGCCTTAATTCTTCTCCTTCCATTTGCCACACTATATTTAATTATATTATTCTTCACATTTTCCAAGAAATAATACAGATTCTTCATTCACTTTACTACTACTTCTTCTTCCTCTTCTTCAAATTTTTATTTCTTTCTAATTTCTCTTCTTTGTTTCTGGACTTGGATGTTTGTTCTAGCTGCATTTTCAGGTGCAAAATTTCTAAGGTGAAAATCGAAAACACCAAGAGACGTCGAATTTGGCGCCAATATTTTTCACAGGTATTTCAAATAGTTTCTTATAAAGTTACCCATATACAGTATAGTAGTATAGTCTTCTACATTATTCATATTGGGTTTGTTCTCAAGGTTTCTATATGTTAACCTCTCTCATTCGCGCGCTTGCTATTTTTAAATTAATACTAAAATGTCTTTGTTCAAATAATAACAATCTTAAATTTGGTTTCAGGTGTGATTTTAATATTTTAGGTTTAAAGAATGTAGATATTAAATATTTTATGACATAACTGAACAAATCTCCCATTCGATCTAAATCATAACAAAAACAAAGTGAGATGTAATAAAATAGAATAGATATTAGTCTCTATTATTTATTAGTTTATTTTATTTTAAAAATCTATTAGGATATATTTGGATCAAATGAAATTATATAGTATACATTTGTGTTTCACTATTTGGATTAATTAAAAAAAAATTGAATGGAGAAAAATGTATGGATGCTTTATATTTGATTTCATGAGTTTTTTTTTACCAGAGTGAAAAGATAAAATTATTTAATTTATTCTGTCATGAAATATCAAAACTATTTTTAGTTCTTGGACATTGTTATGTTCTTTTTGTAATGTTGATGTTTGTTGTAATTTTTACAATTGAAATACTCTTTCTCTTAATATAAAAAAAGAACTTGTTCACAATAGGTGTGGGCGTGCGAGGAGTGGATGCACTTTCGTGGTGTTACGAGATCCAAGCTTTGGCTAGCTACTAACCTAATTTGTTCCCTATCTCTACACGTTAAATATTTTATTAATTATTTGAGCAATAACATAAACATTCTATAGTAGATATTTCCCATGTTCTATCATCATAACTTTAGTACTAGTAAAAGAATATGCATTTAGTCAAGAATGCTAGTAAGTGCAACTCACTGAGGATGTAGCTCTTATAAAATGAACATTAAACTTTCGAAAATACAAGTTTATGGTGTTGTATATTTGGAATATTTGTTTTTTTTTTCTCACTTATATCCTTATTATGGTTTTAAAAAATATATTCGATTTTGAAAACTTCTGCGACAAAACAGTATAGATAAGTGTCGATATCGATATTATAATTTTCTATTTTTAAATTAAAAATAAATTATAGATAATTCACATCACAAAATTCTTAATCAGTGTCGCAATACCTATATTAATCAAAATTATAAAAAATATCACTTGACCGCACTTGTTTAAAACATTGATCTTTATTTATTCTATCTCAATCAAACTAATTATTTTGTTATACTAACTACTATCAATAAGTGTTTTTTAGTTAATAAAAATCATTTTATCAACAAAATTAGAATACTCCATAACTTAAGAAATGAGTGTAAAATTTAGTCTTATAGGAAGAAAAAAGAGAATGTTAGTAGGGTAAGTAATTGAATCTAATTTTAAACAATTTCAAGATAGCAAGTGTGTGGCCTTTGAGTCTTTGATGGTGAGGAAACCAAGTATATGGTCAACAAACTAAACCCTATAAATTTTTAATAATGTTTTTTTAATTACTGTTCGATTGAGTCACGTTAGTAATATTTATTTTATTCACTATAATATCAAAACATAAGTGATTTTCACTCATTCTTTCAGTCCTTTTAATTTTAAATATGTTGGATTTTATTTCAAGACGGTATTCATGCATCGTTAACACATGCATGACTCGAAATTCAACATATTGTGTCTTGTGTTTGTTAAATTTATGATCTTGCTTATACTTCAACTCAATTCCATTTCAGTTAATTTTTATTATTTTTTGAGCATTTTCATTTACTATTATTTTAAGTTAAATAGAGAGAAGAAGGATTGTAATAACTTTACGTAGATTGTAGTGTGTGAGAATGCCGGGCTTTCAGGTGTCATATTTTTGCCAAAACGAGGTAGAGAGTTCCAATAAATAAACCAAGTGGTAGAGAGACAAACAAAAAAGCTAACATGGGATTGTATATTTTCACTATGTCTGTCCAAACACTGAAGAAGGATTTGAATTTCAGTCAATAGAGTAATTGTTTAATAACACACTCGTGTCCCAAATAATATTCTATTATTAATAGTACTAGATATTTATTTATATATATATATTTTATTATTAATCTCTTGCATTGAAATTTGTTTGAATGACTCATAGCACTAAAATACTTATAGTACCTTCTTCTCTTTGTCTCTCTAGACTCATTACAGCATTCAAACTTCATTTGTAACTTTGGTAAACCTATATACTTTTTCTCTCTATGTCCATTATATTCATTCACCTAAACAAATTTTCTTACATATATTTTCATTTTATGCAGGTACTCTTTGATTTCTATAGTAAAGTAAGTTGAAAAAAAAAGTATTCAATGAACAACAATTGGCTTTCTTTCCCTCTCTCACCTTCTAATTCTTCCTTACCTTCAAATGATCTTCAAGCAACTCAATATCATCACTTTCCTCTTGGATTAGTCAATGAAAACATGGAAAACCCTTTTCAAAATCATGGTATATATAATCTTTTTCCTCACACTTACACCTATGTTTGTGTTTCATATATTTTTAATGATAAAATAAACCTATGTTTGTGTGGTGGTATTTGGATTGAATGAACAGATTGGAATCTGATGAACAACCATAGCAACAATGAAGTACCAAAAGTTGCAGATTTTCTTGGTGTGTGCAAGTCTGAAAATAACTCAGATCTTGCTGCAACTGATGGAATTCAATCAAATGATTCAGATAACTATATGTTTACAAATAGCAATAGTCTCATGCCAATGCAAAACCAAATGATAACAACTTGCACCAATGAGTATCAAGAAAAGGGTAATAACAGTAACTTGCAATCTTTGACATTATCCATGGGCAGTGGTAAGGATTCAACATGTGAAACTAGTGCCAGTGGTGACAACAATAGTACAAACACCGTTGAAGCAGCGGTTCCTAAAAGAACTTCAGAAACCTTTGGTCAAAGAACTTCAATATATCGCGGTGTAACTAAGTAAGAAAGTTAAACTATACTATGTCATTTCATCCATTTTATTTATTTTTTCTCTAATGTGCAAAATATATATCTAACTATAAATATATAGACACAGATGGACTGGAAGGTATGAAGCTCACCTTTGGGATAACAGCTGTAGAAGGGAAGGACAATCAAGAAAAGGTCGTCAAGGTGAAGTTTAAATATCATAACTTTAGGGTTTTAATAAACTATTTTGAAGTTTCTTTTGGAAATTTATTAACACATTTCTCTTGTCATGTTTTGTTTGGATTCCTCTCAACTTTTCTTCAGTCTACTTAGGTAAGTGTTTCATTTGAGATAGATCTTCAACTTCAACCGTCTTTCTATTTTTCTGGTCTCTAGAATTTATTTTTTGTTTTGAATTTATTGGTAGGTGGATATGATAAAGAAGAGAAAGCTGCTAGGTCTTATGATTTAGCTGCACTTAAGTATTGGGGGACATCCACCACTACTAACTTTCCTGTAATTTGACTTCTGTTTAATTACTTTCTCAAACTCATCATCATCTCAAATAGTTTAAATGATTTATTATATTGTCGTTTTGCAGGTTAGTAACTATGAGAAGGAAATAGATGAAATGAAGCACATGACAAGACAAGAATTTGTAGCCTCTATTAGAAGGTGAAATATATCATGCATAGTTTTAAGTTGTAGTTATGCTGCAGACCTAAATATTGAGGTAAAATGCAAATAAATGTGACTAATGATTTATGCAAACAATGCGATCACAATTTTGGTTGCGATAGTGTTGCATAAATCTTTAAACCTCAAACCCTAAATTTATAACACAATTTATACAAATATAAGTTATTTTGGTAGGATATGAATTTATAGTGTTGCTGCTCATTTTAATATTCAATTGCATTATAGGAAAAGCAGTGGTTTCTCAAGGGGTGCTTCAATGTACCGTGGAGTTACAAGGTGCAAAATGTGACAACATTTTTTCTTAATTTTTCCTTTTAATTCTATGTATTGTTTTCCTTTCTTTCTATAAATACTTTTGCTATAATTAATTAATAAGCTAATATAATATTAATATTTTTTAGGCATCACCAACATGGAAGATGGCAAGCAAGGATTGGCAGAGTAGCCGGAAACAAAGATCTTTACTTGGGAACTTTCAGTAAGCCTAAAACATTTCATGAAATTTGACTTACATTCTTTCTTATCTTTGATATCAGCTTCAACACATGAAAACTATTTGTGGTAAAACTCAAATATGTTTCTCTGATGACAGGCACAGAAGAAGAGGCTGCAGAAGCATACGACATAGCAGCAATAAAATTCAGAGGACTCAATGCTGTAACTAACTTCGACATGACTCGTTACGACGTGAAAGCCATTCTTGAAAGCAACACACTTCCTATTGGAGGAGGTGCTGCAAAAAGACTGAAAGAAGCACAAGCTCTAGAAACCTCTAGAAAACGTGAAGAGATGATGGCACTCACCTCATCATCTTTTCAATATGGAGCATCAAGCTCTACTAACACAAGGCTTCAACCTTACCCTCTCACTTATCATTATCCATTTGAACAACAACCTCAACCTCAACCTCAACCTTTGTTAACCTTACAAAACAACCATGAAAACATGTCTCAATTCTCTCAACACCAAGGTGGAGGTTATTTCCAAACACAGCTGGAGTTGCACCAACAACAAAACCAACCAACGTCTCAGAATAATAATATTGGTTCGTTCTACAATGGTTATTTTCAGAGTCATCATCCTGGTTTGTTTCAGATGAATAACATGGGGTCTTCTTCTTCATCTTCTGTGATGGGAAATAATGTTAGTGGTGGGTCTGGGATTTACAGTAATAGTGGAGGGTTGATGGGTAATAATAATGCTGCGGGAACTGTGGAGGAATTTGTTCCGGTTAAGGTTGATTATGACATGCCTGATGGAAGTGGTGGTTTTGGTGGCTGGTCGGCTGCCGGAGAGAACATGCAGGCATCAGCTACGGCTGATTTGTTTACCATGTGGAATGACTATGAAACAAGAGAGAATTAGATAGATGCTTCGGTATGAAAACAATTGACCATACAGTTTTGTTGTGTCTTTTTTATTGTTTCATTATTATGTACTATTGTTGTTGTAGTTGAAAACAAAAAATAGTAGTTGTTTTTCATTTTTCAGTGGGACATTCATTGACCGATTGAGTAGGAAGGTAACTGTGTGGAATGTTCACGGGCTGGAACACCATATACCACAACATGGAAGTGACTTTATATTCTCTCCTATTGAAGTTTGAAAGATTTATGATAGATTTATAATAAAAATTGAAATAGCCCCTGTTGAATTTGAGATTATTAAGTATTTTATAAAGAAGCAGTAGCACCTAGCCACATGAAGAGACTTAATCTAAGATGCATATGTTATTGAATTCCTAAACAAGACATTTGAATAGCGAAGCATTGTTGGCTTCTTTTACATAAAAGCAATATTATCAATTTGAACTAGTAAAACACTTTATTATAAGTATTTATAAAATATAGAATATATAATATAATTTTGTCGAAGTATCAAACATTTACGGCATAATTAAATGGATGACTATGTTAATTTTAATTTTATTTTGAATATTTTTATTAAATTATCAATATTAACTTTTATTAATTTACAGAAGATTTGTTTTTGTAGTTTAAATATTTGTCTTGTATTTCATTTTGTATATTTTAAATAAAAAAATCTTTGCATTGTATTAGTTTTTTTATATATATTTATCTATAACAAATAATTGTTACATGATATTTTATTTATGAATGATAAATAAATGCTCGGTATATTTATTAATATTTTATTTATTTATATTTAATAGTGTCAAGTATTTGTGTCCTATTTATTATACATCAATGACAATTGTCAAGTATTTATACAGTAAATTTTATAATAATTAGTGACAAATGTTGTCTTACATTTTTCTATATATCAAATGATAATATTTATTTTATGGATTTTGTATAATTGTCATTAAAATTTTGTATCCCTTGTTATATATATATATATATATATATATTGATCTTACTGGATCAGAGATGGACCGTCAAGTTGGCTTCCGACTGAAGTTGAATGAGATGATGGTACCTACAAGACACTCTGATGGTAAAGTAAGAAGCGAAATGAGCAAGCAATTATGAGTTTAGAGATGTATGAATGAATATCTGACCTTCTTGTGAGATAGGGTATATATAGCCCCCAGCGCTGGGCCAAGGTTCCCACTCTTGGGCCACGCGGATGCCCAATAACAGGAACTGTCAAGGTTTACGTGTGTATGGAGTCCAGCAAATGGACTCCTCCCTGGTCAACTGCTCCGCGAGAATAGGGCTGAACCCGAGATTCCCGGAAGGCAGTTTGGGATGTCTGTCAGGAGGTCGCGGGTCACGTCCTCCAACGGTTGGACAGGGAGTTGCCCCACGGTCCCTAACTTGGGCTGTCTTTGGGCTTCCCGTTCGTAGGGAAAATGTAGGCTCAATCCAGATCAGGAGCCCCCCAAGTTATTGTCTTCGAGCTAAAGGGTGATGACTTGATTTCAGCTCTCGCTATCGAAGATTTGGTTGAGGTAGAGAGCCAAAGTCCCCAAAGGGAGCGAGTCGTTGCCAGCGGGGGGTCAGGCTCGAGTACGTCGGGGAATATCATGGACCAACGGGGATCGGGACCGAAGGGGTCAACCGCTTGCTCGAGAGGACGTATTGGTGGCGGGGACCCTCTGCGGGATCCCCTTTGATATGCCCGTTTCCTGGGAGTTGTTAGATTGTTGAGCACTTCCTCATCCGCGAGATGGTTAAATAGAGGTGCCCCTTTGTGCACTTAAGTGGCGAGCACTTCCTCGTGTAAGTATTCGCCTCACACGTTTGATAGTTAAGCCATGTGGCTAGTGCTTTGGGATGCCACCCCTTCAAGGAAAAAGTAAAAGGGGCCAATGAGGTGATGACCCTTTATGAGGGATCCCTTGGTGTGTGGGCCGCCTATAAAAAGGGGGCCCTTGGGTCTCATTTGCCACCTTCTCAAGTTTCCTCTCAATCTTTTCTTTGCTCGTGGCGTGAAGCAGTTCTCTCAACATCTCAGTTTTCCCCTCCAAGTTCTTCATCCAAGTAAGTTATAACCTCTCAACACCACGTTTCTCGAGCGTTTTTGGATTAAATGTCAAAAATTATCTTGATTGGATGAACATTCATGAGTTTTATGATGAATACTCATGAATGTTCGTTTGAGTTCATGGGTTCCGTGTCGAGCACTCATGAATGTGTTGGGCACTTATGAACATTCATGTTATAGTGTCGGGGAGGACTCCTTAGGCTAGTGTGCATCCCGGGTTTTTGCTCGGCGAGTGATCCCCCGACCACATGTCCTTGGAATGTAATGGTCCGCTTTAGCATGTCGAGGGCTTGGGTCGAGTTCGTCGCCCTTTCTCTTGATCTGCGGTGGAAGGGTGGATTTGATAATGTTGAATTCATTAACTTCCCCTGCTTTTCAGATACAATGGCACGTTCAGTCGGGGACGACATTCCGGCCGCCTATCACGAAGACGAGCCCCATAGCGACGAGGATCCTTTGGCTTGGGTTGCTCCGGAGCCCCGGGATAAACGGTCGTGCTTTTCACAGGATGCGACATACGCGCTCAACTGTCCGGAGGAACGCGCAGAAGGGCCCCCGAACAACTGGATGCTTCAAATTCCCCATCGGGATCGAAGGATATGCTCGACGTATCCGGGCAAATGGTTCCCCATGTATGAATTTTCTTTCAAAGAGGCGGGGATGCGTCTTCCCTTCAATGGTTTCCAGGTCGGAGTTTTCCAATGGCTTCAGATGGCGCCTTCCCAACTTCATCCAAACGCGCTGGTGTTTATGCGGGTGTTTGAGCTCGTCTACCAATACCTGGGGATAAGCGCCACGCTGCCCCTTTTCTTCCGCATCTTTCATCTACAAAGACAATTTGTCCGAGGGAGGCAGGTGTGGGTATCCTTCAAGCAGTTCGGGAAACTCTTCCGGTCTTATCTAGAGTCCGTCCGAAATTTTAAAGAGAGGTACTTCGTTGTGAATCCCCTGTCGGACGCGGCCATAGATTCTCTCTATACCCGTGTGGAAGAGGTGGAGGACGGGCGGCCAGTTACCCGACTTATGGCCAGATTCCCGCTCGAATGGAAGTGGAGGAATTATGAGCAAAGGCCCGAATACTATGCAGTGAAACCCGAGGATCTGGATGCCCAAGACCAGCTTTCGTACGAGAAGTTGTCGGCTTATGTTAAAGGTTTCTCCCCCGTGAAGTGCATGGACGTGAACGGAAACCTGTTGTTTGACGAGGAGGGGGAGTATCTCTTAGTAAATAGGTTGGTCAATACTAAGGCATTGCTCGAGTTCTCCTCGAATGGGGAAGCCATGAGGCTTTTGGGTAAGGCGTAGCCGTTACTTTGCTCCTTTTTACGCGGGGACGTGTCCGCTCTGTTTTTGATTTTTCCAACTCAACTAACGCTTCTCTTTGATTGCAGGTCGAATGGCGTCTCTTTCCGAGCGTTTGTTGAAACTGAGGCCCAAAAATGCATCCACTTCTGGACCACGAAGCAGAGTCGCCCAGCTTCAGGAACAGGCCAAATCTGTCGGTCGGGCCAGTGATTCCCCTTCCTCCTCAAAAAATCCAGCTTCTACTGATCCGGCCCAGATTCGCGTCAATTAGCCCGTGGCTAAGAGGAAGCATGCAGATAACGCTGCGGGCGTACCGTTCGAGGGTGACAAAACGTCCGCGGGGGTTTTCGTATTGCCTCCTTGCTATCTAAACTGCGACCTCTTCAGCGAGGAGGACTCCCTCGGCGTGCGCGAGGAGGAGAGGGAGGCCATTTTGACTAAAGATAAGGAGCTTCGCGGGAAGCACTTGGCCGAGGACGTGGCTGCTGTGATGAGGGTACTCGAGACGACCCTTACGCTCAACAATGAGTCCTAGAGTGCTCAAGCCTCCTTCGACACGGCCTACGCCAAAATCCACAAGCTGAAGGTCAAGAATGAGAAGTTGAAGGGTGATATCCTCAACCATAAGTTAGTTTGCTTTATGATTTGCGCTTATTATCACTATTTTGTAAATCACTTTAAGACTCTCTTGTATCCTCAATTGATTATAGTAAAGATATTTTCTTTGTTATGGATGACTCGTATTTTTTACTCTCATATTTAGGGATTTTCCACGTTTAAAATATTGGTGTTCTTTTGTGCTTTTATTGTTCGGTTGTCGTCTTATATTTATTATTGATCCTCAAGGTTCCTAAAAGTTTGGGAAATATTATGTCTGCTGCGTATTAGTCTATTATTGTGTTTTAATTTCCCATCAGAGTGGCATCAGAGCTCTTGGTTAAGGGCTATTTTACATGTTTGAATGATGGAGTCAAATACAAAGATGAAGATGGTATTGTTGAATGGTTCTAATTACCATTTATGGAATGGCAAGATGAAAGACTTAATATTTGTGAAGAAATTGCATTAACCGATTTTTAGTTCCGTAAAGCCAAATTTTGTGTCTGATGAAGAATGTGAGTTTGAACATCAACAAGTATATGATGTTATTCAACAATATGTAGAAGATAATGTTAAATGGCCATCTGAAATATTGTGAAGGCATTGCTTGACATTAGACCTCTCATTTTTATCTTTCTCTTCAAGATGAACTCCCTTATACCCAAGTTATCTTGCTCAGAGCTGTCTAACACCCTATCAACTAACTTGGCAAGATCATTTGTGTCTCTCCAAGTAGACAAATACTTCAAAATATGGTGTTGTTACAAAGACTTTTGATTTTCAGACATGCGATACCGCCTATTCTGACGCTTAACCACCTATAAAGTACAGCGAGGAAGAAGTAACAACCGAACTCAAGCACCAAATAATCTTGGATCAACAACAACCTTATAAAAAACATATTTCATTGCCTGAGAGAAAGCAAGATGACAGCTAAGAGTTATACTATTCACGATGAAGATATGTGTTGCAAGGCCTGTCTCTAACAACCTTATATCCAAAACAAACTCCTCGTTTGTTTGAAGGTCATCATAGTCTATTGTGGATGATTTAGCAATATCCACAATGTGACTTCCGACCTCCCATGTCCCATGAGTGACACGAAATAGATCATCAGGATGATGACATGCCCGACTCATGGTATGAATGCTCATTTTCCACATAATCATTGCTAAACCACCCTCAAAGACTCTTTCAATGCCGTAAAAATTTCCTGATCATTCTCAATCACATTCTATATGACACTTGTTCGTTCATCACTACATAGGCGTAACGTCTTAAGATGAGACACCATACGAAAAAGACCCTTACTCCCATCCTTACCATCAGGACAACAATGTAACCCACGAAATAGACAATGTAAGCCTCTTATTTGAGTAGAACACATGGTGGACAACAACGAAAGAGCACTTCCTCCATTCTTAGTTGATGAGACTACACTTTCACACTTGAAACCCAACACGAGTGAATAAAAAAGATAAGTTGTATGAGGATTTGAATGAGAACCACACACCAATTGAATGAAGATCAATGCAATGAGGATATGTCTGAGAATCTGTCTAGTGATTCTGATGAATCGAGTGAGGATAAGTCAAGTGGAGATTCAACTAATGGTCAGTTGAGTGAAGATTCATTCAAAGCTTAAATAAATGATTACTCATATGATTATGAATCATATGAATATGAAGATCAATGGGATGGAGATTTGCCTAAGGATCTAGATTGGAATGAGGATTTTCCCAAAGATCAACATTAGTGGGATGAAGATTTTGATGAACATACGAGAAATCTGCGACAGAATGCAATCTTTGAATTATGTTTAACATTGTTTCTTTGCCGTCTCTTGATGGGGTATGTCACATGATACATCTCAAACATAATGATTTATTATAATCATACTATAAAAAGTCTGTTCTGATTCTTTCTTCTGTTTTTCTTTTTTTGCGACAAATTCTGGAGAAAAAAAAAATGGTGATAAAAGTACGTGCACATCTTACATGGTTACATTTTATTCTTTGTTATCAAACAAATTTTGATAGCTGATGAAAATTCTTTTCCTTTCAGTTATCATGCCCGCTTCAACAATCCATAGTCTTATTCATAGTTTCAACAATCCATAGTCTTATCCTTGTTAAAATTTTGCAGCAAGTATGAACATAGAATATCTAGTTGTGATTCTTAAATATCATATTTGTGTCAACTCTTTGTTGAGGAGTTACTTGTCTCTAACAACCGGCCACATTATAATGATTGTTTTTCAGTTTAATACAGTTCAGTTGACATAACTTAGAGATGACTTTAGAAGTTACTCTTGAATATCCATTGCTCAATTCGTTGTAACATATGAATTACTTTGCCTTTATTTCAGCCTCGTCTTGGCAATATTTACATCACATTGCTCACATTGCTTTCATTCTACTGTACATCGTTGCATTAAAATAAAAAGAAAAAAGGTGGATTGTATTCAACTGTTTCAATTGACGCTATCTAAAGCGTGATACAAGCAAGATCTGGAGAAAAAAACTTAATAACAAAATTACATAAGTGCCATGGCCACTATATACTTAAGACACCACAAACAAATCATAGTGTATATAAGCTATGCTTTTACTGTTGTTTCAATTGCAACCTTGTAGTTAACAATCTCATTTTTCTCATCGGCTTCCCATAGCTCTGGAAATGCCTCTCTGATATTATGGATACTCTCTAATGCATGATCCACTCCTGTACTTCGCACTGATGTACCCACCTGCATCCACATGGCATTTGGAATTGACATTATTAACAAACAAAAAATTTGCAAATTCCATTTAACTGGCTGTTTTTGACTGCATAGAAGCAGAGAGCCATTTCATCATCATCCAAACAAAACTGGTGATTCTTTCAAAATATCATTCATTATTTGATTTTGATGATTTGAAAATAGTGTCTATGTATGTTGAAAACTCTAAAGTGGAACACTATAATTTAAATTGAAGTGCTCAAACCAAATACAAATACGATTCATTTAAAAAAACTCATTTAAATTGAAGTGCTCAAACTAAATACAAATACAATTCGTTTTAAAAAAATGCAAATAGTATTTGTTCAGTTGTCATAAGGAACTATTAGGGACCACTTACCGCAACCGTATGGAGGCCCAAACGTTTAGCCGTCATTAAATTGCGGAGACTGTCATCGAAGAACAACTGACGAGAGCAACAAACAGAAATAAATAAAATATTGTTTGTCACAATAACATGTCTAAGAATAAGAACAATGAAAGTGTTATCATGTATAACCACTTGTTAATTGATAACTAAGGTTTAGCATCATATCCTATATCTATTGGGAGTATAATAGATTAGCAGTTAGTTATTGAAGAAGATTACCCAAGTAGGAAATAAAAGTGTACTACTAATAATTTAAGAAAAATGAAAAGAGATCATGATCTATTAACGCGGAACTATTTTCAAAGGGTTGTGTGTTGTATCAATGAGGGAAGAAATATTTCTCTTACTGTTCTATGAGGGTCAATATCAGCCAACTTAAAAGCCTTTTCATATGCATCTTCAAAGGGTTTGCAGATAATTGGTGTCTTTGGAAGCACCATATCAGAATCAGGCCGGCGTGTGTACTCACAGAAATCAAAGATTTCATTGTCATCTTTGTCATTAGGAGGGCTAATGGCGTCAAAGGAATTCAGAGTATCAAAGCTTATAATTCTTTCAAAACAGTCCTCTAGCCCAAGTCTTTTAAGCACTCTGGTCGCATGTCCCGCGTCTGCATTGGTAAAACCCTGCAAAAGAGAAACACATAACACATATCACACACAAGCATACTAAAAACAGAGACTTGCTCCAAACCGAAACTATTAAGAAATATCAAAGAAACTTACCACTTTCCTAAAAGGCAAGCTTTGCAAAATCCCTTTGAGAACGGGGTCCGGTTTCAGTAGATTATATGGCAATCTTCCATGAACAGAACTGAGGAACACAAAATAGTATGTCACAACATACTAATTTATCTCTTGGTTCTAAACGAATAAGACAAATACCAACATAAAATAAAGGGTAGACAAATTCAATGAAAAATTACCTATGAAAGTCATCATAGTCAAAGTCATAGCCAATTGCCTGGCAAGAATACAAGAGACAAAATGACAAATTCATTAATCATCTTATTTTCTTTAAAAAAATGATTTGCTTTTCCTAAGTAGGCTTTATTTGGATTGATGGAATCAGATGGAACCGAGCAGTATGAGATGGAATGGAGTGGTATTCCATTGTTCAGATCATTTAAAATCAGATGTAGCGAAGCAGAAATTAGTGGTATGGATTCCATTCAATTCCATTTTACCACCATATTTCTTCCCCATCCGATTTAAACGGAACGAAGAATTTTGCTTTGTTCTGTCCTAAAATTTCCAAACGACGGAACATACATTCCACTCCACTCTGCTTCATTCCGCTGCATTCATTTTATGATATCCAAACATAGTCATAGCCTACAATTGATTTAAAAGGTTGATAAACAAAATTGTACCCTAAGACCAGCCATTGTTGTCCCATAAGTCTTGTATAATGAAAAGCACAATTCAGGAACTTTAGCAGCGTCCATTCCAAGCTTTTCAAGCATATACTCTGCACAATACACCAATTTCAAATAAATACATAACTAACTATAATCACCCCACTCAATCCCTCAAACGTGGAAAAACCAATGTGGTAAACTCATTCATTACCTTCAATATTTTTTGCTGTATGCGCAGAGATTCCGGAACTCAAAGGGTAAAGTGTGTCATCAATATCTGTAATCATCAAAAACAAATTGAAAAAATTTGAGAAAACATCAAAAATTATCGAGGAGTTATAATAGACTTACCAAACAATAGACAATCATATTTTGCGTTTGAAACTTCCTGGAACTTATGCCCGTTCTCCATTTGAACTTTATTACTTTACTTAAATAGGAAAAACTACAAGTAAAGAAAATATCAGAAACAAAGTTAGTTAGAAAATCAATAAACTCCGAATTGAATATTGTTGTATGAATAAAGGGCAATGGTTGATGTAGATCCAGAAAAATGAAGAGAGAGAGAGAAAGAACTTACGGAGAAGTAACGGAAGCGAAAGCGAGAAAAATGCAGAGAACGGTAAGGGACAGCGAAAAGTACAGATGATGGGGGAATGAGGAGAAGAAGGAGGGTTTAAATAGAAGAAAAAAATAACGGATAAAAAAAGTTAATAGCGTTTGAACGGAATAAAGAAAGCGTTTGGTCTATATGGATTGAAATTCGAAATATCTAGAAGAAAATAATAGAAAATTGATTTCTTAAGCACTTTCTTTCTGACCTCCCAAACCATGTGTTGTGTCGCTTCATAATTCATATTATTCACACCTTTTTTTTTCTGTTTTTTTTATAACAACTTTCTTTCTTTAAATATTGAACAAATAAATAAAATAGGCTTCATATATTCCCTCACTACCTTGACCAAAAATATTTGTGTATATTCTCTCTCTATGTTTTAGTTGTCTTAAAATTAATTACAGGGAATCAATTGATAGTTAATTTAGTGGAGATTAACGCTGAATTTGATAGGAATGACTCTTGATTTTAAATCACAAAAAAATTGATCACTCTCTTTATGAGATCATATTTCACTATACTTGCTCATTTAACTAATCATTAAATGTTTTTGACTCAAATCTAACTAATTTTTTTCACTCATTTTTGTGTTTAATCTCAAACATATATAAAATCATTTTGTCATCACTTTCATGTATAATTTTCATATCAAAATTGTGATTTTATGTGAAATCAACACCCTGTCACTTTTGGAAAGTTCAAAACTCTTGCAATTAAAGTTCTTTCTTCTTCAACCTCTATTTTGACTTGGATCTTGATAACGAGAGATTTGTAATTGATTGATGGAGATACCGTCTTGAGACTAATTGTTCTTGAAGATTAGGTAAAAAAAATTCATGGTTCTTACAAAATTGAGGTTGTTGTCATTGGTGCTGACAAATTAAAGTGAAAAGAAGTTCTTCTCTCTAAATTACCTTAGTAGTTGTAACGACCTGTTTGATTTAGTTAATTATTTATAATTAATTTATATGATATTGTACGTTATTTGATATTTTGATGTGTTTGGGGGCTCTTCGGTGTAGGGTGATATCATTAGAAATTAGAAGTAAAGGTGTTAAGGGGTGTGTGAGCAAATGCGTAGAAATATAAGGGTGGTGGGAAAATGTTGTTACTAATATTATTTAAATTAGCATTTAAATAGATTAAATAATATTAGTAATAATAAGATTAAATAATTATTTAGTTTTGGTTTTATTTATTTTAATTAGTTGGAAATAATAATAATAATAATAATAATAATAATAATAATAATAATAATAATAATAATAATAATAATAATAATAATACAATAAGAGAAATTAGGGAATTGGGAGGTAGAACCAATAATACGTGAAAAGAGAAGAGGAAGAGAGCCAGGGCTTGAGAAAGAAGAGCAAAACTCCATTGTTAGATGTGAAGAGAGCATTGTTAGGAATACCAAGATAAGAGTGAGGTTCCTGTTTTATAAGGATTTGCATAATGATATGTGGGTTGGGCTTTATGATTGCTCGTGTTGGAGTGTTGTATCTATATGCTTGTGTTCATCTTTTTTTGATTTTGAATGAATTAATGGATGATGATGTGATTGTATATTGTATTGATGAATTTGTGTGCAAATGGATAATGAGAAATTGTATGATTATGATGATGTATGTTGGTGTGAATTAATTTGTGTGGATCATGTGATTATTTGTGGTGTTGATGAATTAGATGTGGTACAATATTGTCTAATAATGTTGTGGTTGATGATTGAATGGTGAATTATATAATGTTGTTGTTGAAATTATACATTTGAATGAATGGTTGATGGTGGATATGGTGTTGTTGTGTGTGGTTGCGAGTCAGTGTAGGAACTAAGTTATGGATGTTCTCAGTGAAAAATATTTGGGGTTTGAAACTTTTAAAAAGTGTCTTTTTCCAGTTAAAACATAAGCTAACTGATATGTAATAGAAATGGAGTTTTAGGATGGCTTAAAATGATTTTCATTTTGAAAAAGTTGTAGAAAAGTGCTTTTGTCAGTGATGTGATCGATTACATGGTTGACATAACCGGTTACACTAAAAATGTGTTTTCTAGGAATTTTGGGTGATATAATCAGTTACCTGGATGATGTAACCGGTTACCTTGTGGAAAAACTGGTATTCTATTTTTGGGATTGATGTAACCGGTTACATAGTTTATGTAACCTGTTACATCGTTGTGTCGGAAATTTTGTAAAAACTTAAAAAATCCATAACTTTAGTTTCGGGTGTCCGACTGACACGCTATTTGAAGCTGTTAAAAGTCGTAACAATGTAATTTCATTTAAAATATTTCACGTTTCTGAAAATAATTTAAATGATGTGTAATGGTGTTGTATGGTGTGTAATTGTATGTTGCGGTATGATGTCAATATTTGGAATATGCATGAATGCATTGTTGTTACTTGCTATAATGTTAAGTGTTGTTGCAGAATGTTTATAGAATGTGTTTGGTCTATGATAACCAGTATTGGCGTGGTACATTGATTAAGGTGAAGGTCATTGTACTTGTTGTTGTTGTTACATGTCTATTATGTATCATTGTCGTACTCCAAATTTGCCCTACCGCGATGATTTTATATTTTCAAGATTTTAAAGATGAAAGAACTATTTAATTAAGGATGGTACAACAGTATCTGATGGCCCATCTTTATCCAAGACTAGGGGATGTAGTTTAATTCAGGAAAGCGGGGCTTTTTGAATAAGAAGTTATCCGTGAACCCATTCGCGAGGCATGTTGGCCTATGACCCATGAGATTCAAAAATGAAAAATTGTTTCAAAACTAGTAATTACTAAGTTATTAAATTATTAAGGCGATTTAAGTTTAAGTTACTATTAATTAGTAATTAAATTTATTAAAGACATTTAAGTGTTATTTATTAAAAAATGGAGGTGTAATTACGAATACTAAGCCCATTAGCGTTTACTTAAAAGAAATTATTTTTGTTACTTTATGGGCCAACTAAGGCCCAATTTGAATTAAAAAAGAAAAAGGTTTGCTGAAATTGTTGTTGGCCCATCAAATGTTTTATTATTAAAATTGTTTATATTTTAATAAAGAAAATAAATAATATATTATTTAAAAAAAAAAAAGAAGAAACGTAACACTTTTTTTGATAGACTTGTTTTTTTATCTCTTGTTAATTTTTTTAAAGGATTGTTGTTTTGAGAAAAAACCCAATTGAATTAAAGATATTTTTTTGCGGTAATAAACATGCTGCTGGGCTGAAACAATTAAACAAAACAGGTCCAACTTGATCGGGACTTTATGAGTCTATCGGGATACTAACTGCAAGTATACAGTTTAGTCGTTCTAGTTTTAAAAGATTATCGAACCCACAGAGACTGTGTATCAATCGCATACGATCTAATGCTACAGTTTTGTCTAACTAAGCGATGAATATTCGATGTTTGGGGTAGACAGTTTAGTTTTAAAAGTAATAGTACTAATTATACCGGTATGTGATAATCGAATTTAGGGAATTCAATGAATCGCTTGGCCTATAAAGTATTTCGGTAAAAGCTAATTGTTTAAAAACCTGAGACATACACTCTCGTGTTTATGAAATAAGTCATGCTACTAAACCTAGTGGATGCACTTTAAATTTAATAACACTTTTTGAAAACAAGAATTTAATTAATTTATTAAAACACTCTCGTGTATTTAAAAATCAATGCTTCGTTACCACTATCTGGGTTGAACCCCAGCTCTCGCATGCAGGTTCTTGCCTTAATTAATTTCCCACTCTCGTGGCAAAATCGTGTTAATTAACCTCTCACTCTCGTGACAAGGATAGTTAAATTAATATTGGAAATTGGAAACCAGAAATTGTTTTATAAATATTTTTGGCCAAGGTCTTATTGAATTCTTTCAGTTCTTACGGTCACATACCGGTATTAATAATTTAGCCAGACATAATTAACTTAACAGTAAATAAGTTCAAAATACAATTCATGGCAATAATTGGCATATTATCGAAAACGAATAAATAATAATTGCAATATAAAAAACCTGGAATTACAGATGCTATAGTAATCTTGAGGTAATACAGTAATCCAAATCTTCAAGCTTGACTTGCAGTAGAAATTCGTGTTAATTCTTGTAAGAAGAATTAACACTTAAAAATAGAAACTAAGGCTTGAATGAAAATTACAGGGAATTGAAAGCAGAGTTGCAAAAGAAAATAATTTGGAAATAACTGTAAAAATAAAATAAGTATTTGCTGAGTAAAATTCTTCGACCCTTGGACTGTGCCTTGGTATTCATATATATAGCAGGAAAAATCAGCAGTTTTAATTTTGAATTCTTGAGGAAGTCTTCGTGGAGAAATTCCAGGAGCAGTAGAAGTTGTGGCAATAAAATAGGAGGTTCAGTAGAAACGGGAAGAATTATTCTGCCCTTTACGCCCACGTCTTCAATTATGCGCAACGTCCTCCTTCACGCGCGTGACGGTCGTCACAGGTGGGTGACGGTCGTCACACGCTGAAGTGGTGTCTTACGTTCGTCAGGTGCGTGTGACGAGCGTTTGGTTATATTGTGGGGTGTTACGTCCGTCACAGGGGCGTGACGACCGTCAGGCATCCAAAAGTCCACACTTTGTATTTTTTTTATTCTTTTTCTCTTTGTTTTTCGTCTAGTTTTCTTCATGTTGTCCTTTTTCATTGATTTGAGTCGACAAGTGTCACACCTGCAAAAAAAAGACAAATAATCTCGGAATAATCGAGGGTTAGACGACTTAATGGAATATAAAATCGGTAAAAAGTATGTTAATTATACGATATGTTTTCTCGTTATCAAATTCCCCCATACTTAAACCTTTGCTTGTCCTCAAGCAAATAGTCATTCGAAAGGTCGGACAAGTTTTCGTCAAGCGCAAAAGCATGACGTACCTTTGGATTTTTAAAGTGGTTTCGGGAAATCCTCGTTGGTTCGGCCAATACTTGAGTAAAACACTAAAGATACGCTAATGACGCAAGCAATAAGCTTACCTGTAGACTTCCATTTTAAACGATTTATCCAACAATTCCGTTATAACTCTGCTCGGAGTTCCTCGTATCTATTTCACCCGGTTTCGTTCTGGCACAATCACATTAAGCCCTTTGCCTTAGCACGCACGTAGTGGAGTAACCGGTTAGTGACTTTGATCCTTTAGCACGGGGTCTGGTACATGAATGTGGCAACCCTACATATTTTATCCGAATTGGAGGTTGTGGGGGATCGGGCCGTAGCACGCCCTACCGAGTTCAGAACCAGATACCTCTGAACCAACCAACATTGGATTTCTTCATTATTTTCTCAGCTCTTATATGTGCCCGTATGTTTTGGTACACAGATTTTCCTTTCTTTTTGCAGCGAGATATGAAGGATATCTTTAGAATCAGGCATCAAACACTTATATTCATCGATTCTCCACGTGGTTTGTGTCAAGACGGTGCTGACTGCTATTATAAACTACTAGGGGTTACTTATAGAACTTGAAACTCTAAATATCGGTATAATGGTTGTTGAAACGGATCGCGTAAGTAGGAAGTCCACGGTGACAGAACCGTATCGATCTTGTTATGTCGTTTTCGGCTTCCTCAACTGGGATTTCATTAAAGTAGGTATGTCGGGCTAATGCGAAAATAAAAATTTTTCGGTATGGCAAAGTAAAGCGAAGAATTTGAATCGAGACATATCGCAAGAATTTACTAGTTTTATTAACGATTGAAAGGTACCTCTCCCACACAAAATCCGACATTGTCCTCAATGTTGCGGTATATATGCGGGGAAGTACAATTACAAAGACGAAAGGGAAAAGAAATAAAACAGAAAAAAAATAACAAATTACAAAGAAATTAAAGAAAGACAAACTACTGGTGACCCCGTCCTCTGCTCCTGGTGCGAGAGCGTCTGGTAGGAGTGGCTTCAGCGTCGGTGTCTTGGAGGCCATAGGTGTTCATATCTATCCTCAAGGCGTTAAGCTCTGACAGCGCCTCATCCAACCTCTCATTCATGTTTCGCTGCCCAGTCAAGATCTGAGCGTTTTGGGTTATTTGCCATGGTGATAAAGGATTTGATTTGGGGATGTGAGAATGGGAGATTGTGAGGATGTTAATTTGGCGATGGAAGTTTAGAAATCGGAAGGAAACTGGATTGACAAGGCGATTTTTCGTGTGGTGTGGTGATAATGGAGAGGGAAAAAAATGGGTTTATAAGGAAGAAGGTTGGAACGGTTCTCTGTAACAGCTGTTGGTTTCTGTCTGTGTGACGGTCGTCACAGGATTGTGACGCTCGTCACAAATCAAAGAGGCGCGTTACGCTCGTCACAGGGGTGTGACGGTCGTAACGTAGACAAAGTCTTAATTGAAAGATCCGTTACAGGATCGTTGATGAGTTTATTCTTATTATTTCTCTTGGTAATTGGAATTTTGTTTTGAAGAATTTATATATATATATATATATATATATATATATATATATATATATATATATATATATATATATATATATATATATATATATATATATATATATATATATATATATATATATATATATATATATATATATATATATTTATTTATTTTTTGTTTATTTGAAATGTTTGTTTTAATTGATTATGTTAAATAATTAGAGTTTTTAAGTCTAACGAAAATAGACAGTAAATAGCAGTAAATAACAACAGTAAATAAAACATAGATAGTAAACAGTAAACAGGAAATTGGGAAAGAAATAAAAATAAACTTCAATTTAATAAATGCATAACAAATTGTTTCAAAGTAAAAATGATGATAATGCTGAAATAATGTTGAAATAATAACTAAACTAAAAATAACTAAAAATCCCTCCCACACAGAAATTTACAGTGTCCTCACTGTACGTAAAAATGTAAGAGAGAAAGCAAGGAGATAACGATGGAAACTCTAGCCACGGGGTGGTGGAAACAAATGGTGATGCATATAATCCAACTGATCAGTCACCAAGTCCATGAAGGAAATGAAATCCACCCTAAGGGAAGTCAGCTCACCCCGCATGTCCGTAATGGCCGCATGTAGGGAGTCCAGGGTAGCAGCAGGTGGAGGTGGGGTAGTCTCAGGAGCTTGAGGCGCGGTCTCGGCGGAAGTAGCCTCCTGTTCCCAAGGATCAGGGAGATCATGGTAGCCTGGTGGTGTAGCAGGATCTTCTTCAGCATTAGCATTGTTAGGAACTTCATAGATGTCGACTGTAGATGATGAAGAGGGTGGTGAAGCAGGGTAGTGAAGATCAAACAACCAATTATCCCGGCTGTGCACACTGGTTCTTGGGTCAGGCAGCTTAAAATGATGGACGATCTGATGATTAACTAGCAAGTCAAATGAATCTGGTCCAAGGTTTCCAATCATGCTAGTGTTGAAACAAAAAGCAATGTCCATTGGCATTATGCCATAAAGCGGAGCAGAACCGAGCATAGGCCGGCGGAGTCCAATGGCGTTAGACAGCATGGTAACTAACCCACCTAACAAAATCGGTGCATTTGGGGTCTGTACGATCCGCTCCATGTTTGCGAGCATATAAGCTGCACCGTTCACCGGACGGTTTTGAGATGCACAATACATGATAAACAGCTCATCGCGGGAGACAGAGGTGACATTTTGCTGTTTGCCGAAGATAGTATGGGCTATGATCTTGTGGAAATACCTGATAGCCGGGTTATGAATGCATTCAGAGTACAGATCTGACGGCTCATGATGGTTAACACCCGCTATGCTTCCCCAGAAAAAGTCAAGCTCAGATACAGGTAAAAGGTTCTCTTGTGTCATGGTAATAACATCGGGTCCAAAAGGGAATCCAAGAAGCTGGCTAAACTCTCGCAGGTTGTAAGTGTAGTCCATGTTAAACATTCTAAATGTAATCAACCCACGGTTGAATCCCATTCCATGATTTGGAATGAAACTCAAGGTGCTTAGAAACTCCAGAGTCAGCCTTTTGTAGGTACAGAACCTCCGACGGATAGGGGAAGTGTCCCAACCAATCTGGTGCAGCAGGTACATGACACTCTCGCGAATGCCAAGGGCAGCCATAGCACGATCATCTGCATATATAGTAGGACACATCTCCCGGTCACCCAGATCTGCAAACCTTCTTCTCTGGTGTCGGCTTCGCAATTTGACATTCATGAAGTTAGCACAATCCATAGCGCGAGATGTGAAAGAAAAAGAATTATCCCCCTGAAAATATTTGAAAAATGTTTGAAAGAAAAGGAAATTAAGTAAGTATTTTCGGGTTAGGAAATTGTCAAAGTTAAATTAAAAGGAAAGAGAGAGATAAAAAGGAAAAATAAAAGCAGAAGAAAAATAAAAAAAGAGTAAGAAATGCAATAATGAAAACATTTTAAAGATTAAGAAAAAGAAAAGAAAAGAAAATAAAAACATATTAAAGCAGAAAAATAATTAAAGTAAAAACATGGGTTGCCTCCCACGAAGCGCCTTTATTTTATGTCGACGGCTCGACATTAAATACCTATTCAGATAGGTAAAGGGGTAGGCGGCTCACTTAACTGAAGATAAGCCGAGAAGTCGATATTGTCGACGTTAAAATAGTGCTTTAAGCGCTGGCCATTAACAATGAATGGTTCGATAGAACTACTTTTAATTTCTATCGCCCCACTTGGGAAAACTTTGCTAATTTCGAACAGTCCGGACCATCTGGAACGTAATTTTCCCGGGAAAAGTTTTAGTCTAGAGTTGAATAGGAGTACGATGTCTCCTTCCTTAAAGTCTTTCTGCGAGATACGCTTATCGTGCCATTTTTTTGTTCGTTCTTTATAAATTTTAGCATTTTCATAAGCGTCTAAACGCAATTCTTCCAGTTCATGGATATCTAACACTCGTTTCTCGCCAGCACTCTTATAGTTTAAGTTAAGGGTTTTTATCGCCCAATAAGCTTTATATTCTAATTCTACTGGCAAATGACAAGATTTTCCATAAACTAACTTGAACGGCGTTGTTCCGATAGGAGTTTTGAAAGCTGTCCGGTATGCCCAAAGAGCATCGTTGAGCTTGGAGGACCAGTCTTTTCTGGATGTGGCTACGGTTTTCTCAAGTATCTGTTTGATCTCCCTATTCGACACTTCCACTTGTCCACTTGTTTGAGGATGGTAAGGTGTGGCTATGCGGTGTTTAACGCCATATTTGGAAAGTAACCTTTCGAAGATTCTGGAGATAAAATGGGAGCCACCATCGCTGATCACTAATCTTGGTACACCGAATCGTGGGAAGATAATATTCTTGAATAGTTTTAGTACCACACGTGTGTCATTTGTGGGTGCGGCGATGGCTTCAATCCATTTTGATACATAGTCGACGGCGACCAAAATATATTTATTTCCAAAGGATGTGGGGAAAGGTCCCATGAAATCAATTCCCCACACATCAAAAACTTCCACTTCGAGGATTCCTTTTAACGGCATTTCGTCACGTCTAGATATATTCCCTGTGCGTTGACATCTATCGCAGTTCATAATTGCTACATGGACGTCTTTCCATAAGGTAGGCCAAAAGAAGCCAGCTTGAAGTATTTTTGCACAGGTTTTCGATGTACTAGCGTGTCCACCACAAGGGGCGGAATGACAATGGGAAATGACGTGGTTTATTTCATCATTAGGAACGCAGCGACGGTAGATACCATCGGCGCCTCGTTTAAAGAGCAGTGGTTCATCCCAAAAGTAGTGTTTAAGGTCATGGAAAAATTTCTTCCGCTGTTGGTACGTCAAATCAGGTGGTAAAACACCGGCAGCTAAATAGTTGACGAAGTCAGCGTACCATGGTAATGTGGTATTAGTACAAATGGATTCTACTACCGCAGTTGTGAAAGTTTCATTATGAGGATCTGAACTGTCGGTAGGGTATGTCTCTAGTTTGGCAATGAGGCGTTCATAAGGGAAATCTTCATTTATGGGAATATTCTCGGTTTGGATTCCATCTAATCTCAATAAATGGTCAGCTACCACGTTCTCAGTTCCTCTTTTGTCTTTTATTTCTAATTCAAACTCTTGTAAGAGTAAGATCCATCTGAGTAATCGCGGTTTGGCGTCCTTCTTGCTTAGTAGGTATCGGATCGCAGCATGATCCGTATAAATAATGATTTTAGCGCCTACTAAGTAGGAACGAAATTTGTCCAATGCGAATACCACAGCTAAGAGTTCCTTCTCCGTAGTGGCGTAATTCATTTGTGCGGGATCAAGCGTTCTGCTTGCGTAGTAGATAGCGTGAAGCTTCTTTTCTTTGCATTGTCCTAGGACTGCGCCTACAGCATAGTCGCTCGCATCGCACATGATTTCAAACGGTAAATTCCAATCAGGAGGTTGTATAATAGGTGTCGATATTAAGGCCTCTTTTAGTGTCTCGAATGCGTTCAAGCATTTATTGTCGAAAATGAACTCAACCTCTTTCATTAATAGCTCAGTTAGTGGCTTGGTGATTTTAGAGAAATCTTTTATGAAACGTCGGTAAAAACCCGCGTGTCCTAGAAAACTTCGTATTTCTCTAACTGTTTTGGGTGGTTGAAGGTTTTTGATAATGTCGATCTTTGCTTTGTCAACTTCAATCCCCCTGTTTGATACAATGTGACCCAACACAATTCCTTGTCTCACCATGAAGTGACATTTTTCCCAGTTGAGCACTAGGTTGACATTAACACAGCGTTTAAGTACTAATTCAAGATTTGTTAAACATCCGTCAAAACTCTCTCCACAGACAGAAATCGTCCATGAATACTTCCATGATTCCGTCTAAGAAATCTGCGAAGATCGCCATCATGCATCGTTGGAAAGTTGCAGGCGCATTACATAGTCCAAATGGCATTCTCCGGTATGCAAAGGTACCATAGGGACATGTGAACGTAGTTTTCTCTTGATCGTCAGGATGAATGGGAATTTGAAAGAATCCTGAGTATCCATCAAGATAACAGAAATGGGAATGTTTGGCTAAACGCTCGAGCATTTGATCAATGAATGGTAATGGGAAATGGTCTTTGCGTGTAGCTTTGTTTAGTTTCCTATAATCGATACACATTCTCCATCCTGTTTGCGTACGTTGCGCTACCGATTCGCCTTTTGTATTTGTTATAACTGTAACACCTCCCTTCTTAGGCACCACATGAACTGGACTGACCCAGTTGCTATCTGATATTGGGTATATGATGCCTGCCTCTAGTAGTTTTTGCACTTCCTTCTTAATGACTTCACTTAGGATAGGATTTATCCGTCTCTGATGTTCTCTAGAAGTCTTGCAGTCCTCCTCCAGCATTATGCGGTGCATACAGAGAGAAGGGCTTATTCCTTTGAGATCTGAGATACTATAGCCTAACGCAGTTGGATATTTCCTTAACACACTAAGAAGTTTTTCGGTCTCGATCTCTCCTAACTCGGCATTGACTATAACTGGTCGTTCGAGTTCTTTATCTAAGAACTCATACCTAAGATCTTCGGGTAATGTTTTAAGTTCTATACCGGGTTTCTTATTAGTTGAGTCAGGATCAGGTGTTAGGGCTAAACATTCGCTTAGGTTGGCATCTAAGTGTTCTTGTTTCCAGTCTTCGTTCTTGAGGACAGTTGGTATCTGAATTTTCAGCATCTCAGAGTAGGTGTCCTCTTGGCATTCGAGTTCTTTGACACATTCATCAATGATATCTAGGAGACAACATGAGTCGTCTATAGCAGGGGCTTTAAAAAATTGGGAAAGAATGAATTCTACTTTTTCTTCTCCTACCTCAAAGGTAAGTTTTCCTTTCTTGACGTCAATGATGGCTCCTGCAGTCGCTAAAAATGGTCTTCCTAGTATGATGGGAATGTTTGAATCTTCCTTGATGTCCATTATTATAAAGTCAGTCGGTATGTAAAATTGTCCTATTTGGACAGGAATGTTTTCTAGCATTCCAACAGGAAATTTGACTGATCTATCGGCTAGTTGTAAGGACATCTTGGTAGGTCTCATGTCGCCTAATTTGAGCTTTTCGCAAATAGATAATGGCATTAGACTGACACTGGCTCCTAAATCGCATAGAGCTTTGTCTATGACAGATTTTCCAATTACACATGGTATGGAGAAACTACCAGGATCTTTTAGCTTCGGAGGCATGTTATTTTGAATTATGGCGCTACATTCAGCAGTTAACATAACGGTTTCGTTTTCAACGATTTTTTTCTTATTAGCCAATATTTCTTTTAGGAATTTAGCATATGACGGCATTTGGGTTATAGCTTCCGTAAATGGAATAGTGACGTTTAGTTGTTTCAGAAGTTCTACAAATTTCTTGAATTGTCCCTCATTCTTAGATTTTGCAAGTCTTTGAGGGTATGGAATTGGTGGTTTGTATGGTGGTGGAGGCACATATGGTTTTTCTGAGGCCTCTCTATCCTCATTCGCGTCTTCCTCTACCTTTTCAGATTGATCTTTCGGCTTCTCTATTTCCTTTTCGGGCTTTTGGTACATGGTCGGGTTTTGGAGTCTAGGATCTATCGGTCCATCAAGGGCTGTCCCACTTCTTAATGTAATAGCATTTGCATTTCCTTTGGGATTAGGCTGTGGTTGTCCAGGAAATGTCCCAGCAGGTGCGGAAGAACTAGCTTGGTGTTGTGCTACTTGGGAGATTTGGGTTTCTAACATTTTGTTGTGAGTGGCTAGGGCATCTACCTTGTTTGCTAATAGCTTTAGTTGTTCACCGGTGTGAACGTTTTGATTGAGGAATTCTTTGTTTTGTTGGGCTTGATTAGCGATAAAATTTTCCATTAGGATTTCAAGGTTAGATTTCTTAGAAATGTTAGGAACATTATCGGCGGGTTTTTGATACCCTGGAGGTACAGCAGGTGCTTGGCCAGGTGCATATAAACCGTTATTGCTCTTGTACGAGAAGTTAGGATGGTTCTTCCAACCAGGGTTATAGGTATTGGCATAAGGATTTCCTTGAGCGTAATTTACCTGATCAGCCGTTATTCCTGCTAGGATTTGACACTCGGTTCCAATATGACCAGGTACTCCACAAACTTCGCAGCTTGGGGTAACTGCAGCTACGGTAGCTGCAGGAGGTAAGGTCAAGCTTTCTATCTTTTGGGTAAGAGCATCTACCTTAGCATTAACTTTATCTAGGCTACTAATCTCGTACATCCCGCCTTTGGTTTGAGTTTTCTCCATATATGTTCTTTCTCCTCCCCACTGATAGTGGTTTTGAGCCATGTTTTCAATGAGTTGATTAGCTTCGTCATAAGGCTTGTCCATCAGTGTACCACCTGCGGCGGCATCTATAGATAGTCTTGTGTTGTACAAGAGTCCATTATAAAACGTGTGGATTATCAGCCATTTTTCTAGTCCGTGATGTGGGCACATTCGCATCATATCTTTGTAGCGCTCCCATGCATCGAATAGTGATTCAGTATCCTTCTGCCTAAATCCATTGATTTGGGCTCTTAGTGCAGCGGTCTTGCTTGGGGGAAAGTATCGTGCTAAGAATACGATCTTCAGTCCTTCCCATGTAGTGACGGAATTGGATGGCAAGGATTACAACCAAGCCCAAGCTCTATCTCTTAGTGAGAAAGGAAAAATACGTAATCTAATAGCATCTTTACTAACACCATTCGCTATAACTGTGTCGGCAAATTGAACGAATTTCGTAAGGTGTTCATTCGGATCCTCAGAAGGATCTCTAGAGAATTGGCGTTGTTGGATAGCAGATATCAATGACGGCTTTAACTCGAAATCGTTTCGGTTTATTGCTGGAGCAGCAATGCTGTTATGGGGCTCTTGTTGTGATGGAGCTGCGTACTCCTTCAGTGGACGAGTCCTTTATTCTTCGGCCATGTCTAATTCTGGATTGGTTTCGGTTTCAGAGGAAGAATTAGAATCAGTTTCGGAATCAATCTTGATTTCTGGTTTGGGTAAAGGAATAACGTGAGTTAAACAGTAATCCCTGACTGCACGTCTTACGGAAAGAATGCGTTCAGGTTCGTCCGTCGGTTTGTCAAGTGGTTCGCCTTGTGAGCGAGTCCTTGGCATACAAATCGACAAAGGGTGTCTGTTTCTTAGTCTAAACGCGCAACAGAAGAATCGTAATTAATTGACTACCAGTCCCCGGCAACGGCGCCAAAAACTTGATCGGGACTTTATGAGTCTATCGGGATACTAACTGCAAGTATACAGTTTAGTCGTTCTAGTTTTAAAAGATTATCGAACCCACAGAGACTGTGTATCAATCGCATACGATCTAATGCTACAGTTTTGTCTAACTAAGCGATGAATATTCGATGTTTGGGGTAGACAGTTTAGTTTTAAAAGTAATAGTACTAATTATACCGGTATGTGATAATCGGACTTAGGGAATTCAATGAATCGCTTGGCCTATAAAGTATTTCGGTAAAAGCTAATTGTTTAAAAACCTGAGACAAACACTCTCGTGTTTATGAAATAAGTCATGCTACTAAACCTAGTGGATGCACTTTAAATTTAATAACACTTTTTGAAAACAATTTGAATTTAATTAATTTATTAAAACACTCTCGTGTATTTAAAAATCAATGCTTCGTTACCACTATCTGGGTTGAACCCCAGCTCTCGCATGCAGGTTCTTGCCTTAATTAATTTCCCACTCTCGTGACAAAATCGTGTTAATTAACCTCTCACTCTCGTGACAAGGATAGTTAAATTAATATTGGAAATTGGAAACCAGAAATTGTTTTATAAATATTTTTGGCCAAGGTCTTATTGAATTCTTTCAGTTCTTACGGTCACATACCAGTATTAATAATTTAGCCAGACATAATTAACTTAACAGTAAATAAGTTCAAAATACAATTCATGGCAATAATTGGCATATTATCGAAAACGAATAAATAATAATTGCAATATAAAAAACCTGGAATTACAGATGCTATAGTAATCTTGAGGTAATACAGTAATCCAAATCTTCAAGCTTGACTTGCAGTAGAAATTCGTGTTAATTCTTGTAAGAAGAATTAACACTTAAAAATAGAAACTAAGGCTTGAATGAAAATTACAGGGAATTGAAAGCAGAGTTGCAAAAGAAAATAATTTGGAAATAACTGTAAAAATAAAATAAGTATTTGCTGAGTAAAATTCTTCGACCCTTGGATTGTGCCTTGGTATTCATATATATAGCAGGAAAAATCAGCAGTTTTAATTTTGAATTCTTGAGGAAGTCTTCGTGGAGAAATTCCAGGAGAAGTAGAAGTTGTGGCAATAAAATAGGAGGTTCAGTAGAAACAGGAAGAATTATTCTGCCCTTTACGCCCACGTCTTCAATTATGCGCAACGTCCTCCTTCACGCGCGTGACGGTCGTCACAGGTGGGTGACGATCGTCACACGCTGAAGTGGTGTCTTACGTTCGTCAGGTGCGTGTGACGAGCGTTTGGTTATATTGTGGGGTGTTACGTCCGTCACAGGGGCGTGACGGCCGTCAGGCATCCAGAAGTCCACACTTTGTATTTTTTTATTCTTTTTCTCTTTGTTTTTCGTCTAGTTTTCTTCATGTTGTCCTTTTTCATTGATTTGAGTCGACAAGTGTCACACCTGCAAAAAAAAGACAAATAATCTCGGAATAATCGAGGGTTAGACGACTTAATGGAATATAAAATCGGTAAAAAGTATGTTAATTATACGATATGTTTTCTCGTTATCACAACTCATATTATTAAAAAAAAAATTTGCTGGCGTGCTGGGCTGATGATAAACTAAAGCGCAAGCTCAATGAAATGATTAAACAACAACTGTTCAAATTTTGCAAAATTAGCGCTGGGATTTTGGTTACTAACATCTACTGTTCAGATTAACTAAAAATCAATCCAATCTTCATCAATCAATTATACAGGGGAAAATCTGTTTACATAATTAAATCAGAAACTAATCAAATCCAGAAAACAAATCTATTTGGGAAATTACAATTAATTAACAAGCATTCAAATCCCTAATTTCTATCTAACTCCTAAATCTATGCTAACAAAAAAATCCAAGACCCTAAATTACTAAACCCTATAAATATCTATGAATTGGCAGTAGAGAAGGAGAGGCCGAATTTGACAGAAATACAAGAACAGGGGAAGGTGCCGCGAAGAAGACGAACACGGACAAACCCAGCGGAAGAACACAAACACAGAAACAAGAGGAGGGGAACTCAGTCGTGAAGTTATTGTAGAAGAAGCGGCAACTGGGGTTTTGATTTCCGAAATCCTAGTTTCTAGCCTCCCCGTCGTTGAACCATTCATCACCACCTTCAATCACCACTTTTGCTGACCTGCGGAGAAAAAGAGAAAGGGAGGATCAAACATAGATTTAACAGTGGTTCGGAATCTGGAATAGCGAACGGGTAATCGAACTTATCTTTTTTTTAATTGTTTATTTGGGGGTTCCTATTTTTGGGTTATGGTGTAGGAGAGGGCCGGGTTTGCACCGCCGCGAAGAAGAAAAGAAAAAGAGTTAGGGTTTGAAAGAGGGGGAAGGGTTATCGCGAGTGAAGGAGGAAAGGGAAGAGATTATTGTAAAACAATGAAAATGAAAAACAAAATATTAAAACATTGTTTGTAATCTTCGTTAAATCACATGCACGCACACCTATCCTAACTAACATGGTCCCTCATTCTCATTCGTTTGATCTCGATTTGACAGTTTTAAGGCCAATTCACACGGTAAACCCCTAAACCCGCACTACACTCAATCTCCCTAAATCTCTCCAAAGCATAGTGGGCCTAGGCCCGTTTCCTTTTAGCACACCCCTTCCATCCTTTTACTAGAATGCAAACCAATTCGTACCCCATGTCCAGCCTGCATATTTGGGCCTAACTCAATCTAATTTTAGCGCCCCTTCTTTTACTTGCTTACTAGAAAATACACCACCTGATAATTATTTATATTTTACATCCTTTATAATTATTATATTTTAATTATATTTTCTTATTATTATTATATTATACTTTTTTATAATAAGTATAATCATTATTATTATTAATTTTTTATATATTATTATTTATTATATGTAAATGTTATTATTATTTATATATTGACGTGTAAATTATTTTATTCAAGAATGCATATTATATTTTTATATTTGCATAAAAATATTTTTTTAATCATGTATTAATCAAGATTTTTTGCAGTTAATACGATTAAAAAATACGCAACAAACATCAAGCTATTTTTCGCAATCAACTAATCTAACACAACTGTTTTTGAAAAAGAGTTTCAAACGGATTTTGACTAATCGCGCGTTTAGCCAAAATCTCCGCAATCACTACTACCGGCCAAAATGCGAGGTGATTCAAAATACATTTGCAACCCCTAAAAAACACCAACCCCATACGAACTACGAATTGGGACACTGATTCCTCATAAGAGGATACGTAGGCATATGACTAAAATCGTGGCGAGTCCTCCTAATTAAAACTTAAAACCCTATTTTAGCCCAAACTTAAACCTAAACCTAGTATTCTTGTGAAAAAGGTAGATGAAAGGTGCCTAACACCTTCCTTTCTTCTAATGAAGTCCGAAACCTAGAATCTCTGTCTGCAAATTAGGGTTTCCTATTAGATGCCCTTCCCTAGGATAAAAACTAATAGTGGCGACTCTTGATTTAAAAACCAGTTGCTACAATCATGCATCATAGTGTTTGGACGGTGGTATGTGTTTGGTGAGCCTCAATCCCATTTTGAGGATTGAGTGCAAGTAGCTAATTCCTATGGTGATGGATTAGTGAAGCGTTACTTAGTAACGATTTTGGACGGGGTCCATTTGGTGAGCTTCGATCCTAGTTGGGGATCAGAGCGGTGAAACCGAGTGTTCACATATTAGTATCACATGCATTTAGTCATTGGTCTTGAGTCTCGATGCATTGAATAATTGTTGTTATTGCATAATCGTTGCTATTGCATGAATGTTGTTATTACATAATTGATGTGTATTTGGGTGTTGTTGATTGTACGAAAGTGTGATTGATGGAATGGGTGAATTTGCATGAAATAATTTGTTATCTACTTATTATTATGCATTCCTTTATATTATTGTAATATCTCACCCCTTATGTTTGAATGTTGCCTCCATGTGGATAACGCGCAGGTGATCTGCAGTTAAGGTGTGAATGTGAATAGAAGATAATGCTCTTCTTTATTGCTCTCGTCGATGTCAGTGTCTGCTCTGATGTGTAACTCTGGGGGTCGAACTTTTGAGTGTTATGCTATTTTGTTAGAGATTTTATAATATCTCTTATGTTGACATTTTTATAATTACTTCATAACATGTTTTGTTTGGAATAAGTAATTGAATACTTTGTTGATGTTTTCTACTGCAATAAAATGAAGTTAGACAAGATGATGTTTATTACTCATTGTTATTAATAATGTTCAAAGATTGTATGTGTTACATGTTATTATAACATGAGTAGGTTCATGTTGATAAAAGAAGCATCCTAATTGTATGAAGTTTAAAATTACTCTGATTTTTAATTATAAATACGCGGGATAAAATTAGGGTGTTACATAGTGGTATCAGAGCCTAGTTGGTTCATCTGGCCAGGTTGTCTAATGTTATTTGTTTCTTAGTACGCGACATGTGTGTGAAACAATGTTGGTGCTTGCTTGTTTTTCTAATCGTTTGTCTGTAGGAGTGGGATTGAAACAAGTTGGGGAGATACTTTTGATTCTTTGAGATTTTTCAATTGTGGAGCGTTGGCTTAATGTGATGCTGATTTCTATAGTTCAGGTGTTATTGAGGTTGTGTTGTTTCTCGAAACTGAAGAAAGTACAAATTCGTGATTCCTGTTTTCCAATAAATTTGGGATGTCTTTGAGGGAGGAAGATCAGGTATTGTTGATGATTTCTTCTTAGAGAATATAGAGCAATGTGACGGCTAGTGATATGTCAGTGGTGTGTAATTCTTGAAGATATTTGTGACTTGCCTTCAGAGCGTGAATCTAAGTTCGACAAAGGTGAATAGTTGATGTTTATATCTGTTAAGCAAGTAGAAGAAATCTTGAAGGATAAGACACATATGTTCGTGATGTTCGATGCTTTGTAAATCAATAATAAAGCTAAGATTGTTATTGATACTCCTTCTAAGGGATCAATGACTACTTCTTTAGTTTGTTTGAATTTTCTTCTATTGATCTTCGATAGATATTTTGGTGTTGATCTTATTTGCTTTGCGCTGGGGAGTCTTGATGTGATCTTGGGAATGAACTGGTTGGAGTTCAATCATGTTCGTATCAATTGTTATAATAAATCAATACAGTTTCTTGCTCCTGGGGATGAGGAAGAAGTTAATTTCTTATCTGCTAGACAATTGAAAGAGATTTTGGAAGAGAAATCTCGGGTGTTTGTGTTGTTCACGTCCTTATCTATTAAAAATCAAGCGGTGATTGATGAATTGCAGGTAGTGCATGAATTTCCAGATGTATTTCCAGATGATATTTTAGATGTACTACTAGAGATAGGTGGAGTTTTCTATTGATCTTTTTCCTGGTACCAGACCTATTTCTATGGCACCATATAGAATGTCGGTGTCAGAGTTAGCAGAGTTTAAGAAGAAATTAAAGGATTTGTTGGAAAAGAAATTTGTGAGACCAAGTGTGTCCCTTTTGGGAACTCTGGTGTTGTTGGTAAAGAAGAAAGATGGTAGTATGAGGTTGTGTGTGGATTACAGATAATTTAATAAAGTGACGATCAAGAACAAGTATCCACTTTCAAAAATAGATGACTTGATGGATTAGTTGGTGGGTGCACATGTGTTTAGCATAATTGACTTGAGGTCAGTTTATCATCAGATTCAGGTTAAGGATGGGTATGTTCAGAAGACAACTTTTAGGACTCGGTATGGACACTATGAATACTTGGTGATGTTATTTGGTGTTTCTAATGCACCGGGAATATTTATGGAATATATGAATCGTATATTTCATACT
The DNA here is from genome assembly GCA_948472305.1 of Vicia faba. NCBI lineage: Eukaryota > Viridiplantae > Streptophyta > Magnoliopsida > Fabales > Fabaceae > Vicia > Vicia faba. The sequence continues at coordinate 270,874,347 of OX451741.1, read as the reverse complement.
TATCTATATTATTTTGTGGTGGTTTTTACTGATGACATTCTGATCTATTCTAAATCAGAAGAAGAACATGCTGAGCATTTGCGAATTATGTTGCAAGTGTTGAAAGAGAAGAAGCTTTATTCTAAATTGTCAACGTGTGAATTCTGGTCGTAAGAAGTTAGTTTTCTTGGTCATGTTATTTCAGGTGATGGTATTGATGTGGGTTCGTCCAAAGTAGATGCAGTTCTACAATGGGAGGCTACAAAGTCCATTACAGAGATTAGAAGCTTTTTGGGTTTGGCTGGTTACTTGTTATACGGTGGGAGAACTAACTTGGGTGTTTTGTGTTTTATCATAATTGTTGTAGATAGCAAGAGTCGCCACCGACTTTTCTTTTATCCAATAAAGGAAAGGGTGAAAAGAACAGGAAATACCTTTTGAGATATTTTCTTGGTTCGGGAGGTAGGTTATTAAAAGGGAAAGTGTTAGCACCCTTTTCATCCGTAGTTATCTACGAGCTCTTAGTTGCTTGCTAGATCACTTTGAAAAATGTTTTGTTTGAAATGTGTTTGTGGTGGTGTTTTTTAAAGTGTTTTGAAAACGCCTTTGTTTTGGAAAACTTTGTAATGATTCTCGTCTCTATAAGAATGTATACAAAGTGTTAGTTTTGAAAATAGTTCAAAGAGATGTTTGTTTTTGAAGGTGTTTTGAAAGTGTGACTGTGATAATGGTTTTGATTTGTTAGCAAGCAACTACGAGCGTCCTACCTACTCAAAAGGTATTTGTTATTTTCCTCCTCCTTTAGATGTTACTATCTTACCATTGATTGGTAAGAAGCCTCATCATTAGATGTGAATGGACGGGTGTGGGTCAAATATATAGTCATAGAAGGAAACTTATGAGATGTTTTTAGCAATTTTCATAAGGGACTAGATCATTTATAGAAGGCAACATCGAGGGACTACGATCTTTTTTTTATCGAGGGTCTTTGCTAAAATGCCCATATTCGAGGGACATAACTATTTTTCGAGGCAACAAGCGAGATTATCTTAAAGGTGCGCGTGTGTGAAGTGAGTTTGATTGCATGCATTTTTTTCTTTGAGATTAGGATTTTATAACGGTTGATTTTATCTTACCATACACACCCTAATTACTAACAATTATATGAAAAGCGATAAATTTGAAAAAATTAAAATCCTATGTTATTACATCATTAGGGGAATGGGGATACAATTTACAAATGGGGATGGAGTAGAAACTTACATATTACAACCATATCTAATAATAATGAAAACAATGTAAAAACAGTGTAAAATAAAGGGAAAATTGCATTTTTAACTATTATGTGTTGACACATGCTGCTATGCACCGACACATAACTTTCCTTGCTCTTGTAAAACCAAACCAACTCAGTATGAGTCAATGCATAAGGGGATGTGTCGACTCATGTGCCTGTTTGTGTCGACACATACGCGTTTTGTGTCGACTCATGCACCTTTAATCCTTCTGTTTTGGGACCTGGATAACAGTATGAGTCAATGCATAAGGCTATGTGTCGACTCATACCCTATTTTTCACTAGAATGAGTCGACTCAAGTGGGTATGTGTCGACTCATGCTGCAGTTTTTTGCCTTAAACATTATTTTGTTGTCTGTTTGGGTCAGTTTATAACATATAATTGATAAACATAAACAGCAAGCAAATGGTTAGCTCAAGGGGCAATGATTACTACATTTTTATCTTCAAAAATAAATCCTTAATTATGTATGAAAAAATGCAAAGTCAAGATGACTTACCTTGAGACTACACTTGGTGTTTTAAGTCAGAGTACTTTTCCAGCTGTTGTGATGGCTCCAATGAATCTCTAGGAAGTTGTCCCAAACTGTTGAATCACACTAACTCAGTCAAGTTGTACAGTACTGTTTTTTGTGTTTGGAGGGTGAAGATAATGGCACTATAGAAACTGTTCTTGTGTTTGAACAATCTCTATGTGATAAGGTGTTTGGTTTATGGGAGAGTTTGTAAGATGGAATAATGGATTGAGGGTTTTTGTTTTGAATAAGAGTAGAGCTGGTTTTTTTTTGTATGAGAAAAGGTTACAAAGACTTCTGTTTTTTTTTGGTTCAAAAGCTCACTCTTCTCTTTTTCTAAAAGCCAACCCTTTATTTTTTGTGAAAATAGTCTATTTATAGAGGAAGTTTTGCTGGGATTTTGGGAGGGAAACAAATAACAATTTGAACTGTTTGGGTATGATGTCTTCATAGCTTTTTTGATGTAGCTCTTATATGCTAATTTGGTGCAAATATGGGGCTGAGATAATGCAGACTTAGACTGGGTTATGAGCAGCATAATAGGGTTGTTTTGCAGCAGTTTTGGAGTGTTATGGCAGTGTTTAGAGATAGCATAGCAGGGATGCTTTTTGACATAGTTTTGGGCTGTTATGTGGGCAGTACAACAGGCTTGGACAATGTTGTTTGTAGCATGATCCAAAATCTGGTTTGTGGACCAATTTATGCAGATTGTAACAAAGACAAAGCATGTTTATGGGCAGCATAGTGGCAAGGTTTGAGTCAAAGGGAAAGAGTTCAAACAAGACCATACTTAGGATTTGTAATCTTGCAAAAATGCCACTTTGTAATAACTTGAATTATTTGTAACATCTTGAATTATTTGTAACATCTTAAATTATTTGTAACATCTTAAATTATTTTGAATTGTAGTGAAAAGATGTTATGAAGCAATGAAATTAACAAGTATAGAAAATACTTAGAAAATTTTTCAAGTCTTGCAAAGTTGGATTTTAGACTCTCTTGATTTTTTCTGATCAAATTTCATATTTTGGATGTCTTAATGAAATGTGATTTTTGGGACTCAATTTTGGTCAAAAAGTCAAAGTTTGACTTTTTAGTGTATAATTGACTTTTTTTTCACCAGATGACCGAATTTCGTCTATCAATCCACTGATATCAGGAGATGAATTGAAATATGCGATTAGGTCAAAATGACGCGCTTGGATCCTTGAGATCATGCTTCCTACCAATAAGTCAAGTATTAGGTCAAAAATCAAAGTTCGCTCATTTCCAATCAAAATCCTAATTTTGCCCATTTGCCCTTTTAAGAATTTGAATGACTTTCTTGGAAAATCATGATCCAAGACTTGAAACTTGACAGAAGTATTCCTGAGGATCCGTAATGATCCATGAAAGTCATTTGAAATATTAGAAATCCAACTGTCTTTGTACAAACTCAAACCCTAATTTGAGGCATCACTGTTGAGGAGATTGTTTGACCTAGTCGATACTTGTGCAAGCTTGAGTGATTGAAGATCTTTGTAGGAAATATCCTGAGAAGTGAGAGGGAAAATTTTGGGGTACAACAACTGCCACTGGTCAATCTTTTTAAACCTGAAAAGTTAGATTGACGGGTCCTCTATTCGTAACTTGAAGGTGAAAGATGATTGAACACTAGAGTTCCCAGAAAGTTGCACTCGATGGTAGGTTGGTTGATTGCATCGGGAATGGACTTATAGATGCCATTTGGAGAAGATGACAGAGGGTCATTGAAGATGGGCTTACAGACGCAAGTGATGGGGAGTCGTCGGAGATGGGTTTACAGATGCCATCTAAAATAGATGCTGACTTCATAAGAGGTCTCTTTGTGTGGATTCCTGTTCCTGTTGTTTGAGGAGGACTCTGTTAGGGAATGTTGGTTTCTGTTTGGGGGAATAGAGTCTAGGAGCTTTAGTTGTCCATTACTCTACTGGGGGAGTTATCTCTTGACTGGAGAGATGAAAGTTAGTCATTATCTGGTCGAAATCCAGGCTTCACAGTAACTTGTTAAGTATAATAAAAGTTGATTGTTATCTGGTCGTATTCCAGGCTTCACAACAATCTACTGGGGGATATGAAATTAATTGTTATCTGGTTAATTTCCAGGCTTCACAGTAACTCAAACTGTTATCCGGTTGAAATCCAGGCTTCAGTGATTTGTAGATTTGTTTACCGTGAAAATTGGTAAACAACCGCTGATCTTCCAAAAAGGGTAATTTTTGGTTACTTGCAGGATCGATCAGATTTATCCTAGGACATATGCTAAATATTTGTGTTGTTTTAATAAAAATGCTAATTTTAGTAAAGAACACGTTGGACTGAGAAAGGTGGAGGTTAGAGGCAGATGAAAGCTTGATTAAAGTGCAAGTAAAAGTAAGTAGAAAGGGGTTGAGAAGAGTTTAAGTGTACAAGTATGGTAAAAAGTGTAAGTAAAATGCAAGGGAAAATAAACTTTGGAAGTAAGATAAAAGGAATGTAATCAAGAACGACAAGGAATGTAAAAGACTTTGATTATAAAATATGGTGTTTCAAACGCACATTCTCAGTATTCTTTCTCACGTAACGGGTACTCGAATAGTATTGAGTGACTTGTACAATTGGTTGAACACACGGAAAATTTACATAAACTTCCTATATTTATACTAGTAAAGGTAACTTCTAGATGGTTACTTCGATCCAGGATTAGGACAAGTGTCCTTTGCATGTTTTTCGATCTCCAACTTCATGCCACGTTGCTTTCTTCAACTGCCAAGTGAACTGCTTTTCCCTCTTTTATTCAAATTCATATTCAAATTGTTGTTGATACGAACGCTTCCAGGTCGAAGGCTCTTACAAGATCGAAGCCTCTGGGTCGAAGACCATTTCTAACTTAGAGAATTCTCTAAGTGTTTTCTCCTCTTTAACAAGGATGACTTTGATAGGCCTTTTCAAAGGCTCTCAATTCGAAGTATCTTCGAATTAAACTATGTTTCCAAATCGAAGGGTCATTAATTTAGATTTCTTCAATCTATTTTTAGCCAATAAGGCCAATGTGCTTGAGTGTCGAGTTTAGGAGCTAACAAATTTCCCCCCAAGAATGTCAATTTAGACGCCAGAAGAAATGGTCATTCTTTGATATTCCCATTCAAAATTTGTCTTCTTTTTGCCACAAAAGCCAATCGTGCGCTTTTCTCCTTCTATCAACCATTGCTGGTATTCAAAGTCATCATTACCCTTTTCCCAAGACATTACTATCAGTCAGCCTTTTTCACGCTGCCATGATGGCCATTATCCCTACAACCTAGGAAAGTATGGAAAACGTTTCCATCACCTGTACGATAACTTCCTCAACGTTTACCACGTGCCCCACTAACTCTGCAGCATTAAATGGTTTTGAGGGAAAACACTCTTCCCTTGACACTATAAATAGCCACGAATTCTCTTCTTTGGAATTTTTAAAACTCCTAATATTCCTTATTTCCTTGAAAAAAGAAATCTTAAGAACTTAATCTTCTTCATTCTTTCACTACCCTCAACCACGACCTTCCTTTCAAACGCACCAAACAATCCCAAAACTAAGAATGTTTCTGACTTACAACAATAACCATAAATCTTTTCCACTAGTTCTGTTCTTGCTTCGATTGGGGAGCGAAGGCTTGTTTCTGAACCCAAGACTAGAGAATGGCGTGAAGCTTACGATTCTCAGGTACTTATTCCCGTTAGGTACTCTAGGCACATGTACGCCATGTCTGGTCCACTATATGCATGCGTTGAGAACCCCAAATAGAATAATTCCTTCTTCCCAACTCACCCTAGGCTCAAGCCTATAGGTTGCGCGAAGAAACCCAGGAATGACCCTGAGGATACTACTCCTGCTAACCAACAACACTCTCAAGCGAAGGAAGACATAAACCTTTAGTTTATGAACAAAGGGAACAGGATATTTAGGTCTTGCCCTAGCCTTACTTCAGATTATTCAGAATGGCTAAGTAAGATGGAAAAAGTGCATACCTGTTGTACCCCAAAATTTTCCCTCTCATTTCTCAAGGTTTCTCTCACAAGATCTTCAATGGTTCAAGTTTTTAACACTGGCATCAAATTAGGGTTTGAGTTTGCACAAGGACAATCAGACTTTTAATGCCTCAAATGACTTTCATGGATCATTATGGACCTTAAAGATTTCTCATGTCAAGTTTCAAGCCTTGGATCACAAAATTGTTCAGTCAATTGATCAAATGACCTAAAAACAGCAGTACTGATGAAAAAGTCAACTATACCCTGAAAAGTCAAACTTTGAATTTTTGGTCAACATTACATTTCAAAGATAAAAATTCACCAAGACATTCAAAAATATCAAGCTTGATCATCAAGAAGTCAAGAAAGTCAAAAGTCAACTTGAAAAGTCAAGATTTCCAAGACTTAGAAATTTTCTAAGTGTTTTTATACATGATAGTTTCACCATTTCACGCCATTCTTTCACCAAGATGCAAGACGGTTCAAGGAAAACTTTCAACATGAAAGTGGTAAATCCCAATGAGATCTACAACTTTGCTTTGCTGATCAAATCTTATAAGTGCTTGGATTTTGAGTTATAAATTCATGAAGTCATGACATTTTCATTTAACACTTAGAGAAATTTTCAACAGATTTTGTTCAGGATTTTATCCTAACTTCTTGGCATTTTTTCACATAGTTACAAGATGATTCTGTAAAAATGTCCAACATGAAAGTTGTAGAGGATGTTTCAAGCTTTCCAAAACATCCAAGAGCATGAATTTATCATACTTGAGCTAGGAGATTCAAGGGCTTGAAGTTGGGCATCCATCCTTGAATTGCAAGTCATTCTAAGTGAAGAACACATAACAAAACTCTCATGATTTGATGCATAATCTTATGTTGCAGGCTTCCTTGCTTGCAAATCTCATAATAATTTAATGCTTACACCCACTCTTGAGCTATTACCCAAGTGTTTAAACCATTGTCCAAAAGATCTTTTCATTTATAGCATAAAGGCACCATTGCTATTCTTAAAAAACAAGTTTTTTGTACAAAGTTTGTCTTGAGCCCATACCTTGCTGGTTGCTGATTATACTCCACCATAAATCATGGGAAGTAGCTCCTCAATACCAGCAACTTTGGTACTTCATCTTGGGACTATGGAGTACTTGCCTTAGTTTGATCTTTGTAATCCAACCAAACCATAACATGCTGTTTTGAAAACCTAATAAGCTCATATGCACAAACCCCTTGCCTATAAATAGAAGAAGCATTTGCAAGAGAAAGCGGTTAGAAAAAATAGAGAGAAAAGCCAATTTTTTTTTTGTAAACTAGCTATCAAGATCCCATACTCTCCAAAAAAACCATATCTGTCCAAAAAAAAGCTTCCACTCTTGAGTTTTAAAGTACAAATATTTGGAACTCTCACACCTTGCAAGCTCTGTCCATACATCTAAGCACCTCACATACATCACCTAGAAATTGTTCAAAGTCAAGAACAAGCTTCTACAACACCTCTGTTTTTCTCTTCCAAGTTCAAGAACAATCAAGACAACAACTCAAGCTCAAAATATAAGATCCAGCTCCAAGGCCCAAAATAGAAGGAAAAAGAGTGTATGAGTCGACACAAAGCACGTATGAGTCGACACATGCAGTGTATGAGTCGACACATACCATTATGTATCGACTCATATTGAGTTGATTTGGAAATACAGGGGCAAGGAAAGTTATGTGTCGATGCATAGGAGCTTGTGTCGACACATAATAGTCCAAAATGCATTTTCCCTTCTTTTTACACTGTTTTTACATTTCCTTCGTTATTATTCGATATGGTTGTAATATTTAAGTTCCTATTTCATCCCCATTTGTAAATTGTACCCCCATCCCCTAAACGATGTAATAGCGTAGGACTTTACTTTCCGCAATTTAACGCTGTCAAATATAAATGCTAGTAATTAGGATTTTGTATGGGAAGACTAAAACCAATCAATAGAAAACCCTAATCAAAGACAAAACAATGCATGTAAATCAATATGCTTGCACATAAATACCCCTAGGGTAAATCCACTTGGTTTCCTTATAAAAATGGCCATATTACGCATGCAAGGTATCTTAGTAAAGACGAGCAAAATACAAGATCATAGCCCCTCGATGATGCAATCTATGTTACCTTTCAAAATCATCTTAGTCCCTAAAGAAAACGCTAAGATATCTTACAAAATTGCTAATCATGGCTATACGATGACCCACACCCGTCCCTTTTACATCCAAAGATAATGTTACTTACCAAATCAATGGTAAGATAACAATGTCAAAGGAAAAAGGAAATTAACATGAAAGACTTTTGAGTAGGTAGAATTTTCCTAGTTACTTGCTCCTTTTCAAAACAAAAACATCCTTGCCATTTTAAAAACAAACACCAACACTTTCAAAATATCTTTCAAAACTTGGAAACATTTTCAAAAGATCAAACACTTTGTATACATTCTTACGAACGAGAATCATTACAAAGTTTGCCTAAACAATGGTCTCTTTTGAAAAATACTTTCAAAACCATACAGAGCACAATTTCAAACAAAAAAGCAAGTGATCTAGTAAGCAACTAAGAGCCCATAGATAACTATGGATGAAAAGGGCGCTAACACCTTCCCTTTTCTTAATCTACCCCCCGAACTCAAGAAACAATATCAAAAGGTCTTTCTTGTGCTTTTTCACCTTTCCTTTTGGATAAAAGAAAAGTCGGTGGCGACTCTTGCTAAACCGTAACATTTGCGATAAAATGCAAAACACCCAATTCGGTTCTCCCACCGTATCACAATACCCAAATCTGGAAAGATATGGGGATTTATGACTTGGTCATGTTATCAAAGACTGAGTTGCCTTATTGCCCTATTATGTTGGTATCTTCGCTGTACTTCTGGGATAACACGCATTTCACTTTCCATTTACCCTGTGGAATGGTGACTCCAACTCTTTTCGACATAGCAACCATTATTGGTCTTTGACCAACTGGTAACTATTTTGACCCTGAAGATTTATCTGAAGATACTATTGGGTTTTTGGCCACGAAACCCATATACACTATATTCATCAACCACTTTCACGACAAGTCTAGCAACACTGTCTCTAAAGTGGAATACATAGCTTTTCTAGCTTTGTGGTTGTCTCGCTTCGTTTTCTGCACCATGTCATTTCAAGTGACTAAGAAGATGCTTACCCTTGCGATGCAGCTTCATCATGGCTACAACCTTTGTTTGGCTGAACTGATTTTGGCCAACCTGTATGAGTCCATCAGCAATGGTGTGACTCAGCTTAAAGTTATTGGAGATAAGGCGAGTTTGCTCCTTGCTGGCCCCTTCTGGCTCCTTCAACTCTGGCTCAACGCCACTTTTGAATCTTTTCTTCCTCAGAAGAACAAGATTAATGAGAAGGCGCCAGAAATCCTAAACAGAAGGGTCGAAGGCACTAGATTAGCCTTGTTGACTCCAACTGATGAGGGTCAACAATTCCAGAAATCATTTACTAGCTTTGTAATGATGTTTGCAGAGCGTAAGGAATTTGTTTCGACTATGGCTCCCTTCTCCAGTTGAAAGGTTGGCCCGGAATGGTTTATTCGACCATATCCTTCATCTGATGAAGAGGACCAAGTGGAGAAGTATGTGGCTATCTGGGAATCGTTTCTTTTCCTAAGAATTATGCCATTGAGATTCAAGAGTTTGAAGAATCAACTAAGTTTGATTGCTTATCAACCAAATCTTGTCTCTCGTCAATTTGGCATCATCCAATCACTCCCTTCTCCAATCTATCCCCGAGAAAAGTCTCTGCTATTTTATAATGCAGACTATTCAGAGGATGCTGCTACCAAGCATATTGGTAGGTATGTTGGTCGAACCGTACTAACTTTGTTCAACTTCAAACTCAATTACTTGTGTTTGCCTATCTTTAAAGACTGGTGGAAGCAGTACTATGACGAAGAATTCTTCGATGCAAGAGACTTTGCTGACCGTCTTCAAGAGGTGTTTATACTGATCTCTGACAAGATCAAGAAAGGTAATCTTTCTTTTAAAAGAAAATGCCTTATTTTCTTCGATTCAATCATTCGACATCTGGCTTATCTTGTTTATTTTCTAGCCATCAAGAGAACCCTTACCAAGAAAGTCACTGATAGCGCAAAGGGGGGAGACCTTTCTGTAAAACCTCCCCCACATGTAAATAATTTCTGCTATAACTTTCTTTTCAACATATTAATATTGATGCTGATGCTTTCGACTCCTTTCTTTTCTGGGTATTAAGAAAACTACTCCAAAGAAAAGGAAAGTTCAAGAAATTGAAATTTACTGTGATGAAGAAGAAGAATCTCCTCCTATCCCTCTTAAGAGGCAGAAATTAAAGAAACCAGTTCCTCTTTCTGAACATCGTCCGAAAACCAAAACCAAGGTTATGGCTACTAAGTCAAGGCTTCCTCCTGTCATCATCAAAAAGCCAACGGAACGAGAAATAGCTGATAGGCTGAATAATCCCAGTGAAAGTGATAATTCAAGTCCTGGTGTTGAAGTTCCACCCCGGCTAACAACTTCGACCATCTAAAACTATTCTTTGAATTATTTTACAATAATTCTAATAATACTCTTTTAACCCTCAGGACACTGCTGGAACTTCCAAACAGGCTCCTACGCCTGTAGAAGAATCTGTCACTTTAATAAACAGTGAGGGTGATCCCACTTATATGCCTTCTTCAACAAAGGGATCCATTGTGAGATCAGCCAGCAAGGTGAACCAAACCTATGAGCATCAAGTTGCAACTATTGGGGAGCAAAATAAATAAATCCCTAGTGAGGAGAATTCTGACCTGCCACACACTACTCTGAGAACCTCACTAGCCACTGATGATGAACAAGAAGAGGAAGAGAAAGCTGCTGCTGATGCAATCGAACCAGAGGGGGAGGGAATACCAGAGGGAGAGAATCAAAATGAGGATATTCCAGCGGCTGATGAGAGAGAGAGAAATCTGCAAGGGAAGCAAGAAACCCTACAAATGTTGAAGGTTCCCATGTCCGGATACATGATTTATCTGTCGGAGAAAATGTGGCCTGTGTCACCAATGAGAGAGTCACTTCGACAGGGTCCCGTACTAAGGAGGATTTGGCATTACTAAAATAGAATAATCCTATTGGCTACTTGAATTCCATACTTGAGGGCAGAGAAAATTCTTTCGATCAAAGTCACAATGCTTCGATTGCGTCTGGCAAATATACTTTAACATCTCCTCTTAAGGAGGTGCTTCAGAAAGTCAAGGTGCAACTTTTTAAAATAGATTTAATGCTGACCTTAGAGGGAGAACCTACTGCTTATTCCTTTTTTAAGACCACTTTAAGAGCTATCGAACTTCTTGTTGCCTCTCTTGACATCGCCAATGTTATTTTGGATTTGACTTCGATCATCGATCAGGTCTCAACTGATTATAATCGCCGAAGGACTCTCAATCGCGAAATTAAAGAGGCCAATAGCCATGTAGCTGCTTCTTGGAGTGCTGCCACTGAATCAGCTTCAAGGCTAAAGGAGTTGTCGAAGGAGCAAGAGGCTAGGTAGGAAGAAGTCGAAGAAATCGACCAAAATACAGCCAGCATGAAGGCTCAGATCAGAGAATTGGAGGCTAATATTGCCGCCAATGATAAACGAAAAGAAGAACTTCTTGCTATCAACACTGATTCTGAGAGCCAAGAGGAACTCAATGATGGATTAAAACATGTTGATCAGGCCCAAGCATTAGATGCTAAAATCGAAGCTCTTCATCAGTCAAAGGCTTTGTGTGAAAGACATTTGGAGCTTCAAAAGATCAAATATCTCCAAATCAAAGCCAACCTCCCATTTTGCTTTTGACTTTTTATTTGTATAATTTATGTTTTTGTAATGACTTATAGCCATTTTGGCTGCTTAATGCATTTTCCATTTTGGCTATTTACTTTGACTGAGATTAAACATTGGTTATTTTAACCTCTTGAAGTACAGGTCTATACTTTTTCAAGTATTTACCATTTACTCTCAAGAGACTTTGATCTTCATTTAACTCTTAGATCTCATAGGCACCACAAGACAATGTTTGGATAATCTTAAAAGGTCCTTCCCATTTAGGAGACCATTTCCCCATATTTCTATCCTTTCGATCCATTGGGAGAATTACCTTCCATACCAGATCCTCAGGCAAGAATGTCTTGGGTTTTACTCTTTTGTTGTAAGATTTTTCCACTCTTATCTTCTATATCCTTAAGAGATCTAAAGCTCTCAGTATTTCTTCATCCAAATCAACCAATTCGTCTAACATCATATTCCAATAAGCTTCGGAAGGGATATCTTGATGTTTCTGAATTCTTGTTGACTGCAGATTAATTTCTACTGGCAAAACTGCATCATGGCCATAGGTTAATCGAAATGGTGTCATTCTGGTAGCTTCCTTAGGAGAATTTCGACAAGCCCATAAGATTTGGTCCAACTTTTTGTTCCAATTCTTTGGCTTTTTTCCTACATGCTTCTTTATCAAGCCAATTACTACCTTATTTGCTGCTTCGACTTGTCCATTAGCTTGCACATAGTAAGGCGTATATGTTAACAACTTGAATCCCATTTCTGTGGCGAACTCTTGCATTTTTAGACCAGTAAATACTGATCCTTGGTCAGTTGTTATTGTCTCAAGGATACCAAACCTATATATAATGTTCTTTTGAATAAATTAAATGACATTCTCTTGGTCTGTGTTAACTAAAGGAATTGCTTCAATCCACTTGGTGAAATAGTTAATTCCCACCAATATATATTTCTGGCTTTTAGACGATGCTGGTTGAATCTCCCGAATGAGATCCAAGGACCATCCTCTAAAAGGCCAAGGTTTCACAATCGATTGAAGTTCGCTTGCAGGTACATGTTGGATGCATGTATGTATTTGACATTCTTGGCAACCTTTTGCAAACTCCACACAATCTTTCAACATAGTAGGCCAATATAATCCTTGTCGAAACAACAACCATTTCATTTTATGGCCTACTTGATGTGCCCCAAATGCCCTAGCATGTGTAGTTGAAAGGGCTATGTATGCCCCTGTTTCACTTAGGCATTTTAGTAGTACTCCTTCAGGCGTCTTTTTAAATAACTCATTTCCCATTAGAATATAACTTAGCGCCCTGTACTTTGTTTTTCATTTTTTTGAAGTCATTGGATTTTGCAAATAATCTACTATAGGCTTTCTCCAATCTTGTTCTGTTAGATTGTCTATGAACGAAATTTTGAAGTTTTCTTGGTCAGCGTACCCCATTTTCATTGTTTCCAAATCTGTTGGAGACAACTTGGTTGATGTTACTCTTCCTCTAACTTCAATTTCTTGTTGTAATTTTTCTTTCAAAATTTTATACCCAGATGCAATCTGTGCTAAGTCATTAGTCACTTGATTTTCCAATCTTGGTATATGTCGAATGTTGATCACTTCAAATTTTTTCAACAAACGATTGGCTATTACGAAATACATGATAAGATTTTCTCTTATACATTTATATTCTTTCGTAACTTTCCTTATGATTAACTCTGAGTCTCCCATTATTTCGACTCGAGTTGCCCCCAATTCCAACAAGATTTCAAGGCCTACGTTTAGAGCTTACTACTCAGCCTCATTGTTCGAACAAGAACCTTAGATCTTGTACTTGAATGTTGTTGGAATTTTATTTGGAGAAATAATTATAACTCTTACTCTAGTTCCATCTTTATGACTGGAACCGTCGAAGTATAACTTCCAGGGTTCGATCTCCAAGTAGTTTAATGATTCTTAATTTATTGAGTGATCAACTATAAAGTCTGCTACCAACTTGATCTTTTACAGCCTTGAGAGACATAAAGGTTAATGAATACTCAGTTAATGCAAGTGCCCATTTACCTATTCGACTGTGCAAGATGGGTTTCGACAACATATATTTGAAAACATCAAAATGAGACGAAACATAAACATCAACTAGTTTTATATATTGCTTGAGTTTTGTACATGAGAAGTAAAGACATAAACATAGTTTTTCAACTTCTCTATATCTAGTTTCTGCATCATTTAAAACTCTACTGAGGTAGTAGATGGGTCTTTCGACACCATTTTCATCCTCTTGAGCCAACATGCTCCCTAGGGTTTTATCAGATGCAGCTATGTACAATCTCATACTCCTATTTCTACAAGGAGGTACCAGAACATGTGGCTTGGTGAGGTATCCTTTGATCTTGTCGAAGGCCTCTTATTGTTCTTGTCCTCACTCGAATCCTCCTTTGTTAAGTCGAAGTATTGGTGAGAAGGATTGCGTTTTTCCACTTAAGTTGGATATAAATCTCCTCAGTAAATTTATCTTGCCAAGTAAAGATTACAACTCCTTCTTGCTAGTTGGCGCTTTCGCTTCCAAAATGGATTTGGTCTTGTTCTGGTTTATTTCAATTCCCTTTTTATGGACCACAAATCCTAAAAAGTCCCCTGCTTTGACACAGAAAGCGCACTTTAGAGGATTCATCTTTAGACCATAGCTTCTCATCCTTTCGAAGGACTGTCGAAGGTGGTCTATGTGATTCTTCCCTGAAATAGATTTGACAACAATATCGTCAATATAAATCTGCATAAAAGTTTCAATAAAATCATGGAAGATGGAATTCATTTCCCTTTGATATGTTGCCCCTGCATTTTTAGGCCAAAGGGCATCACTACCCATTCATAAGTACCTAAAGCTCCAGGGCATCGAAATGCTGTTTTCGGCACATCCTCTTCAGCAATGAAAATTTGATTATACCCAGAGTATCCATCAAGCATACTCGTGTATTCAAAGCCAGCGGCAGAATCGACAAGCATTTCCATCACTGGCATTGGATATTCATCTTTGGGTGTTGCAACATTTAAATCTCTAAAATCAATGCATACCCTTAATATACAGTTTTTCTTTATAACAGGTACTATATTTGCAATCCATTCAACATACCTGGTCGTTCGGATGAACTTGCATTTCAGCAGTCTTTTGACTTCTGTCTTGATCTTCGACAAGATCTCTGGTGCAAAACGCCTTGGAGTTTTCTTCACGGCTTTTTTCCAGGATTTATTGGTAGTTGAAGCTCCACCAATCTTCTGTTGATACCAGGAATTTCGTCATAATCCCATGCAAATCAGTCTTTAAACTCCTTCAACCATTGGATTATTTCGACCCCGAGCGCTGGATTTATCTTCACACTGATGTATGTTAGTCTTTTCACCAAACCTTCGCCCAGGTCTATTTCTTCCAGAGGATCTTGTGCTAGCCTTTTAACATTGTCTACCAATGGATCCTTTTCAAAACCCAAAAGCTCATCATCATAGATGGCATCTAGCCTCTGGCTTCTTTCTTCCTCCCTTCTTAAGTCAGGTGGTTCTGGTTTAAAGTCTTTCCCAGGACCTTCTAGAAGAAACACTTGCTCATTGGCTTCGAAAGCCATATATTTAACTTCAGCCTCTAAGGTCGCTATCATTCTACTTTTGGCCACATATGCCGAAATCCTTTGTAAAGCTTGTGATTCAGTCATCATCACTGAATTCACTTCCCCAGCCTGTTGGCCATATGTCATTAACTCCTCCATAGTCAATGTTTGATAAATCGTCTCTGTCCCACTGGAACCCATGGTCAGAGTGTAGGTAGAGGAAGCAAAAGGCATTTGGTGCTGGTGCCAAATCAAAGTCTAGAGGATTGCATGGCCCTATGTGAGTCAGATTTCTATCGAAGTTTGTTCTATCGACATTATTAGCTTCGACCATACAGTAGCTTTGATCTACTTCAATATTCTCAACTATACCATTTGGGCGCCAAATGGTAACACGTTGGTGCATTGATGATGATACTGCTCATATGCCATGTATCCACTCTCTACCTAAGAGTAGATTATAGTTGGGCTTCGCTGAAATGACCATAAACATAGTTGGTCGAAGTATTGTTCCCACCTTGAGGTATAATTGTATCACCCCCATAGTAGTTCCAATACCTCCCCCATAGTTCGATAGAACCATGTTGTGGGGTTTGATATCTTCATCCCCTTTGCCTAGTTTCCTCAGCATACCTTGGGGAATTATATTTATTGTGGCCCCACAATCAACCGAAATTTTGTTGATGGTTGCTTCCCCAACTTTTTCTCTGATGAACAATGGTTTGAGGTGATTCTTCATCACCTCAATGGGGCGTTCTAAGAAAGCATTTTGCTCTTTGACACATCTGTTGTTCATGATGTAATAACAAACTGGCCTATGTTTGACCATCTCCTGTTCGACCTCCTAGTCAGTCTCTTCGACTTCGACTTGGAGGTCGTATTCTCTGGGTAGTATTGACACTACATTCACCATAATATCCAAAGTAGCATCAGATTCAGAATTACCTTCATCATTTGATTCACCTTGTTCTGGCCATACCAATCTTCTAGCAATTGGTTTTCTTTCCAAAGGCTTTCTTTGTTTGCCATTTCCCTCTCTTTGTGCCACATTGGTGCTTGATTCAGGTTGAGACTCCCCTGTAGCCTCTCTTTCGGCTTTTCGCCGTCTTTGATATCTCCTCCACTAGGAGTGCGACATAGGGTTTTTCCCCTTGTAGTTGCTCGACACATGAGCCACTTTGTTTGTTGTTGTAGTTTGGAATTCCTTCATATACGCCAAGGATTATCCTCTTGGCACATCGAATGTTCACCATTTCTCCTCACTAGGCCTTTTTCTGTTTGCTGTTTTCAGCTAAGTGTCCACAAGGACATTTGTTGGAGGCCTGAAAGTTGATGGCCTCTTCACCTAGTTCATTGGTCCCTTCTGATATCCTCTTCTTGGATCATATCGGACCTCAGGATCCATGTTGGATTGGGCATTGGTTCCCCATTTCTCCTTTTCTTCCCTCACACCCTATATGTGTTATGCAACCTTTTTGTCGAAGATGGAGCTGCATCTTGGACACATCATCACTTCAGACTTCTTTTTATGGCATCATTGCAGAAAATCTGCCAGATTCTCATTCTCTTTAGGAAATGCAGTTTTATTGACTTCCTCTTGTTTGATGGCATCTTCTGAAGCCTTCGCCCTAGATACTTTAACCATATTGACTTCTACGTTGCTCTTGGTAGCGAGATTCAGCCTTTGCATTTTGGCTTCTAGGTCCTCTGTCAAACCCATGACGACAACCAAATAAGAACCTGCAGTAGTCCCTTTGTTTGAGCCTTCAGTAGCTCCTTTGTTTGAGCCCTCAGTAGCTCCTTTGTTTGAGCCCTCAGTAGCTCCTTTGTTTAGATCTTCAGTAGCCTTTCTCATCCTTTCGATAGTCTTTCTGGAGATGTTCCCAATGAAACTGCCAAAAATAGGCTTATTGACGAAGTCTTCTGAAACTTTGACCATGTTGATGCCTGGTGGTTCAGCATAGTGGGAATTAGCTTGCAATGGGTTTTCATGGATTTTCGTCAGAGGTTTGTCAACAAACTTGAGTCTGCCTTATTTGATCCCTCCTTGAACGAGATCCCTGAAAATAAAATATTGTGAAGTTTTATGGCCCAAATAATATGATACTTACAAAAACCTCTTTTCTTTCTTTGTTCTAAAGGAGGCATTTTTGCCCCTGGGGGCACTATCATTTGGCCATCTTTAACTAACAAGTCAAATATCTCGTCACATTTTGTGACGTCGAAACTATATGT
Source organism: Vicia faba (assembly GCA_948472305.1). NCBI lineage: Eukaryota > Viridiplantae > Streptophyta > Magnoliopsida > Fabales > Fabaceae > Vicia > Vicia faba. The sequence continues at coordinate 270,856,873 of OX451741.1, read as the reverse complement.
TTTCTTTGGGAATCTATCACTGTTCTTTTCAGGCTCAGTAGGATTCTTCCCATTTGAGGGCATTAGCAATATGCAAGAGTACGGTGGCCCTTGCTTTAATTCTGCTAAATCTATTTTGCTTTCTTCGACAACTATAGGATCACTGGATGTCTCTGGATCGTCATCATCCATTTCGATATAGGCTACCCTTTATCTTCGATGAGTCTTAGTTGCTTTATCTTTTTCAGCTTTAAGACGTTCCACCTGTCGAACTCTATCGGCCAATTGGGCCATATCCCTCAGGTATTGGGTATCTAATTTTTTCCTAATAGAATAATCTAGGTCCCTGCTGCCATTTCGACCAACTCACGCTCAGGCACTTGCGTAAAGCATCTGGCTTTGATCAGTCGAAATCTATTTAGATATTCATCTATTGGCTCAGTGAATCTCCTTTTCACACTAGCCAGTTCTTTCAGACTTATTTTGGTCTGTCCTATGTAAAATTGTTCGTGGAAAAATCTCTCTAATTGATTCCAATTGTGGATCGAATTGGCTGGGAGGGCGGTAAACTAAGTAAAAGCATTTTTAGTTAGGGAACTTTGGAAGTACTTAATCCTAAGGCTCTCGTTATTTGAGATTTCCCCAGCTTCTATCAAATATGTCGCCACATGTTCGACCGTAGATTCTATTGTATCCCCAAAAAATTTGGTGAACTTTGGAACTTTCCACCTAGGGGGTAAATCTGTTTGCAAGATATACTCTAACAATGGGGATGTAAAGTTTGTCCTATGAAAGCCAATGTTCATTCCATTATGTATCATGATTCTTTCGATCATGGCTGTCAGATTATTATATGTTCCATAATTATGGTGTCGAACCTGCTGTATCACTTCGTCAGCATTTTGGTTTTTATTTACCACAATTACATCTTGATCGACATCTCTAGGGATCTGTGGGGGAACTTTGGGTATTTTGACCCTAGGTTGTTCGATCTCCATTCCATGGTTCACTCCAACTGGCTGTAGATTTTGGTTAATGGTCACATCTTCCTCTAAGACTATACCCTGATTCCCTCTTATTGGCGCTCTCTGGGGTTGTCGAATAGGTTGGGGAACCCCAAAAAATTCAGCCATGTGCGTCATTTGAGCTGTCATTTACTGATTCGACTAGGTGGTATTTTGTATTAGAGGGTTCAGCACTGTACTCAAAGTTTATGCTAACATTTGTACCATATCATGGTTACTTTCGTCCATTTTTTGCCTCAAAATTGCCGTAGAAGCATTTGTGAGGCTTGGTATTGCATGGGATGCCCCTCCTAAGAGTTGGTTTCTACCCAAATTCGCCATACTGGTTCCAGATCCTTGTAATGGCGAAGATGCACTCACCAAAGGTTCTAAAAATATGGACGCAACGTTCATAAGACTATCCATTTCAGTAGTTGGCATGCCATAAGGCTGGTCTCGACCCATCCAGGATGTCGAAAATCCTGGGGGAACATAGGGTCGAGATCCTGGATTTACCCTTGGTGGGGGTGTTCCTAATGGACCTCTGGGACCTACATATAAAAGTATTGGTCCCGTTTGTGCTACTGTCAACGTTGGCACCGAACCAACGGTTGATGGGATAGTTTCACTAACGGTTGGTATAACTGCTATTTCCACAACAATTGATGGATGTATTTCTCCATTACTTGGCTGATTAGCCATTTCACTATTTCTTCTCCTAATTATACACTCGTTGGTGGTTAATTTACCACTTCTTAATAACATACAACACTTTTTAAAAGAAAATAAATTATGTAAAGCATTTATGTTAATATAAACAAGCAACGTCCCACCAGGTGTACCAATTTGTTTACCGTGAAATTGGTAAACAATCGTAGATCTTCCAAAAAGGGTAATTTTTTGTTACTTGCAGGATCAATCAGATTGATCCTAGGACATATGCTAAATATTTGTGTTGTTTTGATAAAAATGATAATTTTAATAAAGAACGTGTTCGACTGAGAAAGGTGGAGGTTAGAGGTATACGAAAGCTTGATAAAAGTGCAAGTAAAAGTAAGTAGAAGGGGGTTGAGAAGAGTTTAAGTGTAGAAGTCTGGTAAAAAGTGCAAGTAAAATGCAAGGGAAAGTAAACTTTGCAAGTAAGATAAAAGGAATGTAAGCAAGAACGACAAGGAATGTAAAAAGGAATGTAAAAGACTTTGATTATAAAATATGGTGTTTCAAACGTATATTCTCAGTATTCTTTCTCACGCAGCAGGTACTCGAAAAGTATTGAGTGACTTACACAATTGGTTGAACACACGGAAAATTTACATAAACTTCCTATATTTATACTAGTAAAGGTAACTGCTAGACGGTTACTTCGATCTAGGATTAGGACAAGTGTCCTTTGCATGTTCTTCGATCTCTAACTTCATGCCACGTTTCTTTCTTCAACTGCCAAGTGAACTGCTTTTCCCTCTTTTATTCAAATTCGAATTCAAATTGTTGTTGATATGAACGCTTCTAGGCCGAAGTCTCTTACAAGATCAAAGCCTCTACGTTAGAGACCATTTCTAACTTAGAGAGTTCTCTAAGTGTTTTCTCCTCTTTAACAAGGATGACTTCGATAGGCCTTTTTAAAGGCTCTCAATTCGAAGTATCTGCAAATTAAACTATGTTTCCAAATCGAAGGGTCATTAATTTAGATTTCTTAAATCCCTTAGATTTCTTCAATCTATTTTTAACCAATAAGGCCAATGTGTTTGGGTGTCGAATTTAGGAGCTAACAAGATTATACTGTCATCTGGTCGGGTCCAGGCTTCAGTGACTTGAACTGTTATCTGGTCGGGTCTAGGCTTTAGTGATTTGAAGAAATTAAGTTGTTATCTGGTCGGGTCCAGGCTTTAGTGATTTGTAGATTATACTGTCATCTGGTCGGGTCCAGGTTTCTTAGTAATTGACAGAGTAAACTGCTAACTGGTTGGATTCCTGGCTTCGCAGTAACTTATACTGTTATTTGGTTGGATTCCAGGATCCACAGTGTCTTGAATTGTAGATTGACTGTTATCCGGTCGGATTCTGGGCTTCAGCAATGATTTTAACTGCTATCTGGTCGGGTCCAGGCTTCACAGTGTTGTAAACTGCTATTTGGTCGGATTCCAGGCTTCATAGTAAATTGTATTTGATGTTAACTGCTATCTGGTTGAACTCCAGGCTTCACAGTGATTGATGAGCTGTTACTTCAGATAGTTGCCTTGTCTTGTTTCAGGAATTAATATGGAACTTGTTGAAAGTTGATGATGACATTTGTCTGTTTGCAAACTTTCCTGAAAAGGTAAAGAATTAGCTGTATGCAATGTCATGATGCATGACACACATTGTGTAATGATGTTCTCAAAATAAATGAGATTATGCTGTATGTATTTGGTATGCATATGATATGATGTTTGTAAAATGATGTATGAGTGCAATATATGAATTTATCAGTCATTCTTTGTAGCATTGTTTAATCGAGGGAAAATAAATCCCTGACTGCTGCTGGGGATGAAGAATGTGATTCTTCATTATTTGTTGAAGTTGAATTGTTGGGAAATAGATTTCTGTGGCTAGAGAAATAAACTCTACTGGGGAAAGAAAACTCCGTAAACTGCTTGAGGATTTTTATGAATCCCTATAGGGGAATCCAAGAAGTTTATGAACCATGTTGTGGAATTCTTCAAGATGCTAGGGAGATGATTGGAGACTCTGGCTCTGCAGGGGATATCGGAACCTCTGACATCATTAGGTTGTATGCTGAAGATATGGCAGTGACTTCACAGGAGGACATCTTTGTCTCTGTACCTATTGTGGGATGTATTTGCGGGGATTTGCAAATGGCTTTTTAGACATTGTCCTGTTTCTTAAAGCCATTAGTAACTGTCTTTCTATTTTTTATGAGCGTATTTGTAAATGATGATTATATTCAAATGCATATGTTGAAAATAATCACTGGACGTTTTTGCAAAACAAAACAGAAAAATAAAAACAAATAATTTATGCACTTTCAAAGAGATATCTTTTGTATTAATTTGAAGAAGCCTGCCTATAACAAATATTTTTGTACAAGGAGACAGGCATCCTAATAAGAGAATGTCGTCGTAAGAATGAAAACTATACAAAGTAGTATACAAAGAAAAACAACTATGTGAAATGATCCCATTGGGTTCTCATTCTACTATTGCCTTTATATCTTTGAGCGTCTCATCACTTTGCTGCTTGACCAAAGCTAATAGAATTGATTAGTACCATTTGAATTTGAGACTTGATATTGAAGTCTGTCTGTGAGGTGATCCAACGGAACATAATTGTACGCTTTTAACCGCTAACTTTTTCCTGGACCGCCCTTTCGGGTTTTTAGTCCACCCGGATACTCTTTTTTTCCCAAGCCACCTTTTCAGGTTTTCGACTTGCCGGGTGTACATATTTTTTCATATATATAGCCCTAACTTTTTCCCGAACCCTTTTGGTTCGCCGGGATGCCCTTATTTTTTACTAGGCCAGTCAACCTAGTGGGTCTCTGTTTATGCGTAGTATCTTTTAACTATGTCCATGTTTACAGGATACGGAAGGTCATCACCGTCCATAGTGGTTAATATCATGGCTCCACCAGAAAATATGTTCTTGATCACAAATGTCCTTCGTATGTGGGAGTCCATTTTCCCCCGGGATCACCTTGTGGTAGGATAATACGCTTGATTACTAGGTTGCTAACTTGATATTCCTGACATCTAACCTTCTTGTTAAAAGAGTTGATCATACGTTTCTGGTACATTTGACCAGGACAAACAACCGCGAGCTTTTGTCGTCAATCAGGTTCAATTGGTCAGGTCGAGTCTGAACCCATTCATCTTCATTCAAACCCACACCCTTCATGATTCTCAAGGAAGGGATCTGGACTTCGATGGGTAGGACAACTTCCATACTGTATACAAGAGAGAAAGGAGTTTCCCCTGTTGACGTGCATACTAAGGTACAGTAACCATGAAGAGCGAATGGTAACATCTCGTGCCAGTCTTTGTATGTCACCGTCATCATCTGTATGATATTCTTGATGTTTTTATTGGCGGCCTCTACAATGCCATTCATCTTCGGCCGGTAAGGAGAAGAGTTATGATGCTGAATCTTGAATTGTATGAGAGCTCGGTGATCATAGTATTATTGAGATTGGTACCATTATCTGTGATGATTCTTTCTAGAACACCATACCGACATATGAGGTTATGTCTGATAAACCGGGCCATGATGTTCTTGGTAACAAAAGTAAATGAGGCTGCCTCGACCCACTTTGTGAAGTAATCAATGGCAACCAGGATGAAGTGGTGCCCATTAGAAGCGGTAGGTATAATCTCTTTGATCATATCAATTCCCCACATTGCGAAAGGCCAGGGAGCAGTCAAGACGTTCAAGGGAACCAGAGGCACATGTACTCTATCAGCATATATCTGGCACTCGTGACAAGTTCGGGAATGCTGATAACAGTCTGCTTCCATAGTGAACCAGTAGTACCCTGCCCTCAGAATCTTCTTAGCCATTGTGTGCCCACTAGAATGGGTGCCAAAGGTACCTTCGTGCATATCTTTTTCACTATTGTCTACACACCGAAACAAAGTAGAATCGTTGTTGTGCTTGTAGAGGATTCTGTTACTGAGGAAAAACTTGACAGAGAACCTTCTTAGGACTTTCTTATCATTAACAGAAGCTCCCTCACGATAATCTTGGGCTTCGAGGTATCTTTTCACTTCGTGGAACCAAGGTTACCAAGGTTTGTCCATTACTTCTTCAGTATCAACCTCATAACAGTATGGTGGTTCGTCCAATCTCTCAATAGTGATATGAAGAGATTCATTTTCCCATCTAACTTTAAGCATGGATGACATGATAGCTTACGCGTCCGCTAATTGATTTTCTTCTCATGGAAAATGCTCAAAGGTAACTTCTTCAAAGTGTGGGATCAATGTCAACACATGCTCTCGGTAAGGGATGCGATTAGGATGCTTCGTGTCCCATTCACCTCTTATTTGACTGATTACCAGGGCTGAGTCTCCAAATACACTTAAGAATTTGATTCTCAAGTCGATAGCAGCTTTGAGACCCATAATGCATGCTTCATATTCAGCCATATTGTTGGTACAGCTGAAACATAGTCTGGCAGTGAAAGGAGTATGACATCCTTCAGGAGATATGATCACAACACCGATGCCATTTCCAAGTGTGTTGGAAGCTCCATCAAAAAACATAGTCCATCGGGAACCTTTTTCAGGTCCTTCATCCGGTCCAGATTCTTCACAATCAGTCAGTAACATGATGTTCTCGTCTAGGAACTCGAAATTCATGGATTGATAGTCATCCATAGCCTGATGAGCCAAATGATCCGCTAGTACACTTCCTTTTATTTCTTTTTGGGTAGTGTATTAAATGTCATATTTGGTCAGGATCATTTGCCCTCTTGCTATTCTTCCATAGAGAGCGGGCTTCTCAAATATGTATTTGATAGGATCCATTTTAGATATCAATAAAGTGGTGTGGGTCAACATATACTGTCTTAGTCGGCGAGAAGCCCATGCCAAAGCGCAACAAGTTTTCTCGAGCCGTAAGTATCTTGTTTCACAGTCGGTAAACTTTTTGCTAAGGTAGTATATTGCATGCTCTTTTCGACCAGACTCGTCATGCTGCCCTAGCACACACCCCGTTAAATTTTCTAATACTGTTAAGTACATGATCAGAGGCCTTCCTTCAACCGGAGGCATCAAAATTGGAGGTTCTTGAAGATACTCCTTGATTCTGTCAAAGGCAGTCTGGCAGTCGTCATTCCACTTCACTATTTGTTCTTTCTTTAGTAATTTGAAGATTGGTCCACAAGTAGTGGTTAGGTGGGAAATGAATCTGGCAATGTAGTTTAGACATCCCAAGAATCTCCTAACTTCCTTCCCGGTGCAAAGAGTTAGCATTTCTTGAATAGCTTTAACCTTCGCAGGATCTACTTCGATACCTCTGCTGCTGACAATGAAACCTTGGAGCTTACCAAATCTTACACCAAAGGTGCACTTGTTCGGATTCAGTCTTAACTTGTACTTCCTCAGTCTTTCAAATAGTTTCTGCAAGTGATCTAAATGCTCTTCTTCAGTATGAGGCCTGGCTATCATATTGTCGATGTATACCTCTATCTCGTGATGGATCATATCATGAAACAAGGCCACCATAGCATGCTAATAGGTTGCCCCAACGTTTTTCAACCCAAATGGCATAACTTTGTAGTAGAAGGTGCCCCATTGTGTGACGAAATTTGTCTTCTCCATATCTTTAGGTGCCATTTTAATCTGATTATACCTAGAGAAACCATCCATGAAGGAGAATATCTTATGTTGTGTAGTGTTGTCAACCAGAACATCAATATGGGGAAGCGAAAAGTCATCCTTGGGGCTCGCCCTATTCAAATCTCTGTAATCCACACACATACGCACCTTGCCGTCCTTTTTAGGTACCGGTACCACGTTTGCAACCATTGTGGATAAAAAGTAACAGCTAAGAACCCGGTGTTAAACTGTTTCATAAATTTGGCCTTGATTTTTTTGGACATCTCAGGGCGCATACGGCGAACCTTTTGCTTCACTGGAGGACAGTCTTCTTTCATTGGTAGACGATGAACCACAATATCAGTGTCCAACCCCGACATGTCTTCGTATGACCAGGCAAAGATCTCAATGTAGTCATGTAACATCTGGATTAACCGCTCTTTGACACTATGCTCCAAGTTGGCACCTATCTTGACTTCCTTTTTATCCTCTTCAGTACCCAAATTTACCGTCTCGATTGGCTCTTCATGAGGATGTATTGCTCTTTCCTCCTGTTGTAACAGTCTAGCAAGTTCTCTTGGTACTTCACAATCTTCCTCACCTTCGTCCCCGACTTGATAGAATGGATTTTCAAAGTCATAACTTGCAATAGCAGAATCGTTATCAATGAGATCCATAGTGGATGTGGATCTGCAATTTGATATATGGGTGTATGTAAGAGGGCATAGCTATTTGATAAAGTAAAAGCAAAAAAGAAAGATAAAGAGCGCAAAATTTGTATGCAAAACGTCCAATGGTTTATTTATGACATATGAAAGTAAAATGATAACCCTTACAAATAAACCATTGTGCCTCGAGTAAGACACAAGGCTTTAGAGCTTAAATTGTTCAAATATTACATATAAAAAAAACAAAAATACAATTACTCTTGGATGAAAGTAATGGGAACAAAGTATCTAGCCGTCCAATTGTTGAGTCTAACGTTGGTAGTTGGGAAGATCCAATTGTCCAGGTCACAGTCACTGTCAGCGTCTTCTACTACATTGACTCCATGGTTGCTGATGCATAGTGGTGGTCCTCCGGCGCGAGCACGACGAATGGATTTTTGAGCTCCTTCTTCAATTACATCCCTAGCATCTTTTAGAGAAGCCATCTTCAGTGGAGGTCTAGTAATCTATGGAATAACAGTGGCAACTTTGGTAACAACAATTGTATGAGGAACCTCTTCAAAATTCTGGCAGGGGGTCTCGATGAACTCGCCTTCCATCTCGACATATCAAAAAGAGTTTAGATGGCTCACCATATACTCTTGTTCGCCATGTAATGTAACAATCTTTCCATTAACCGGATACTTTAACATCTGATGTAAGGTGGAAGTGATAGCACCGGCCCCATGAATCCAAGGGCGTCCCAACAAACAAGAGTAAGACGGGCGAATGTCCATCACATAGAAAGTGGAGCTAAAAGTTTGGGAACCGACTTTAGTAGGAATGCCCACCTCCCTATGTACCATTCTCTTGGAACCATCAAAAGCTCTGACCACAATATTACTGGGCTTCAAAGTTAGTTCTTTATAGTCCAACCTGTCTAAAGCACCCTTGGGTAGAACATTTAGCGACGAACCCGTATCAACTAGAACATGAGCCAGTGTAGTGCCCCTGCACTCAATAGAGACATGCATGGCATAATTATGTTTTCTTCCTTTAGACGTCAATTCAACATCGGAGAAACCAAGTCCATTGTCAGCAGTCAGACTAGCAACACAGTTGTCGAATTGGTCGGCAAAAGTCTCTTGTGGCACATGAGCAGACTTCAGGAACTTGACCAATGCCTTAGCATGGGCTTCTGAGCATAATAACAAGGCCGACATTGAAATTTTTTAAGGTTGTCTTCCCCAATTATTCCACAACATTATAGTCACTTTTCCATATGATTTTCAAAATTTCCTCCATTTACCGTTTGGAGGCTTCAAGAATGGCTTCTTTGGGTGCCTTTGTCCGGGCAGGCTCGATCAATACTTCTTTGCCTCGAGTCTCAGCCGACTCAGTAGCAGGAATAATAATAGGAGTATTAGTAGGAATAACTGAAGGAGTGGCAACAGTCTTTGGAGATATTTCAGGAGAGAAAATCCTTCCGCTTTTGGTAATTTTACTGGTCCTAACAATGTTGTCGATGTTAGGATCAATATCTTCGGTAACTTCATTCTTAATGTCCAGGAGGTCCTGCTTGACGCCATGATAATAAACGTCAGCTCCATAGTTCCAAGGAACAACTTTGTCGGAGGAATATGGTATGGGCCCTGGAAAAGTGATAATTAAAGGAACAACCTTAGGAGTGGATGTAATCCTGACAGGTCTTTTGGAGGAGACCTTGGGAGGATTGTCAGAAATGTTAATAATGGACACATCTTCACATCTTGCATCTTCACATAGACCTTTCATAGAGGGAGTCTTCTTAAACAGAATTTCCTTGTTGTTCATCAGGTGTTGGACACCTATCTTCAACAACAAACAACTATTGGGCAGAGACACACACAAGTGGCAACCTTCACCACAGCCCAGAAGTAAACTGGCTTTTAAGAGATTCTTCTTAACAATCGACAGAGGGTGTTAGTTGGAAATTTTGATTATACAAGTTTTAAGGCTTTTTGATCGAAGAAAGAGTTATTCTGGAAATTCGATTATACAAGTTTTAAGGCTTTTTGATCGAAGAAAGAGTTGTTCGAGGGAAAGTATAAGAAGGTTTTTATGGAATCTTCGATGGATGAAGAACTAGTAAAGAATTTTACTATATTGAACCATTCACTACGCCAAAAACTGCTTTTTGCAGCGCCTCTACTAAAGCGCTTATTGAAAAAGCGCTGCCATAGCCTTCACAAAAAACAAAATTAAAAAAAGGGAAACCTACGAAGGCGCTTTTTTAAAAGCGCTGGCATAGGTGGGGGATACGAAAGCGCTTTTTTAAAAGCGCTCGCATAGGTGGGGGATATGAAGGCGCTTTTTAAAAAGCGCTGGCATAGGTGGGGGATACGAAAGCGCTTTTTTAAAAGCGCTGGCATAGCCTTCACAAAAAACAAAATTAAAAAAAAGGGAAACCTACGAAGGCGCTTTTTTAAAAGCGCTGGCATAGGTGGGGGATACGAAAGCGCTTTTTTAAAAGCGCTGGCATAGGTGGGGGATATGAAGGCGCTTTTTAAAAAGCGCTGGCATAGGTGGGGGATACGAAAGCGCTTTTTTAAAAGCGTTGGCATAGGTGGGGGATATGAAGGCGCTTTTTAAAAAGCGCTGGCATAGGTGGCATCAGTGCTAACACAAACCCTTCGCAACCTTTCCTCCGAATCGAAACCCATTTCAGGTAAGAAGAATCCTTTCATTCCTCATCGTATCTCATTGCAATCCTAATTTCTTCAACAAATTGTATAATTTCCAGTAAATCGAAGAGTTCAAAGGAGAAAATCGCTTCAAGGTTTGATTGTCATACTCATACTGTTTCTTTTCCATGTTCACTTCAAGGTTTGTATCTCATTTCATTTCTTTTCCATTTTTTTCTCTTATGCTTCTGTAGACACTAGATATTGTTGCGGATAATCCAGATAAGTTTAGAGTTGTCGCGCTTGCAGCTGGTTCAAACATTGCTCTTCTTGTAGATCAGGTAAATACTTTCACTTCAACCATGTAATGAAACTCTGGATTGGTTTGTTTCTTTTTTGCTGACCAGAATAGTTTCTTATGTTTTTCCTGATTGGAAAAAAACTAATCTCTCGGTATTTATGTTGCACAGGTTAAAAGATTTAAGCCACAGCTTGTAGCTGTTAGAAATGAGTCTCTAATTGCTGAACTTGAAGAGGCATTGAAAGATGTTGAACAAAAACCTGAGATCATCCCTGGAGAGCAAGGAATCATTGAGGTGGATATCTGGTTTGTTCATGTGATGAAATTTGGTTTAGAATATCAATGTTGTGTTTCATAAGCTATTGCTTGTATATTCTCAGGTTGCACGTCACCCAGATGCCGTAACCGTAGTCACGGGAATAGTAGGCTGTGCAGGACTAAAGGTAGACTATTTTCCCTTTTCCCGGCTCTTTTTGTAACTGCTCTATTTGCTATGCGACAAAAAACTCTTATGTGTGTATGCATCTACACGTTTTTTCAAATTAACTTCATTAATCGTATCCGACAAATTGTGAAGTAAAGAATGTCATAATATATTGCTTTTAATGGCACATACTGCATGAACCTTTGGGACAAACTCAATCAGTTAAATACACATTCAAGGAGTAATTTAACCGCAAAATGAAGGTTTTGGGATCATGGATGTGATTTTCATGATTTCATCTCTCCAATTAGTGTACTATTATGAGTTTGACTGATATGATATCTTTTAAGAACTGGTTTGAGTATTTATTTATTGGTGTCAAAAACCATTATCAGACAATATATATTACATTGCTGAAGTTCCTCTCATTATTTTATTAGCCAACAGTTGCAGCCATAGAAGCTGGAAAAGACATAGCTTTGGCCAATAAAGAGACACTCATTGCTGGAGGTCCTTTTGTCCTTCCTCTTGCTCGGAAGCATAACGTAAAAATACTTCCTGCTGATTCCGAACATTCTGCCATTTTTCAGGTACAACATCACATACTTTATCAAATAAGTTGTGTTTGCAACAAGAGTTGCTCATAATCATTGGTCTGCTATCACCTTCCTCTAAAAAGACATATTTTATATATGAATATAGTACCTTCAGTTTAGGCTTGGAATCAACTAGTTTTGACCCTTGAGATAGAATCTAATTCCTAGTGTCAAAATCTTTTAGACATTCTTTAATTTCTTTCTCTTCTTCATTCAAAACATTAAGGGTGTATAGCAGAGCTATTTCTAATGAGGTATCAGTATGCAATTGGAGTTCTTTAATTTATTATCACTTATTAAAACTAAGGACACCACATAAATCGCAATTGGAGTTCATTGCACCAAAGCTAGTAAAATTGATATATTGGTCAACATTTTGTTCTTTCTTCATTAGAATAGTACTGAGATTCCTAGTCAGATACGCCAAGACATATGCTCAACCATATCATACCAATCTATTCTCTGCTGAAAATTGAACATCAAATAACCTCTGTCTAGCCTTCATTGCCTGCATTAGTAAAAAGAAGTGATTAGAGAAAGTTTTATCAGAATTTGCTACTCTATGTTACTGTCCTTTAAATTGAGAAACAGGCACAGTAAATTTGAAATTTGGAATTTCAAGACAAAGTTTTAAATAGCATACCAGTTGCTCCCATTTTATACAACTTGTTATGATGGAAAGAAGGACACATTGAACGAAAGCACCGACTTCACTAGTTAGTAATTAGTTATGAGTTGTTTAGCACATGCTTAAGGTGAGGCAAGAATAACTATGAATTTGATTACCTGATATGTTGAATTTCTTTACAGGTAATTAATTATTATTTTGCTATAGTTGCGTGACTAATTAGTTGCTATAGTCAAACCATGGATAAAAAATGGATGACTGCCAATCGATTGTCGAAAGAGTATGAGGATGGGGTATCAGAATTCGTTAAGTTTGCCGTTGCGCACGCCAGAGAACCCAATGGAATGATATGTCCTTGCTTGAGATGCTGTTATGGGAGACGGGTTGACGCGGTTCAGTTGGAATCGCATTTACTGATGCATGGAATTGATAGAAGTTATGCATGTTGGAATTTGCATGGTGAGAAAAGTAGCGGGAATGTTGAATCGAGTTATAATACGACGTATGCTTCAAATGAGGATTTCGCAGACGCATACGATTATGATCGAGTCGAAGAGATTGCAGAAGCGCTTGAAGAAGATCTTGAGGATTGTCCCAAAATGTTCGAGAGGTTGGTAAGCGATGCAGAGAAACCGTTGTATGATGGTTGTACAAAATTCACAAGATTGTCTGCGGTGTTAAAGTTGTACAACTTAAAGGCGGACAACGGATGGTCGGATAAAAGTTTCACACAGTTATTAGCCCTCGTGAAAGAAATGCTACCAGAGGATAATGTTCTTCCCAATCGAACGTATGAGGCCAAAAAGATGTTGTCCTCTATTGGCATGAGCTATGAAAAGATACATGCATGTCCAAAAGATTGCGTTTTATTTCGAAACGAGTACGCAGTGTTAAATGAGTGTCCTAAATGCGGTGCCCCTCGATATAAGGAAAAGTTGTCTCCGGAAAAGGTGTTATGGTATTTTCCTATAATTCCGAGATTTAGGCGCATGTATCGTAGTGAGACCGATTCAAGACACTTGACTTGGCATGCAGATGAAAGAATTATTGATGGGAAGTTGCGAAATCCGGCAGACTCACCACAGTGGACGAAAGTTGATATTGATTATCCTGAATTTGGAAAAGAAGCAAGAAATCTTCGCTTGTCGTTGTCTACTGATGGAATGAACCCGCATGGTATTCAAAGTATCTCGCATAGCACCTGGCCTGTGATTCTTATGATATATAACCTACCTCCGTGGCTATGTATGAAGCGTAAGTACATGATGCTATCTATGTTAATTTCTGGGCCCAAACAACCAGGGAATGACATAGACGTGTACTTGGCACCCTTAGTCGAAGATTTGAAGTTTTTGTGGGAGACCGGTGTGGAGGTTTACGATGGGTATAGGAAAGAAAGTTTCAACTTGAGGGCAATGTTGTTTGGAACAATTAATGATTTTCCGGCGTACGGAAATCTATCAGGGTACAGCATTAAGGGTCAAAAAGCGTGTCCTGTTTGTGAAGATGAAACCGATACGATGCGATTGAACTTTTGTCAGAAGAATGTTTTTCTCGGTCATCGTAGATTCTTAAATTCTAATCATCACTATCGTGGGTGGAGAAAGGCATTCAATGGAGAGGCAGAACACGGTAGAGCTCCACATATGTTGACAGGTGATCAGATTTTTGAAAAGGTGAAAGATGTGAGTACTGAGTTTGGCAAGCCTTTTGCACATAGACTTGTCACGAGTGGGTGGAAGAAGAGGTCGATTTTTTTTGAACTTCCATATTGGAAGTCGTTGTACGTAAGACATTTCCTCGATGTTATGCATATTGAAAAAAATGTATTTGATAGTGTTATTGGTACGTTACTCAATATACAAGGAAAGTCTAAGGATGGCATTAACATAAGGAAGGACATGTTAAACATGGGAATTAGAACTGAATTGGCACCCGTGACGAAAGGAAGACGCACATATCTACCACCTGCTGTTTACACTCTATCTAGAAAGGAGAAGAAAATATTGTGTAAGTTCCTCAGTGAAGTTAAAGTTCCAGAAGGCTACTCATCAGATATTAGAAGACTTGTGTCAATGAAAGACCTAAAGTTAAAGAGTTTAAAGACTCATGATTGCCATGTTATAATGGAACATTTTCTACCAATAGGTATACGTTCTATTCTGCCAGAAAAAGTAAGGAGCGCAATAACTAAGTTGTGTTTTTTCTTCAAGTCAATTTGCAGCAAGGTGATCGATCCTGCGATCTTACCAACATTGCAAAAAGAGGTGGTTGTTACTTTATGTGAGCTTGAAATGTATTTTCCTCCCTCGTTTTTTGACATAATGGTTCATCTAGTCGTTCATCTTGTCAAAGAGACACAGTTGTGCGGACCAGCTTATATGAGATGGATGTACCCTGCTGAACGTTATATGAAAATTTTAAAAGGGTACGTGAAAAACCGAAGTCGGCCGGAGGGTTGTATTGCGGAACGATACATTGTTGAAGAAGCGGTTGAGTTTTGCACTGAATATCTGTCAAATGTTCAATCAATTGGACTCCCCAAATCTCATATTGTCGAGAAAAAAGAAGGAAAAAGACTAATTGGAAATAAAGTTGTGACAGTGTCAATGGTCGAACGGGATCAGGTGCATTTGTATGTTCTGCACAATGAGATTGAGGTTGAGCCGTATGCTGAAATGCACAAGGGTGTTCTTCGAGGTTTAAATCTGAATAGAAATGAGAATTGGATAGTACGAGAGCACAATCGAAGTTTCATACCATGGTTTAAGGAACAAATTTATTCAAAGTATCGTTCGGATCCTGCTTCAGTAACAGAAAGGTTGAGATGTTTAGCATATGGTCCAAGTATGATTGTGTTTTCTTATAGCGCATACGCAATTAATGGATACACATTTTATACCAAAGAACAGGATGATAAAAGTACTATGCAGAATAGTGGTGTTACCTTGGTAGCTGAAGCGATGCACATATCAAGTGCGAATGACTTAAACCCGAAATTTGCAAATCTGTCATATTTTGGGGTTATCGAGCGCATTTTGTTGTTTGATTACGGGAAGTTTCAGATTCCTGTATTTGATTGCAAGTGGGTTGAAAATAATAATGGCGTACGAATGGATAAGTCAAGATTTTTGCAAGTGGATCTCAATAGGGTGGGGTGCAAAGATGAACCTTTTATTCTAGCCTCTCAGGCTAAACAAGTGTTCTATGTCAATGATCCGACAAGTACGAAATGGTCTATAGTGCTTTTGTCTAACAAAGTAATTGATGAAAACATTGGAGATCAAGGTGATATTGGCGTTGGCATTGAATCTTGTACAAGAAACGATCAAAATGAGAATGAACCTTGTACTAGAGATGATCATAATGAGGGTATTTGGATCAATCCAACCATCCGAGTTGTTAACAGAAGCGTAAAATATATTGCTACCAAGAAAAGAAAGAGACGTTAGTGAAAAAGGTATTATTATAATTATAGCCTAATATTGTAAGTAATATGTGAATAATGTTTTGAATTTTTGGCATATCTTTTGAACCGTTTTTGAATTTTATAGCCTAATATTGTAAGTAATATGTGAATAATGTTTTGAAATATGTGAACATTGGTTTTTTAGCATTTTATTCAATTTTGAGTTCCTTTAGTGCTATTCATATCTTTTTCGACTATCCATTTTCATGTAGTGTACTAATGTGCTTGTTTGACTTTTGTTACAGGTCTAATGGCTAGCAATGAAGAAAACCCGCAAGGAAACCAACAAGAAAACCCACCAGGAAACCAACAAGATCATGAAAACTCACAAGAATCAAATCATGCAGCGGATGATAATTCAGCAAATGATGTTGCACGAGGCATCACCATAATGCGCGAAATCATTCGTGCTAGAGATAAGGGAGTGATATATAATGTAGATTGGAATCATTCAAATCAAGTAGTTGGGGTTAATGCTTCAAAATTCACAAGCTACGTTGGTACACTTGTTCGTATGCATGTACCAATCTCCATATCTAGATGGAATGAGAAACAATGTGAAGCATTGAAGCAAGGAAAAGAAATGTTTTGGGAAGATGTTAAGGTATGTATGTTATATGGTTTATATGGTTATATGTTTATAAGTTTATAAGTTTATATGGTGTATATGGTTTTTAAACTACTTATATGTTTATATGGTTTATATGGTTTTTAAATTACTTATATGTTTATATGGTTTATACGCATCGGTCTTTTAACGTTCCAGATGAGCGTAAAGGCTTCGTACTTGGGTTGGCCGGGAAAAGATTTAGAGGGTGGAAAAATCTGTTGACGAACACCTATCTTAAGGATGACAAAGGAAAGTGGCTGGAAGAGTTCCCGGCCGGAAGGCCAGAAAAGTATAATCTTTTCATTAAACAAGAAGATTGGACTGAGTTTATTAGACAAAGAGATGACGAATTCCGGCAAAAGAGTGCCAAAAATAGTGAGAGAGCATCAAAGCCCGCGTATCCATACAAAAAAGGGCGTTTGGGATACGCGCGCTTAGAGGAAAAAATTGTAAGTAATAAATAGAAATGATATGTTCTTATTAATTGTCTAAATGTGTTGTATTTGACGATCTAACCGTTTGTTTCTATGCATAGTTAGAGGAGACGAAAAGTGATGAAACCTCACTTCCAGCACATTTGCTGTGGAAGGAAGCCCGTGTGGGCAAGAATCAAGCTGTTGATCCAAGTGTTCTAAGAATTTATGATGAATGCGTAAGTATAACATTGTGTCTTTAATTAAATCAAATTTTTATGACTATTTAATTGATTTTTTTATCTCCATTATTTTCAGGAGACATTGTCACAAACGGAGTCCACCGGTGACGACCAGGATACGAGGAGCGTACTTAGTAAAGCACTGAATGTTCCTGAGTATTCCGGTCGGGTGAGGGGTAAAGGTCATGGTGTGACTCCAACCTCTTTCTACCAGCATCATCGGAAAAGATATCCTACCAATGCAGAAGTGATGAATGTACTTATGGAATTACAAGCAAAAGTCAATGCATTGGAAAGAGATAAAGAGGTATTAATGAGGGAAAAGGGCAATGCGGCAATGGCGAAAGAAACTAGTGACAACGCTAGTATCAACCGTCAGAATAAATTTCCTGAGGTAATTATAAATATATTGATAAGTCTCTATTGTTCAAGTTTCTCATTTTTATTCCACCTCTTTCTATTATTGAATTAAAAGTAATATGTATGCATATTGGTTTAGGGCATTTCATCTTGCCAACTATACGTAATGGCATCAGATTATCACCTTGTTGGCAAGGGAAAAGTGTACAACACTTTGGGAGATTTAATTCATAATACACCGATCCCGGCTGGACACCTGAGAGTATCAGTAGATTATCCTATTGATCCCGATGCGTTGGTACCGGTACCTGACGTGGCCTTGGATATAAGATCCGTGCGAGATGCAGTAGGGTCGTTTGTTGCATGGCCCTTGGACCTCATTTTCATTGATGATGAGGTATGTTTAAAACCGTTAATATGAATCATTTAGATTTCAAATGTCAATTCTGAACCGTTAAGTTAATTATTTTTTAATATTAGCCTCCTACAAAACCCGCTAATAAGGGTAAGGAGATTTTGCAGCAAGGCGGCGAGTCTATGGCATCAATTCCAGAGGTACACTTAAATTGTTTATTATATGATATGAATTTAAAACTGAACGATTTTATAATTTACCTAAGTTATATGATTGTTAGGTATCTGCGAAAGTGTCACAACAAGTGACCCAGCCTGTTCGTAGCAGACCACCCCCGAAAAAGTCAATGCATAAGGGGGGAAGAGGCGGGGGAAGAGGCGTTTTTGTACCTCGATATCGGAATACACTTGGAGTACTTTTGGAAACCTCAGATTTGAAGTCAGGTGGTATTCGTCGAATCCTTATGGATGCAGATATCTTTGGTCTTGACTGCGAGGAAACGATAGGAATGGACGAAATGACTGAGATTATGACGCATGGTGAATTAGGCATCGGCAATGTTCACGCATACATCCGATATTCCGATAAATATATCATTTAATTAGTTGAACAATTTATTTACACATTTCAATGAAAATAGTCTAATGTTTATATGTTTTTATTTAAGGTTGTTGTACGATAAAAAAATGCGCGAGACTGTATTGGCAAGACGCTTCCATTTCTTGTCTGCCCATATTGTCAGCGGAGCGACAATTGTCAGGGAACCGGGTTCAGTTAGGGAGTACTTAGTGAATCGATACACGACCTACGTCGGCAACCCAGATAGCTTGTTTATTTTGCCGTATAACACTGTTCCAGTGGGGTGAGTTTTTCATTTATTCTAATATATCTTTGTTTATTTTGCGTAGAAACTTTTCTTCTAAACTGTTGCTTAAATTTTTAGAAAACACTGGTTGTTGTTGGCTATCGATCCGATTAAAGAAGTTGTGTACTTTCTGAATTCGGTAGACGGGGAATGGACTAACTATCCCGCTATGAAGGAAACTGTTGATCAGTAAGTGAGATCGTTCTAACTATTCGTGTATATTTATATATTTAATTATTTCTGTGAGATTGATCTAAATATATGTTTTTATTTTCTTAGATCAATACAAATATTTCGTAGTCAAAGGGACGCACAGGTATCCCGGAGTAAATCATCAAATATTACTTGGATCAAAGTGCAGGTACAAAATTAGTTGCTTATAATAATAGTTATGTTACTTGATAAAATTACACGACAACTATAAAATATATTCTGTTTTTCTATGCAGTGTCCGTTACAGAATAACGATGTAGATTGCGGATACTTTTGCTTGAGGTTTATGAAAGAAATCCTTCATAAAAATCAAGTAGAGATTCCAAGCACGGTATGGATTTATAACTTAGAATAATTTTGTATGATTTCTACATTTAATAACATCATGCATATACTGAAGTAATAATTTCTTATGTAGTACTTTGATGACCTCTATACTATGTCGTACACGAAAGTTCAAGTGGAAGAAGTCAAAGAGGAAATATGTCAATTTTATGTTGAAAACAGATTATTCTGATGGGTATGAATAAAATATTATTGTACGTGTTAGTTTGATTGTGTTGGAGCCTTTAATATTGTTTGTTTAATTTACCGTGTTGTTTATATTCATACTTTGCAGGATGACGACCGTGTCGGTGGAGCATTATTTTCGATGTAATTATATATGATTTAGTTACATATGTATATATATATGGTTACAAATTAACACGATACTTTGTATGTGATTTAGTTATGGTTACAAATGTATATATGGTTACAAATTTAGTTATATATGATTTAGTTACATATATATAGATAAGGATTGAATATTATATGGTATACCGGTTTCTGTTAATATAATACCGATTTCTTAAAATATATGTATAGATAAGGATTGAATTACAGGTTAAATTATTGGACCAAAAAAAAATTACAGGCCACACAGGGAACCTCAAATTATAGGTTTCATTTTAAAAAATTTGTATGAGCTACGAAAGCGCTTTTGGCTAAAAAGCGCTTTCGTAGGCAGGATAAATAAAAAAAAAAATTAAATAGAAACCCCCTATCAAAGCGCTTTTTATGGAAAAAGCGCTGTGAAAGACCCCCCTATCAAAGCGCTTTTTCCATAAAGCGCTGTAAAAGCCATGATAAATAAAAAAAAAAATAAATAGAAACCCCCTATCAAAGCGCTTTTTATGGAAAAAGCGCTGGGAAAGACCCCCCTATCAAAGCGCTTTTTCCATAAAAAGCGCTGTAAAAGGCCTGATAAATAAAAAAAAAAATTTAAATAGCACACCTATCAAAGCGCTTTTCAAAAAGCGCTGGGAAAGACCCCCCTATCAAAGCGCTTTTTAAGGAAAAAGCGCTGGGATAGGTCCACCTACGACAGCGCTTTTGGCCAGAAAAAAGCGCTTTCGTAGCCTACGGCAGCGCTGGCTACGGCAGCGCTTTTAAGCGCTTTTAAAGGGCAAAAAAAAGCGCTGTGAAAGCCCATTTTCGTAGTAGTGATTATCGAAGGGTTGGTCTTCGAACTGTGGAAATATAAGTTATTCAAAGCATTACAAAGAAAGATATTTCGACCGCCATGTTGTTTAAATTGGCGCTTCGAAAAGAAGAAGATTTCAAATTTAAAAGCTTAGATCTTATCCAAAGAGACACGTGGAAGTCTAATAGTTCGAAAGACATGCAATCTTTGAACGTGGCGTGTTTTCGTAGAAGGACCGTTAGGGTCAAATCAGTATAAATAAAAGTCTTAGATGTTAGAAAAAGGTGTGTTCAAATTGTATACAAAATCATATTATACTCAAAGTACCGGAGTGAGAGAAACGAGTTTGTTGATAATGTATGTGTAAGAGCACCACCAGTTTTATTCAGAATTAATTTCTCAGTACAAAGTATTTAATCACTTTTATTCCTTTTTCCTTTCCAGTCTAGTCTTTTAACAATTTTATTAAACTTTTTTTATTAAGCGTTGTCTTTATATTTTCACAAATTCCCAGATTATTCCCTTTAAAGTCATATTTAAGATTCATAGTCAAACTTTAAACATCTTGAGATCATTGTAACCATAGAAAAACCTTGTTATTATCCGTACAATGTTTTCTTTTGAATCAGACTGCAAGAACACTAAGACTATATCCTATGATCAATCTAGTCGATCTTGTAAGTTACCAAAGCATAAGATTTAGAAGACTAGCGGTTGTTTGTCAGAAATCACTGGTAAACAGATGGGTAGTCAAATCATCCACAAAAGAAACAAATAAAACATCATCAATAGAATTAATACCCTGGCCATGCTTGGGCATTGGTTCAATTATCACATTGGGGGTTTCAGGAGGGTCAAATTCAATCTCCTTTGCCTCAATAAGATTCTGAACTTTATTCTTCAGAGTCCAGCAATCATTTGTATCATGCCCTGGACTGTTGGAGTGGTAGGCACACTGAGCATTTGGATTATAACAGGGAGATGTAGTGTTTGGATTTTGAGGAGGCTCCCTCAGAGTGACCAAGCTAGCCTTCATTTGATGTTGCAATACTTGAGATAAGGGCATATTGAGTCTGGTGAATTGTCTTCTAGGCGCATCCTTCCTGCGTTGATCATTTTGTCGTTGAGTCGATACAGGGTTGGAGATCATTACAGCTCCTACCGTTGGACGATGTTTAGCTTTACCCTGATTTCTCTGGCCATAGGCAAAACTAACTTCCTTCTTCCCACTGAAAGGCTTCTTTACAGTGCTCGAAGATG
The DNA here is from genome assembly GCA_948472305.1 of Vicia faba. Lineage (NCBI taxonomy): Eukaryota > Viridiplantae > Streptophyta > Magnoliopsida > Fabales > Fabaceae > Vicia > Vicia faba. The sequence goes on along the minus strand of OX451741.1, from coordinate 270,835,065 downwards.
CATCCCTTTGAATCTTACCGCTCTTGATGCCAACTTCTACTCTTTCACTTGTCAATATCAACTCAGTGAACCCAACTAAAGAGCTTCCGATCAGATGGTTGAAAAATGGGTCCGACAAAGTACCCAAGAACATATCTACCAGCTCTCTATCAGACATAGGAGGCTGGACTCTTCCTGCAAGATCTCCACTTCTGGGCATAATCTTTGAAACCCTCACTGGAACCCATGGACATGCTTTGAAGTTGTGCACGGGTTAGAGCGAGGTCAACATTGTATTGGTACTGCCTGTAGAAAGCAGCAGCCAGATCCTCCCAGTTATGGATGTTGGTTCCCTCCAGCTGGTAGAACAATTCCAGTTGAGTCCCTGATAAACTTTCCTGGAAGAAATGCACTCACAAATTCCTATCAGCGGTGTGAGGTTGGATCTTCCTGACATAAGACCTCAGGTGCATCTTAGGACATGAAACTCTGTCACTTTTAGCAAACGCGGGAACCTTGAACTTTTGTGGAATGACAACTCCAGAAACCAAGCCTAATTCTTCAAAATCCAGACCAGGTACTCTCTAAATTTCCATGGTGTTGAGACGATCCTCCAGCTGTTTATATTTGTCATCAATAGGAGGATATTACTCTTCAGCATAATCAACCTCCTCTTCATCAGACCCTGGACTGTGGTCCTCTTCTTTTGTCTTCTCTTCATGATTGTCCCTCTCATTTGACGGAGTTACGAATTCTAGAGCTTGCTTTGTTGGTCCTCAGAACCTCCTTCCCATATTTAGGACACGCACTGGTTTCTTTGTCTTTTTCTTCTTGTTTTTAAGAATGAGAGCCTTCAGGTCCTCTTGTCCCTTAGCCAGAGCCAGGAACATCTGCTAGAATTGAGTATTATGTGCTTAAATATCCTTAATATTTTGTTCGAGATCCATCTGTTTTTGCTGAAATAAACAGCGAAAAGATAAGAAACTGGTCCTGAAACTTGTTTATGTGATGATATGCATGATTTGCTTATGCAACATTTTAAAGGATTTTTAAGATTTAAATTTTCTTAGACAAATAGAGAATAAACATTGATTTAATTAATAAGTTTAAATGGTTACAACAATGCCTCTTGGGCTTACAATGGAAAAAACAACGACAATACAAAAACAAACTCCTAAAACATAAAGGAACGCAATTTTCCCATGAACGCATCCTATTTGGTGCAATGTAGGCATTCAAACTCTGCTCTTCATGAAGTTGTCTTGTGAGCTACAAAACCTTCTTGTCGCTTGTGTAGAACTGGGTTTCAAAGGTGTCTTGTTCCCCTTTGAGCTGAATCCAAGATCTTTGCAACTCCTCGAGAGTAGTCGGCATGTCAGGATAGAGGATAGTGTAAGGAACATCTCTCAGCATTAGGCTCCATGACAATTGGTAAGATGGATGGGTAAGGCATCACGAGACTTTGAGCACGAGTCCATACCCACTTAAGGTAAGGCTCAAGAGGGATGGAAAGTTTTGTGCCCCAATGTCTTACTATCCACTTTGTTTACCATTCTCCAAGCTCGTATGAACCTTTATCGATAGCCTTGGTCATCGTCCTCGTAGTCGAATACCAATCGTTGGATGAGCGCATCATGGGGACCATCTCTCCTAGAATTTCCAAACTTTCATAAAGACAAACAAGGGTTATAGGTGATTCCTCCCCTGATGCCAAGGAGTGGGACATTAGGGAATTCCCCATAACGGTCAATGATGGTAATATCCTCCAAAGATCGGAAACACCAATCAATATCCGAATGCGTGAGTGACATTAACCTATTAGACCATGTCAAGCCTTGCTCATTCTTCAACGTTGACTGAGGTAGGTACAAAATAAACCACCTAGACAGTAATGGAATACAACACAAAAGAGTACCCCTTTTCTTCATGGTGCAAGTGTGGAAACAATGTAGAATGTCTCCAAGCAGGGTAGGTACGGGATTGCGAGAGAGAAAAACCTTGATGGCATTTACATCTATGAGTTGGTCTGGATTGGGAAATAGAACCAAACCATAGATTAGAAGGGCCAAGACATCCTCAGAAGCTCAAAAATCTATATCTTCCCAAAAAGAACGAGCCTTCTCCAATAGAAACTTGGCTAAGAAACCCTTAACTTCACTTCTTATCTCCCAATTTGTCATAATGTCAGATATCTTCAAGTGCAAGGCTTCGACAATAACTTCAGGCTTTGGAGTCTCCTCTAAACCGGTGAATGGTATTTGATCAAGCACAGACACTCCTAGAAATTGAGAGAATTCTTCTAATGTAGGCACTAATTAGTAGTCAGGAAAGGTGAAGCAATGTTACATAGGATCAAAGAATTGGAAAAGCACACACATCATTTCTTCTTGGAAGTTTGAGGTAGCCAAGTTGAGAACTCAACCATATTTCTTGGTGAAGGAAGAATCTCCAGGCACTCTTGATTCTAATTCTTGAAGTTTAGGATGCACTTTCACGAAGTTGACTCGGATGGTATTCCTACGAATGGAAGTCATGACCTACAAAATGGAACAAAAATAAATCCCGAAATCCTTGAAATGGTTAGTGAGCATGCTTATAATGTCATGATGCTTATGATGTCATGAATAATAATCGCAAACAAAGCATACCAAGATCTTAGGTTTAGGCTTGCATGGGTTTCATAGGTAAGTACCCTCTTGACGTTTAGTTGGTTCAACCTGTCCTAGAAAGTAATCGGGTTCTAGGGGATCTCAATATCATTGATCCTCCTTCATTGGGCATTGTCTCAGTACAATCAATCTTTTCTTACAGCCGAAATATCCTAAAAGTCCGATCTCAATGAGTGTAGTATCGAGTATCAACCAATTTTAGGCTTTACACCAAAGTCGGCTATCTCACTACTTCCTAATGACCAAGTTGTTCAATTAAAGGTTCTACGGTCAGTTAGTGCTTCATGACACCACTCAGCGGCCCTGTATTCTCCTCGATTCAATAAAAGGGATACCAGTACCAACAAATGCATCACACTAACATATCCATTGCTTCAACCATATCGGTCTATGCCGTATAGTTTCCACAATCTATTGCTACTTACCTAATGGTGTTCCCAGATCTGGGTAAATGATCAATACAAACCCAAACAAGGAACCATAAATGTAAATCAAACAAAATAAACAATGAAAGCAATTAAATATGATCTAACTCTAAGGTAACCCCATTTTTAAGTTTCATTTCCCCAGCAGAGTCGCCAGTTCTGTTATACAGTGGGAGAACTGACTTGGGTGTTTTGTGTTTTATCGCAATTGTTGCGGATAGCAAGAGTCACCAATGACTTTTATTTTATCCAATAAAGGAAAGGGTGAAATTAATAGGAAATACCTTTTGAGATATTTTCTTGATTCGGGGGGTAGGTTATGAAAAGTGAAGGTGTTAGCATCCTTTTCATCCGCAGTTATCTACGGGCTCTTAGTTACTTGCTAGATCACTTTGAAAAATGCTTTGTTTGAAATGTGTTTGTGGTGGTTTTTTTAAAGTATTTTGAAAACACCTTTGTTTCGGTAGACTTTGTAATGATTCTCGTCTCTATAAGAATATATACAAAGTGTTGGTTTAGAAAATAGTTCAAAGAGATGTTTGTTTTTGAAGGTGTTTTGAAAGTGTGAGTGTGAAAATGGTTTTGATTTGTGAGCAAGCAACTACGAGCATCCTACCTACTCAAAAGGTATTTGTTCTTTTCCTCCTCCTTTAGATGTTACTATCTTACCATTGATTGGTAAGAAGCCTAATAATTGGATGTGAAGGGACGGGTGTGGGTCAAATGTATAGTCATAGAAGGCAACTTATGAGACATTTTTAGCAATTTTCGTAAGGGACTAGATCGTTTACCGAAGGCAACATCGAGGGACATCAAGGGACTATGATCTATTTTTTTTATCGAGGATATTTGCTAAAATTCCCATATTCGAGGGACATGACTATTTTATGAGGCAACAAGTGATACTACCTTAAAGGTGCGCGTGTGTGAAGTGCGATTGATTGCATGCATTTTTGTCCTTGAGATTAGGGTTTTCTAACGGTTGATTTTATCTTGCCATACACACCCTAATTACTAACAATTATATGAAAAGCGATAAATTTGTGGAAATTAAAATCCTACGCTATTACATCATTAGGGAATGGGGGTACAATTTAAAAATGGGGATGGAGTAGAAACTTACATATTACAACCATATCGAATAATAATGAAAACAATGTAAAAACAATGTAAAATAAAGGAAAAATTGCATTTTTAACTATTATGTGTCGACACATGCTGCTATGCATTGACACATAACTTTCCTCGCTCCTGTAAAACCAAACCAACTCAGTATGAGTCGATGCATAAGGGGATGTGTTGACTCATGCGCCTGTTTGTGTCAACACATACGCGTTTTGTGTCGACTCATGCACCTTTCATCCTTCTTTTTTAGGACCTGGATAGCAGTATGAGTCGATGCATAAGGCTATGTGTCGACTCATACCCTGTTTTTCACTAGAATGAGTCGACCCAAGTGGGTATGTGTCGACTCATGCTGCAGTTTTTTGTCTTAAACATTGTTTCATTGTCTGTTTGGGTCAGTTTACAACATATAATTTATAAACATAAACAACAAGCAAATGGTTAGCTCAAAGGGGAAATGGTTACTACATTTTTATCTTCAAAAATAAATCCTTAATGATGTTTGAAAAAAATGAAAAGTCAAGATGACTTACCTTGAGACTGCACTTGGTGTTTTAAGTTCGAGTACTTTTCTAGCTGCTGTGATGGCTCCAATGAATCTCTAGGAAGTTGTCCCAAACTGTTGAATTACACTAACTCAGTCAAGTTGTACAATACTATTTTTTGTGTTTGGAGGGTGTGATACGGTGGCAGAACCAACTGTTAATACTGGTTTGTGTTTTGTATTCGCAAATGTCGCGGTAAGCAAGAGTCACCACCGACTTTTATTTTATCCAACAAAGGAAAAGGAAAAAGAACAAAAAAAACCTTTTTTCGATATTTTTTGAGTACGGGGGATAGATTATAGAAAGGGAAGGTGTTAGCACCCTTTCTATCCGTGTGTTTCCACGGGCTCTTAGGTACTTACATATTTTTAAAATTGCTTGTGTGCTTTGAAAAAAGTTTGGTAATTGCCTTAGTGCAACGATTCACTTTATGGTAACCCTTGTATCAGTCCTCAAGGGTGTGATAAAATGTTTTTGAAAACCTTGTTTGAAAAGCTTGTTTTCGAAAGTGTATGTGTAAAAATTGTTGTTTTGAGCAAGTACCTAGGAACTATCTACCTACTCGAAAAAAGGCTGTTCGTTTTCCTTTAGACAGCGCTATCCTACTATTAAGGAGTAGGTAGCCCTATCGTTGGATTTGTAAAGGGACGTTCGAAGGGACGAAATGGTCTCTGAAGGCAACAAGTAAAGATACCTTAGCATTTCGAAGGGACTATCGCCATAAGACCAATTCGTAGGCAACTCGAAGGACAAGTAGGGACTATGATCTTTATGACGATTTTGAATCACGGGTCATTGTTAAGGTATCCCTATATTCGAGGGACGCGACCATTATTTTCGAGGCAACCAAATGGGGCATACCCTAGGAGTGAACACGTGCGAGTCTGTTTTTTCAGTTAATAATCTTTGCACAATTAGGGTTTTCTACTATATTAATCATTTATCTTTCACATGTAAGCCTATTGTCCATACATCTAACAGTTAAATAGTTGCAAAAATTAAAAGCAAGAATTTAAAGCCTTAACTATTACAAGGCTTTAGGGGAGGGGATTACATATTCAAAAACCCGAGAAAAATGATAAGCGAAATATTGAACCTAATTTAACTATTACAACTTGGGAACAGTTACAATATTTAATAAGAATAAAGAAAATAAGGACGCACGTGACGAAATAAATACGAGAATGAAGTCGAGGTCCTAAAAAATCTGATCAATTAAAAGGAAAATATTTTTTATTATTTTTATTATTGAGAAAAATATTTCAAATCCTAACCTAAATATAATCAATTAAAAAAACATTTTTTTTGTATTTTAATTGAGAAAAATAAATATTTATGAATTAAACCTAACTTGTATAATTAATTTTAATTATGAAACAATCAAATCAAAATTAATTAATTTTCCAAAATAAAACTAATTTTAATAAAAACCTAATTCTACATTTTTATGATTTTTTCTGATTTAATAAATAGTAAAAAATGATTTTGTGGTAAAATATAATTAAAGGAAAATAAATAAAAAAGAAAAGAATTAGACTTGGGCGTGGTGTTGTTATAAATCAGGTGGGTGCATTTTTGAATTTGAAGGGCCCAAGGTTAGTGGCCCAGAGCCTGCACTTGGATCCTGTGATGCTGACCCTTGGAGTCTCCGCCGTGGTCATCAAATCTGTGGCGTTTGAAATAGGCTTGAGGAGATCTGACGGACTATTGATGGGAGTGCATGATGGACACTAGGAAAGGAGGTACGCTGGATCTGAATCGAACAAACAAGAAAATGAAAAAACTCCAGACCTGGGTATTGAACCCAGGTTTTCCCGTTTGCAAACGCTTCTCTTTATCACCTGACCATGTTGTCTTTTATTTATATAAATGGACAAAATATATTATATTGAAAGAATGGCTAGTGCTAATAAAAAACGCGCGCAAAGTTTAAACCACCCACTCAAGTTGTGTCACGCACTCGTCTCCTCCAGGGGACTGTCGTCTTAGGTCCAGAGCTTTTACCCACAGACAACGACCATAGCTACAAACCTGCAATCCTCAAATATCCTGTCTAGGCAACATAAATCAGATTCAAGATCATGGATCAATTGGATTTGATCCCCTGATCATGATGGTATCCATCTTGAGATCTAATTTTTCCTGCATTTGAAAGCCCTAAAACAACCTTGTAAACCCTAGTAATGGTGTCCCATTCAACAAGGACCAAAACATGCATTTAAGTATGTAAAAACGTTCTAAAGGACGATATAAACACGAACATATACTTATAACTCAATGATCATGCATGAATTGTGAAAACCAAATTCAAAAATATGAATGAACCGTGTTACAGCTAGCACTCGTTTCTTGATGTTTCAGTCCTTGATGATGCTTGCTATTGCTTTAATGATCGCCCATGAACACGATTTGACCTTCAGCACGCCTTGAACTGGCCTGTGGAAGAAGATATGTCTCACACTTTTGAACTAAAATTTGAACTTTGTTTCTGGCTTTTGAGGCAGGTTGCGCACACTGATTCTCCTCCTTTAGGGTTAGAATTATTTTCTATATGTATGTGAATCAATTAGGTTAATAGTTTTGGAAAGAATCCAAAGATATGAATGCATTTCAAATCTCTTCAAATCTTTCCAAATTTGGAGATTTCCTCCCTTCCATGGCTTGATGCGATTTGCTCTTCATTGGACAGTGCATAAGATATTCAATTAATGCCAAAACAAATCTTATCCCATTTATTTGATTTATTTTTGATTTAATTTTATTTAATTTGAATTTAAATAAATAAAATCAAAATAAATTAAATAAATAAGTAAATGAAACATGGGATGGTTCATGGGTCGTTGACCAGGCTAGGAATAATATGCAAGCATAAAAAGTTAGGCCCATTTGAGAAAAAAATGCAATTTTGGGCATTGTTGACTTTGGGCTAATTTCCAAAAATGGCCAACTTTGACAATGAATATCTCCTTCAATTTTGACCCTAAGAGGGTGTTCTTGGACTTTTTAGAAATATTAGAATGTCCCCTAAGAAACCTTATTGGTTTCATCTCAATTGGATCTTCCATGTTCATGTAAGGAGCTTTGACCCAAAAGGTGTTTTTGTTGACTTTTTGGAATGACCTATAATGTCTGAATCCATATCTTTTGACGAGTGCATTTCTTGAACTTGAGGGCTGAAGATGAGTTGTAGGGAATTGGATTCTCTTCAAAATGAGCCTTGGATGAGAAATTTCTGATAAAGTATGAGAAAGTTATGCTTGGTCAAAGTTTGGTTGACTTTTCCTAAAAAACCCTAATTTAGCAACTTTTGAGTTTTGATGAATTGGGAGCATTCCTTGGGGAATAATGGTCAACCCTTAATCAAATTATGGATATCACTTCAACGTATTGATTTTGACCAAAAATCTTGAAGTCTGACTGTATGTGGGCCACCGTTGACTTTTGACCTAATATAGTTGATTTTCAAACTTTTGAGCAATTGACTGAGCAAACTTCTTGTGCAAGGCATGAAACTTGGCATGGATGATCTTGAGGATATATTAGGACTATGGAGAGTGTGATGCGGTTGGAGAACTGACTTGAGGTTTTGCGTTTGTGTTCGCAAATGTTTCGGTTTAGCAAGAGTCACCACCGACTTTTTATTTATCCAAAGGAAAGGTCAAAAAGCACAGGAAAGACCTTTGAGATGTTTTCTTGGGTTCGGGGGGTAGATTATGAAAATGGAAGGTGCTAGCACCCTTTTCATCCATGGTTTTCCATGGGCTCTTAGTTACTTGTTTTAGATCACATGCTTTTGCTTTTCAATGGTTTGAAATGGTGCTTTGTGTGTGGTTTTGAAAATATTCTGAAAAGAGGCCATCGTTGTGGAAACCTTTGTAATGATTCTTGTTTTAATGTATACAAAGGTGTTTGTCTTTTGAAAAATGTTTCAATGTTTGAAAGTTTGTTTTGGGAAAATGTTTTGAAATTGTGTGTTTTGAAATTAGCAAGGATGTTTGCAAGTTTTGATCAAGTAACTAAGAGTTGTCTATCCTATCTACTCAAAGATCTTTCCTACACATTTTTAACCCTTTCACATTGTTGTTTTACCATTGCATTTGGTAAACAATCTTGTATTTGTATGTTAAACGGGACAGGCGCGGGTCATCGTATTGACCATGATAACAATGGTGCTAAGTATCTTAGCAAATTTTGTTTGAGGGACTAGATCATTTATGTATAGGCAACCAAGATAGCATCATCGAGAGACTATGATCTTTTTGTTTTGATATTTTTTTCCAAGACACCTAGCATGTATACCATGGCCATTTTAAAGGCAACAAGTGGATGAAACCCTAGGCGTGCTTGTGTGCATTGTGTTGTCATTTTCATGCATTTTGTCTTGTATTAGTCAAGCTATTTGTTTTGATTTTGGATTTTTTGCATACAAACCCTAATCTCTATCATGCATATTTCTAAGCTATAAATGCGTAAAAATAAATCTACAACTATTACAACATTGATATAGGGAGGGGGATACAATTTTGAATAGGGGATTATTTGCAAGAAATTAAAACCCTAAGATTATTACAACCAAATTGAATTCTTTGTTCAAATGATAAATAAGCAAATATTTAAATGGACAATTAAATAAATATGCAATATATTATAAATATGCAAAAATGTTTTTGTATTATTTTTATATATGTAAAAAATAAACTATTTAATGCATTAAAAAAAAGATTATTTTTATTAAGGGTGGAAACCCTAATTTGTTTTAAGAAAAAAAAATATATTATGTATTATTTATTTATGTACAATAAAATAAATAAAATATATACAAATGTTAAAAAATAAAAATAATGTGAGAAAATATTATTTAAGTATATAAATAATAAAAATAAAATATATAATAATATTTTTTTGTATTATTTACAAGTTTTTATTTAAGGAAATAACTATATTAAACTTAATAAATTAAATACTATGTCAAAATAAAAATAAAAAAATATAATAAAATGTGAAATTTTAAGAAAAATATTTTTGATATTTTTTTATGTTTAGAAAAATAAAATAAAGTTAGAAATGAGAAAGAAATAGAAAAATATGCAAAAAATAAACAAATGGGCTGAGGGGTGTAAACAGCAAAGAGGGGGGTGTCAAAAGTCATGCCATGCCAGGCCCAGCCCAGATGGCCCTCATCTTCAACCTCTGTTCAAAAAAAACGTGCGCCTCCTGTACAAATGGCTAACTCCTGCATTTGTGCTTAAAAATGAAAACTTGCAACATGAAAGTTATAGAGCATGATTATACGATTCTAACCATGTAAAAAACTTAATCTAACTCTCAAAGACCAGAGAGAATTTCTCTTGCCCTAATTTCTAACCTAACTTTTTTAGAAAGTTCATCATTCAAATTCTCCCAACACAGTTAACTTAAATGAAATCTATGCATATGTACAGCTTAAGGGCAATGAGTACTACACTTTTTAGTCACAAACCTAAGCCTAATGATTCCTAAATAGAGAGATAGAAAGTTGGAAAATACATGCTTCAGTTGAACTCGAGTATGGCAATGTGGGGGTTTTCAGTGAGGCCTGAGATGCTTGTGAGCTTGCTTGAACTTCCTTTGACCTTCCCCAATGCCTAGCTAGCTTTGAACTTGTCTGAATAAGCTTGTAGAAGTCAACCTGCACAGTCAGATTTTAAATATGGTGAAGCTTTAAAATGGAGTTATAGTCACTGGCCAGTGGTTGGGATAACTTAGGTGGGTTGTATGGAGTGTATTGGAAGAGGTTTGGGACAAAACACACGAGTGGTTTGTGAGATGGAGGTGGAACTGCAGAAGCTTCCCTATTTTGCAAGTTTTTGGTGTTTTGATGTTCAAGGGTGTTTGAGGACTGGATAGCTCGTGTTTCTGGCTCAATGTGATATGCAAAACTTGGTTCAAATGCTTACAATAGTTGGTTTTATCAGATGGAAGTGTTGTGTAGACTTTTGCACATTTCTTGGTTTTGAAGAAAAGTGTGAAGTGATCAAGCAAAGAGCCTGTACAGGCCTCCTTCCTAGCTTCACAAAGTTTTTGTACTTTTCCTTGAGTTTGTGGAGTTGGTATGCTGCAGAAAGCATGGTGAAATGCTCAAGAGAAACAAATTGACATAAAGCCAACTTTACCAAAGTGGCAATGCTACCTTTTTGCCATTTTTAGATTAATTCAATGTGTAATCTTCCATTGATCAGAATAATGCCTTAAACCATTGAGTTTGAATTCAATTTTTAAGTGTGGAAGGGTTTAGAAACCTGTAAGCAAGTACAATCAAAGCTGGATAGAAATTGCAACTTGTAGCAACATGAAAAATGCCATGGATCAAAGTGATATTTTGCCAAATTAAAACCTTCGATTCTCCCTAACCATAAATGATTTTGGAGAGTTCTTGGACATTTTGGAAAGCTTGTAAAATTCTATACAATCCATCTTTGAAATGCATTTTGAGATTCCAAGTGGAACTATGTGAAAAATTGCCATGAAGATAGGTCAAAATCCTGCCTAAACTAGGGCAAAATTTCACTAAGTTAAAAATGTCATGGACCCTTATTCCAAAAATCATAACTTGAGATCAAAGCATCCTTTGGGAAAACTTTGTGTATCAAAGTTGTATATTTTGTGGAGGAATACAACTTTCATGTTGGAAGTTTTGTTTGAATCCAATTGCATCATGGTGAAAATGTTGGGCAAAGTTGGAAAAAAAATAAGAAAATTTCATAACTTAGAAAATTTCTAAGTTATGAAAATTTTTCAATCTTAAACCCTAATTTGCAAAATTAGGTTTCTTGATGAACAAGTTTCATGTTTTGACACATCTTGATGAAAAATAACCCTTGGCACTTGATTTTGACCAAAAAGTCAAAGTTTGACTTTTCAGTGTACAATTGATTCTTGATCAGTTGACTGAAAAATTCATCTGTCAATCCAATGCAATTAAGATCTTTTGAACCTTGTGAATAGGTCAAGATGATTCCATTGAGTCCTTGAATCCATGCTTGGACCCAATTTTCCATTGGCTAGGTTAAAAATCAGAAATTGCCCTTCTGTAGTTAAAATCCTAAAAATGACCATTTTGCCCTTTTGATGATCTGATCAAATTTCTTGAGGAGTTATGGTCCAAACTTGGTCAAATGGTTCATATGAGCCTATAATGTTGATGTGGATAAAAAATCACGAGGTTTGACTGTAAATTGGCCACAATTGACTTTTTCCCCAATACAACTGATTTCTAGGTCAACTGTCCAATTGACTGGGCAAAAATTTGATTCAAAGCTTGAAACTTGGTAGGGTCAATCTTATAAGTCCAACATGAAGCATGAAATTCACTTTTAGCATTGGAAGTCCAAAAATCCCTGTGCAAACTCAAACCCTAATTTCAGGTCAACAGTCCAAGGAGATGTCTTGAGCAGAGCAAACCCTAATTCTGTCTGAAGTCCAAAGAGTATTGTGAGAGGAAATATTGATAAAATGAGAGGGCAAATTTTGGGGTACAACAGCTGCCCCTGTTCAATCTTCTTGAATCTGAAGAGTTAGATTTGCGAGTTTGCCTTTCGTGACTCGAAGGTAAAAGAGGATTGGACACTAGAGTGCCCGTAAATTTGCACTCGTCAAGATGTAGTTGAAGAAATGGGCTTAAAGATGCCATTTGGAGATGATAGAATCTTGCTGGAGATGGGCTTAAAGATGCCATCCAAAATGTTTGTTGAAAATCAGGAGAATGAACATCAGAATGGTATCCGTATCTGGAACGTATCTGAGTTGTATCTGGAGATTGAATTTGTATGAGCAATGGAATGGTATCCGTGTCTGGAGCGTATCCGAGCTGTAATAGTATTTGATTCTTGAATGAATATCAGAATGACTACCGTGTCTAGAGTGTATCTATATTGTATCTGAATCTGAAATCTGAATAAACGACCGAATGACATCCATGTATGGAGCATCTCTGGGCTGGGGAAATGTTTGAATGAGTGACAGAATGGCAACCGTGTCTGGTGCGTATCTGGACTGTATCTGTAGTTGATATCTGTATGAGTAGCAGAATAACTTCTGTGTCTGGAGTATATCCGTACTGTAACTGGGAGTTGAAAAGGCAGCAGAATGACTTCCATGTCTTGGAGTGTATCTGAGATTGAAGTTATTAGTTGAATCTGAATGAGAAATAGAATGGCTTCCGGGTCTAGAGCGTATCTAGTCTGTATCTAATTGTTGAAGTCTGAATGAGTGGCAGAATGGCATCCGTGTCTGGTGCATATTCGTACTGTATCTTGACTTTGAATTTCGAATGAGTAATAGAATGACCTCCGTGTCTGGGGTGTATCCATATTGTATCTGAATAAGAGATCTGAATGAGTAATAGAATAACTTCCGCGTCTGGAGTGTATCCGTACTGTATCTGAAATCTTTGAATATTTGTTAAAGGTAGCTTTTAATCTTATCCTGAAAAGGGTAAAAGGTTAGCTGAAACACAAAGTTATGTTGCATGACATGTATGATGCAATAAAATGTGTTTTATCAATGTTTATGATATATGAATGTAATGTATGCGCATGTGTTGGCTCCTAAATTCGACACTCTTGTTTTATCAATGTCAACCATTAAAAGCTGAAAGATGCTTTCGACTGGCTAAGTCTGTCGAAGTGCCCGTCGAAAGATGGCAAAGTACTTAGAAGATTTTTTCCAAGGAAGAAGGCTGGTTGCCTTCGACGTCGAAGGAATTTCTCATCGAAGATGTCTCTTGACGAAAGTGTTCGATGGTTCAGAGTGGAGCAGTTTGAAATTCAAGCTTTTGGAGGGAAAACGGTTTCCAGCAGTTACTACGTGCAAACGTGCAAGGATCTGGAGCGTCGAACGTGGAGAACGTGCCAAGTGGATTGATCTCGAAGCAGTGTAACTGCCTGACGGTTACTTGGGATGTTTTAGTATAAATAGGAGTAGACATGTAGTTTCTCGCGTGTGTTCACAATTCTATACAAAGTCACTCATATAGATTCGAGTACCCAGCGTGTGAGAAAGAATTGTTGAGAAATGTATGTGTGAAACACCAATTTTATCAATTAAAGTCATTTACTTTTCCAGAAATTTACTTGCTTTCCTCTTTACATTCCTGTCGAAACCCTTTACTTTAAGCCTTGTTTATTTTACCAAGTCTTTCCTTCATGCAATTTACTTGAAACCTTTTTATTTAAAGCCTTATCCAATTTAATCAAACTTCAAAATCAACCTATGTCCTAGGATCAATCTGATCGATCCTGCGAGTAACCAAATAAGTAACCATTTGGAGGATCAGCGGTTGTTTACCAAAACCCAAGGTAAACAAATTGGCACACCTGGTGGGACTGTGTGTTGATTGTTGAAAATAATCTCACCTTTTCGAGTTGTATGTTATTGAGAAGTGGTAGAATATACACTAACGATAACAATACTGCCAGAAGAAGGGAAGAGATGGCGAATCCGCCAAACACTAACGAAATCCCACAAACGAGTGTGGGAGCAACGGTTAGTATGACCGTAAGTGAAGCGACAAATGTTGGTTCGACACCAGCAGTATCGGTCACAACCACGGGGCCAATAACTTCGTTAACAGGCCCCAGGATGCCTTTGGGAACCCCCCCACCAAGGGGAAATTTAGGCACAAGGCCTTTCGTTCCCCCAGGATTCATTCCACTCTATGGTATGCCAACTTCTGAAGTGGCAAGCCTGACGAATGCTGCGTCCACTTTTTCAGACCCTTTTGTGAGTGCCTCTTCGCCACTCCAAGGCTCTGGAGTAGGCATGGCGAATAGAAATAGGACCCAACTCTTAGGAGGAACGTCCCAAGTAGCCCATGGCCTTACAAATGCCTCGACAGCAGTCTTGAGGCAACAAATGGACGAAAGCAACCATGATATGGTGCAAATGTTGGCACAAACTTTGAGTACAGTGCTAAACCCTCTAATACAAAACACCACTCAATCGAATCAGCAAGTGACAGCGCAAATGACGCGCTTGGCTGATTTCTTTGGAGTACCCCCACCTGTTCGACAGCCTCAAAGGGCGCAAATAAGGGGAAATCAGGGGATATTTTTAGAGGAAGAAACCACCATTAACCAGGCTCAACAGCCTGTCGAAGAAAACCTTAGGGCACGATTGGAACAACCTGTCGAGGAACCTAGGGTAATAACCCCAGAGGTAAGGTTAGTTAACAGAAACCAAAATGCTGACGAAGTGGTTCAGCATATCCAATACCAAAACATGGGTTTGGAAAACAATCTGGCAACCATGATTGAAAGGATCATGACTCAAAATGGGATGAACATGGGCTTTCGAAGGCCCAACTTTACATCTCCATTGTCAGAATATGTGTTACAAACGGACTTACCTCCTAGATGCAAAGTCCCAAAATTTACCAAGTTCTCTGGGGACACGACAGAATCTACTGTCGAGCATGTGGCGAGATACTTGATCGAAGCAGGAGACATTTCGAATAACGAAAACCTAAGGATCAAGTACTTCCCAAGTTCTTTAACCAAGAACGCTTTTACTTGGTTTACAACTCTCCCCCCCAATTCGATCCATCATTGGACCCAGTTGGAAAGATTGTTCCATGAACAATTCTACATGGGGCAAACCAAGATAAGCCTGAAAGAACTGGCCAGTGTGAAGAGACGTTTCACTGAACCTATAGACGAATATCTGAATAGGTTTAGGTTGCTCAAGGCGAGATGTTTTACACAAGTGCCAGAACATGAGTTGGTCGAAATAGCCGCAGGCGGTTTAGATTATTCCATTAGGAAGAAGCTGGACACCCAGTACCTAAGAGACATGGCCCAATTGGCCGATAGAGTTCGACAGGTCGAACGCCTCAAAGCTGAAAAAGCTAAGGCAACGAAAACTCACAAGAGAGAGAGGATAGCGTATGTTGAGATGGATGACGAAGATCTAGAATCCTTCGACGATACTTTAACTGTCGAAGAAGGAGAAGTCGATTTAGCAGAACTAAAACAAGGGCCACCATACTCTTGTAAACTGTTAGTCCCCTCAAATGGGAAAAATCCCATTGGTCCAGAAAGGACCAACGATAGGTTCCCAAAAAAGACTTATAGTTTTGACATCACAAAGTGTGATGAAATATTCGACTTGCTAGTTAAAGATGGCCAAATGATAGTACCCCCAGGGGTAAAAGTGCCTCCTCTTGATCAAAGAAAGAAGAGAGGTTTTTGCAAATATCATAATTTTTTGGGCCATAAAACTTCTCAATGTTTTCTTTTCAGGAATCTTGTGCAAGACGCTATTGAAGAAGGGAGATTGAAGTTTGCTGACAAATCCCCCATGGCTATCGACTCCAATCCACTGAAGGCTGAAGCCCACTATGCTGAACCCTCTGAGGTGAACATGATAGAGGCAACCAGGATCCAGTCGAAGAAGCCAGGAATTACCATGGTCGAAGTCTCAAAGGACCACATCAACATGCCAATCTTTGGCAGTTTTTCTGGAAATTTATCCAGGAAGACAATTGAAGCTGTCCAGAAAGCGGTCGAAAACCCGAAGTCGGAGACCGCTGAAGCACAAAAAACTGGATCAAAACCCAGTTCCCACTTGGCCACTGTTCAAGGCCAGACGGAGAATCTGGAGATACAAATGAAGCAGTTAACTCTTGCTAACAAAGATACAATGAATATCAACATGGTCGAACTTTCTGACCCAAAAGCATCAGAAGAGGCCATGAGGCAAGAACAAGCTAATAAAACTGCTTTCCCTCGGGAAAACGAAAACTTGGCAGATTTTCTACAAAGATGCCAGAAAAAGAAATCAGAGGTGATGCTGTGTCCAAGATGCAGTTCAATCTTTGATAAAAAAGCTGCTGAGCACATTCAAGGCGTAAGAGCAGCGAATAAAAGAAGGGAGAATGTTGACCTTCGACATGATCCCAGAAGGGGTTCTAACCAAGACAAGAGGCCATTGACTTTTAGGCCTCCAACAAATGTGCCAGTAGACACTTGGTACAAAACCTCTGGCCGGAAAAGGCCAAGTGAGGAGAAATGGCATTCCTTCGATGTGCCAAGAGGTTCCTCTTTGACTCAAAAGAAAGAGCCTCAAGTTGCTGCACCTAAGGTTGCACAAGTGTCCAGCAACTACAAGGGTAAAAATCCTATGTCTCGATCTCAATGGAGGAGATATCAAAGGAGACGAAAAGCTGAAAGGGAGGCTGCCAACGAACCTAAGGCAGAAACTAGTTCGAATGTTCCTCAAAGGAAACAAAGGAAGCCTCTAGAGAGAGAGCCAGTAACCAACAGGCTAGTTTGGCCTAACCAAAGTGAAGTCGAAGACGAAGACGATGCTGAGTCCGACGATACTTTGGACATAATGGTGAATATCGTTTCAGTGCTGCCCAGAGAATTCAATCGACAGGTAGAAGTCGAAGCAAGTGACTGGGAAGTGGAGCAAGAAATGGCCAAACATAGGCCAGTGTGCTATTTTGTCATGGACAATGGCACTACTGAGGAACAAAATGGCTTCTTCGAGCCACCTACAGAGGCGATGAAAAATCACCTCAAGCCTTTATTCATAAGGGCTAAACTCGAAGAAACTACTGTGAATAAAATATTGGTCGATTGTGGGGCAACCATCAATATTATCCCTCACTCTATGCTAAGGAAAATTGGCAAAAGGGATGAGGAAATTAAGCCTCACAACATGGTCTTGTCGAACTATGAGGGCGGCATAGGGACCACCATGGGAGTGATCCAGCTAGACATCAAAGTAGGGTCGATCCTTCGACCAACGATGTTCATGGTCATATCGGCCAAACCTAACTACAATCTTTTGTTAGGCCGTGAATGGATTCATGGTGTTGGCGCTGTGCCTTCATCAATGCACCAAAGGCTGCTGCTATGGCGTCCAGATGGGATGGTCGAAAACATAGAGGCAGATCAAAGCTACTACCTTGGCGAAGTGAATCACTTGGGTGTGGCAGATTTCGACAAAAACTTGGCTCACATAGGGCCATGTCCAACACCTGACTTCGACATGGCGCCAGCGCCAAACACTTTTTGTTCCCTATACCTGCATCCTGAGCATGGTTTCCAATGGGACAGAGAAGACTTGTCCCACATAGACTTCAGCGGGCTAACTGATATCCAACCAACTGGTTGGGGAAGTGAATTCAGTGATAATGACTGAGTCACTATCTTTGAAGCGAATTTCGGCTTATGTAGCCGAAACCAAGATGATAACGGCTCTCGAAGCCGAAGTAAAGTACATGGCCACACAGGCCAATGATCAACAATTATCTGCTGTAGGCCCAGGAAAGGATTTCGATCCAAAACCTCCTGATATCATGCCAGAGGAAATGCAGGAACAGAGGCTCGACGCCATCTATGACGATGAGCCTTTGGGCTTCGAAAAGGATCCCTTGGCGAACAACATTAAAATGTTAGCACAAGACCCTTTAGAAGAAATCAACTTAGGCGAAGGATCAGAGAAAAGGCCAACTTACATCAGCGCCAAAATCGATCCAGAACTTAGGTTGGAAGTAATCCAATTGCTGAAAGAGTTTAAAGACTGTTTTGCATGGGATTATGATGAAATGCCTGGTCTCGACAGAGGATTGGTAGAACTTCAGTTGCCAATCAAACCTGGGAAGAAGCCAATCAAGCAAAATCCAAGGCGCTTCGCTCCTGAAATACTGTCGAAGATCAAAACGGAGGTCGAAAGACTTCTGAAATGCAAATTCATCCGTGTTACAAGGTATGTCGAATGGATTGCAAATATTGTGCCAGTAATTAAGAAAAATGGTACGTTAAGGGTGTGCATAGATTTCAGAGATTTGAATGCTGCCACCCCCAAAGATGAATATCCTATGCCTGTGGCGGAAATGCTAGTCGATTCTGCCGCTGGCTATGAATACCTGAGTATGCTCGATGGTTATTCAGGATATAATCAAATATTCATTGCTGAAGAGGATGTGTCGAAAACAGCTTTTCGATGCCCTGGGGCCTTAGGCACTTACGAATGGGTAGTGATGCCTTTTGGCCTAAAGAACGCTGGGGCAACGTACCAGCGAGCAATGAATACTATCTTCCATGATTTTATTAACACTTTTATGCAAGTTTATATTGATGATATTGTTATAAAATCTGTTTCCAGGAAGAATCACATTGACCACCTTCGACAATCATTCGAAAGAATGAGAGAACATGGTCTGAAGATGAACCCTTTGAAGTGTGCGTTCTGCGTGAAAGCTGGAGATTTCTTGGGCTTCGTTGTCCACAAGAAAGGAATCGAAATCAACCAGAACAAGACGAAGGCAATTCTGGAAGCGAAAGCGCCGTCAAATAAGAAGGAATTGCAATCTCTCTTAGGCAAGATAAATTTCTTAAGGAGGTTTATATCTAATCTAAGTGGGAAAGCTCAGGCCTTTTCACCCTTACTTCGACTGAATAAAGAGGGGTTCGAATGGGGGCAAGAGCAACAAGAAGCCTTCGACAAAATCAAAGGGTACCTCACTAAGCCACCTATTTTGGTGCCTCCTTGTAGCAATAGGAGTATGAGATTGTACATAGCTGCATCCGACAAAACTCTGGGAAGCATGTTAGCCCAAGAGGATGAGAATGGAGTCGAAAGACCCATTTATTATCTCAGTAGAGTTTTGAATGATGCAGAAACTAGATATAGCGAAGTTGAAAAATTGTGTCTATGTCTGTATTTCTCTTGTACAAAACTCAAGCAATATATAAAACCAGTTGATGTTTATGTTTCGTCTCATTTTGATGTTTTCAAATATATGTTGTCGAAACCTATCTTGCATAGTCGAATTGGCAAGTGGGCATTAGCATTAACTGAATACTCCTTGACCTTTATGCCTCTTAAGGCAGTAAAAGGACAAGTGGTGGCAGACTTTATAGTCGACCACTCAATTCAAGTTGAGGATATTAATTATGTGGAGATAGAGCCTTGGAAATTTTACTTCGATGGTTCCAGCCATAAAGATGGAACAGGGGTAGGAGTCTTGATTATTTCTCCAGATAAAATTCCAACAACATTCAAGTACAAAATATCAGGTTCTTGTTCGAACAATGAGGCTGAGTATGAAGCTCTAATTACTGGCCTTGAGATATTGTTGGAATTGGGGGCAACTCGAGTCGAAATAATGGGAGACTCAGAGTTAGTCATTAAGCAAGTCACAAAGGAATATAAATGCATAAGAGAAAATCTCATTATGTACTTTGTGATAGCAAATCGTTTATTGAAAAAATTTGAAGCGGTCAATATTCGACACATACCCAGAGTCGAAAATCAAATAGCCAATGACTTGGCACAAATTGCATCTGGGTATAAGATTTCAAAAACGAGATTACAAAGAGCAATCGAAGTTCGAGAGAAGATAAAAGCAACTTGTCTATCACCAACAGACTTGGAATCGACGAGACTAGGATATGCTGATCACAGTAACTTCGAGATTTCGTTCATTGATAATTTGTCAGAGCAAGATTGGAGGAAACCCATTATGGACTATCTTCAAAATCCAGGAGCTTCGACAAATCGAAAAACAAAATACAGGGCGTTGAGTTATGTACTCATGGGTAACGAGTTATTCAAGAAGACGCCTGAAGGGGTGTTGCTGAAATGTTTAAGTGAAACTGAAGCATACATAGCCCTTTCGACTACGCATGCTGGGGCATGTGGGGCTCACCAAGCAGGCCATAAGATGAAATGGTTGTTGTTTCGACAAGGACTATATTGGCCCACTATGCTGAAAGATTGTGTTGAGTTCGCCAAAGGTTGTCAAGAGTGTCAAGTTCATACAGGCATCCAGCATGTACCAGCAAGCGAACTTCACTCGATAGTGAAGCCTTGGCCCTTTAGAGGATGGGCGTTGGATCTTATTGGAGAGATTCGACCAGCATCATCAAAGAGTCAGAAATACATATTGGTAGGCATTGATTATTTTACAAAGTGGATCGAAGCTGTCCCTTTAGTCAATGTAGACCAAGAAAATGTCATTGAATTTATTCAAAAGAACATTATATTTAGGTATGGAATCCCTGAGACAATAACAACTGATCAAGGGTCAGTTTTCACTGGTCGAAAGATGCAGGAATTTGCTCAGGAAACAGGTTTCAAACTCCTAACATCAACGCCTTATTATGCACAGGCGAATGGTCAAGTCGAAGCAGCTAACAAAGTGGTGATTGGCTTGATAAAGAAACATGTTGGGAAGAAACCAAAGAATTGGCATAAGACGTTAGACCAGATTTTATGGGCTTGTCGAACGTCCCCAAAAGAAGCCACTGGTACAACACCGTATAGGCTAACTTTTGGCCATGATGCAGTGTTGCCAGCAGAGATTTGTCTTCAATCTGCAAGGGTTCAGAGGCATTATGATATTCCTTCGGAAGTCTATTGGAACATGATGTTAGACGAACTGGTGGATTTAGACGAAGAGAGATTACGCGCTCTCGACCTACTCAGGCTTCAGAAGAAAAGAGTAGAAGACTCTTATAATAGAAAGGTTAAACCTAAGGTATTTTTGCCTAAAGAGTTAGTTTGGAAGGTAATTCTTCCCATGGATCGAAGGGATCGAAGCATGGGGAAATGGTCACCCAAATGGGAAGGACCCTTCAGAGTTATCCAAACTTTTTCTGGTGGAGCCTATGAAGTCGAAGAGTTAGGTGGAGATAAAAGGCTCTTGAGAGTAAATGGTAAATATTTGAAAAAATACAAACCTATACTTCAAGAGATAAAAATAAAATAATAAAAGAACAAGACTAAATTAACCATAAAAATGCCAAAATGGAAATTTTATAAATTTTCAGCCAAGATGGCAGTTGTTGTAGAATATGGATTACAAAATATGGTTACAAAAGAGAATCAATCAAAAGGGAAGAGAGTCCTTGAATCGAAGATACTTGGCTTGCTGCAGCTCCAACCTCTTCTTGCACCAGGAGTTCTCCTGCACTAGTTTGGCAATCTGAGCGTCGAGGCTTTGGGCCCTCTCAGCGAATTCCAGGCCTTGTTTGATTTCAGTTTGGATCTCGGTGTCTGAGATGGTCGAAAGAAGTTCCTCCTTGCGTACAGTGTTGGCGTTTATCTTCGCCTCTATTTCTGCGATTTGTGCCCGGAAGGAAGCATTCTCTCGATCAATGGCATCGACTTTTTCCTGCGCAGATGCTTTTTGTTTCGACAACTCCGCAATTCGAGAAGTCGAATCTGAGACAGCAGTCCACGCAGAGGAGCTTTTGCCATACAACACCTCAAGCTGACTGTTAAAACCCCTTTGGCGCCTGTAATCTGCTGAGACTTGATCAATCATAGAGTGTAACTCCATGATCAAGCTTGAAACTTCGGGGGCTACAGCTTCAAAGTCGACAGCATTCAAGACCTCCTTCAAGCATGATGGAGCAGTGGGGTCCCCCTCTAAAGCCTTCATCAAGTCCCTCTTGAAGAACTGGGCCTTAACCTTCGCCAAAGCATCATCAAGGGGAGAAGTTTCAGTAGACTTCCCCGACAGGGTAGGAATTTCCTGACTAGCGTCAGACGAACTCTTACTCTCGATGATTGCGTTGAGATAGCTAACAGGGTCAGTTTGTTTCAAGAGTTCTAAGTCCTCTTTTGACCTGTGCTTCGAGGAGGTAACCCTTGCAACAATATTATCTTGGGTTTGAGGCTGTTGAATGTTAAGTGCCTCGACTGGTTGCTCTTCGACTCGGACTGGGGCAGTACCAGCGTCGACTTGTGGTTCTTCGCTAGCATCACCCTGGGGCCCTTCGCCAGCGTCATCTTGGTGCTCTTCGCTAGCGTCACCCTGGTGTCCTTCGCCAGTGCCACCTTGGTTCTCTTTGTCAGCAGCATCTTGATTTTCTTCGCCAGCATTGCCTTGGTCCCTTTCTTCATGATTCTCTTCTGACAGATCCACCACCTGAACCGTTTCTAGCTGTTGTTCCTCCACCAGGGGTTCCTCTGTTGGTTTCTCTACCGTTTCAGCATTGGCCTCATTCTCAGTATGGGCTTCGTCATTTCCCAAGCCTTTTTCCGGAGGCCTGCTAAGTTCAGCAGATTCCAGCGTTTCAGAGGTCCTTGGCGGAGAACTTTCAGTAGTGTCCTGAAAAAGGAAAGAAGACAAATCTTCAGAGATCGAAAGAGACACAATCGAATATGGGTGTCTATACCTAAATTATAAAAGGGTCTAAGAGATTACCTGTGGATTAACTTCAGCCCCAGGGCTGGAATTGTCGCTTTCGACAGGCTTGTTAAGAAGAATGTTTAGTTCCTCCTCAGTTGGCTCCTCAATGATCACTGGAGGGGGCCTAGGCTTTCTCACAGCAACCTTTATTCTGACGGTTCGACCTTCAGGAGCAGGAGCAGGAACAGAAGCATCCTTCGTCAACTTTCGCCTTTTTAAGGGGGCAGGAGGAGAATCGCTTTCTTCATCGCTCCCAGATTCGACCACCAGTGCTGGCCGTTTCTTGGGCGAAGGTGCCTAGAAAACCAATGGGAATTCGATTTAATAATTGCATCGAAAGTCAAGAATCGAAAGCCAGGAAAAAATAATGAGAGTCTGGTTACCGATATAGAAGGCTTCTTCGAAGAGCCTTCCCCCTGTTGGTTGCTCGTGGTCTTCGCCGGCGCTGTAGTCTTCGCCGGCGGTGGAGGTTTTGTTGAAGGGGCCCCTCCCTGTTGGCTTTCTGTAGCCTTCTTGGCTACAGGCTTTCGAACAACTGAAAGCAAATAAAAAGTTAACAGGCTAGTAGTCGAAAGAAAGACAAAAAGTAATGTGAGAACATGAACTTACATTTCTTTATTTTGTCCAACACAAGGACAAAAGACTTCTGCAACTCATCCATGAAGTCCTTCTCGTCGAAGAAGTACTCAGCATAATAGCTTTTCCACCACTCCTCGAAGGATGGTGAGCAAAGGAAATTGAGCTGGTAGTCAAACAGCGAGAGGATTGTTCGACCAGCATATCTTCCGATATGCTTAATGGCCGCTTCTTCGGTGTAATCATTGCAGAAGTACAACATGGACTTCTCTCTTTGAAAAATTGGAGAAGGTAGGGTTTGGATAATACCAAACTGGCGAGATACCAGATTTGGTTGGTAGGCAATCAGACTCAAATGAGTCTTAGAACTCTTGAATCGAAGAGGCATGATCCTTGGTGTAAGGAACGCCTCCCACAGTATTGTATGTTCATCGACATTGGGACCACTCGACGCCTTTGGATGTGGCCTTGTGAACCATGCTGGGCCTACCTGTCGTCGAGCAAATGGAGCCATAGTTGAAACAAATTCCTTCCTTCGAGCGAACATCAGAACGAAGTTGGTGAAGGTTTGCTGAAACTCCAGTCCATCTTCCATAGGTGTCAGCAGAGCCAGCCTGATTCCTTCGACGCGCCTGTTCGCTATCGCTGGAGCCTGTTCATTTATCTGAACCTTCTTGGGCAAGAAAGATTCGAAAGTGGCGTTGAGCCACAGTTGGAGTAGCCAAAAAGGCCCAGCAAGTAGCAAACTGGCCCTGTCCTCGATGTGTTTCAGAAGAGTTGCCCCATTGCTGATCGAATCGTAGAGGCTAGCCAGAATCAGTTCTGCCAAACAGATGTTTTGGCGATGATGCAGTTGAGTAGCAAGAGTGACCATCTTTTTGGTCACCTGTAAAGACTTCGAGCAAAATACAAAGCGAGTCAGCCATAAGGCTAAAAACGCTATGTGTTCGACATCCGACACAGCATCTGTCGACCTGTCATGATAATGGTTGATGAAAGTGGTGTATGTTGGTTTGGTCTCAGAGAAGCCAATTTGGTCCTCCGACATCTCCTCCGGATCGAAGTAATCCCCGGTGGGTCGAAGGCCAGTAATAGCGGCCACATCGAAGAGTGTGGGGGTTAGCATCCCACAGGGGAGATGGAAAGTAAAGTGGGAGTAGTCCCAGAACAGCAGTGAAGCTATCAGCATCTCCGGGGAGTAGTTCAAACCTGTCTTCGACAGCATCACTAAGTCGAAGATTCCCATATCCTTCCAGATCGAAGTTTGGTGCTTCTCCATCTTTGTTAGCCAAGCAACATAATCGTAGGTAAGGTTAGGGCAAGACCTGAAGGCCCTAACACCTCTGTTGAAGAAGCGGAGGTCGATTTTTTCATGTGCAGGGTCTTCATTGTCTTCTGCGTCTTTCTTGGCGCATGCGACTGGTTTGAGTTTCTCGACTATCGGGAAATAGCTCTTGATCTTCAGAGCCTCAGAGATACTTGGATTCATGGGGCCAGACATTGCAAAGATCTGGTTGGAGTATCCAACCGGGATCATCAAGTGGCGCGAGTAAGCATCGCGAACGGCTATGTCAGAGGGTTCAAGAACCCTTCGTTTGCCTGTAGAATTTACTACCGGAGCAGTGACGAAGACTTTGGGTTTAGCATGTTCAGTTGGTGCGTTAGCACTAGGAGCAGTAGAACCAGATGCCATGGATTAGTATTGAATTTGAAATGAGGTTGAAGATGAAGTGAAAGAGGAAAAGTTTCTGCAAAGATAACACGCTTGTATGAAAACGGAGAAGTTTGAAAGGCTAGATGGCGTAAAAAGTCCCACAATGGGGTGTTTACTGCTATTTATAGTAGTGGGGAAAAATCCCCAATAACGAGGACATTAAATGCCATTTAATGATGCAGGAGTTAGTGGGACGCGTGGCAGCCCCCTGTTGTTTTGGCCGTTTCTGCAGAAATAGAGGGACGCAGCGTGCGTCCTCGTTTTTGAGAATTGTCATAATGACAAATTCTAAAATGACGTTTGGTACTGCATGCCGTACTGAAAGTGACGTCCTAGGTACGGAACAATGATGGCTTTCTTGGGATTGCCAATAGTTGGTAGAAAACAACAAAAAGTGCACAAGTTAATTTGTGACTAAGCATAAAAAGACAAGTGTCGAATGGCGTTTTCAAAGAATGCCTTTTTCTGTCAGAGTCGAAATAAGGCATTCTTGGGGGGCAATTTGTTGGCTCCTAAATTCGACACTCTTGTTTTATCAATGTCAACCATTAAAAGCTGAAAGATGCTTTCGACTGGCTAAGTCTGTCGAAGTGCCCGTCGAAAGATGGCAAAGTACTTAGAAGATTTTTTCCAAGGAAGAAGGCTGGTTGCCTTCGACGTCGAAGGAATTTCTCATCGAAGATGTCTCTTGACGAAAGTGTTCGATGGTTCAGAGTGGAGCAGTTTGAAATTCAAGCTTTTGGAGGGAAAACGGTTTCCAGCAGTTACTACGTGCAAACGTGCAAGGATCTGGAGCGTCGAACGTGGAGAACGTGCCAAGTGGATTGATCTCGAAGCAGTGTAACTGCCTGACGGTTACTTGGGATGTTTTAGTATAAATAGGAGTAGACATGTAGTTTCTCGCGTGTGTTCACAATTCTATACAAAGTCACTCATATAGATTCGAGTACCCAGCGTGTGAGAAAGAATTGTTGAGAAATGTATGTGTGAAACACCAATTTTATCAATTAAAGTCATTTACTTTTCCAGAAATTTACTTGCTTTCCTCTTTACATTCCTGTCAAAACCCTTTACTTTAAGCCTTGTTTATTTTACCAAGTCTTTCCTTCATGCAATTTACTTGAAACCTTTTTATTTAAAGCCTTATCCAATTTAATCAAACTTCAAAATCAACCTATGTCCTAGGATCAATCTGATCGATCCTGCGAGTAACCAAATAAGTAACCATTTGGAGGATCAGCGGTTGTTTACCAAAACCCAAGGTAAACAGCATGTAAGCTGATTAGCTGAGGAAAATAAATCCTTGATAGAGGGAGATAATAAAATCCTTGACTGTTGACGGGGAGAATAAATCCATGACCGCTGCTGGAGATTCAAAATCTTTGATTGCTGAAGATGAGAAATCCTTGGACCACTGTCGGGGATAGAAAATCCTTGGCAACTTGTGAGGGTTAACAAGAACTTTGACAAACTCTGTGGGGATGTGGGAATCCATTAATTCTGCTTGAGAAACCTGCTTGGGGAATCCAAAGAACTTTGATGACTATAGCTGGGGAGTACACCAATGGGAATCCTTACTCGGCAGGGGAATAGGGAAACTCTAAAGACCTCTACTGGGGATCAGATAAAAGAAAACCTTGATCTGCTGGAGAATAAGGAAAACTCTGATGGCTTCTGCGGAGAATAAGAATGAGAAAATTCAATCTTCTGGGGAATTGAAATTTTGGGGGCTTCATTGGAGAAAGCGAGAATGAGAATCTTCAATCTGTAGGGGATTAAAAATTCTGACAAACTCGTGCTAGGGAGTCATGGATACTTAGGTAACTTCACTGGGGAATCCAGGCTGAAGATCTTCCATCTGCTCGGGAAAATAAATCCCTTGGGACTTCCAATTGGGGAGTTAAGAATGAGAATCTTCAATCTATTGGGGATTCAGAACTCTGGGGAATAGTTATACTGCTGGAGAGTAGCTACTCTTCTGGGGAGATCAGGACTCTGGGGGAAAAGGCTTATTCCTGTTTGGAAAAAGTTCAGGAGTTTGGGTTGTATGCCAATCTACTGGGGAATCATCCTTAGTTGGGGATAAAAGTCAACTGCTATCTGGGGGGATTTCTCAGATTTTAAGATAACTTGCTGGGGAGTCTGGAGAAACTGGATGGTTTCCGCTGTGAATTGGTAGTTGGAAAATTGACTTCGCTGGGGAAGAAGGTTTCATCTTCGCTGGGGAAGAAGGTTTCATCTTCGCTGGGGATCCATGACCCAAAGTTTTTGCTTCGTTGGGGATTTTAACTCTGATGGGAATTAGAGGTTTGAAATATGGCTCCGCCGGGGATTGGGAGTTTGAAGTTTTGACTCTAGCGAGGATTTTGAATTTTAATTCCGCTGGGGATATGTTTTTCAAGGTTTAGCTCCACTGGGGATCCAGATGATGTACTGCAGGGGATCTCTCTTGGAGTAGCCTAAAGATGTTTTCCTATCCTTTCAACCCGTCAGTAATTATTCTTTCACATTTCATTTATTTGTAAACAGTGATTATATTCAAATGCATATGCTCATTTAATAAACCATTGGACGTTATCAAATAACACATAAGTGTAAAGAAAAAGAAAAGGCAAATAGTTTTCTGCACTTTGAAGTATCTTTGTATTAACTTTGTGTAAGTATTTTGTACAAAGGAGACAGACATCATAGTAAGAGAATGTTGTCATAAAAAATTGAGAAAAATTTATACAAAGAAAGATGGCTATGTGTAAAATTCCATGGGGTTGCCATTCTGCTATAGCCTTCGTAACTCTGAATATCTTGTCCATTTGCTGCTTCTTCCGAAGATGACTGGATTGATCAGAAGCCAGGAGCTTGTTTGGTGAAGAGATTGTCCATAAAGTGATCCGACGAGAAATAGTCATACGCTTTAATTCCCTAACTTTTTCCTGGACCGCCCTTTCGGGTTTTCAGTCCACCGGGCAACCCTTTTTTGCCCAAGTCGCCCTTTCGGGTTTTCAACTTGCCGGGTGTACAGATTTTTTTTGTTTATCCCTAATTTTTGCCTGAACCGCCCTTTCGGGTTTTCGATTCACCGGGATACCCATTTTTGCCCAAGTCGCCCTTTCGGGTTTTCAACTTATCGGTCATTTATGCGTAGTATCTTTTGACTATGTCAGCATTCGCAGGGTGCGGCAGGTCGTCGCCGTCCATGGTGGTCAGGATCATTGCCCCACCAGAAAAGATGTTTTTGATCACAAATGGTCCTTCGTAAGTAGGAGTCCATTTGCCCCTGGGATCACTTTGCAGCAAGATGATCCGCTTGATTACAAGATCCCCGACTTAATATATTTGGCGTCTGACTTTCTTGTTGAATGCCTTGATCACCCGTTTCTGATACGCCTGACCATGGCAAACAGAAGTAAGTCGCTTTTCATCAATCAAGTTAAGTTGATCAAGCTGGGTCTGAATCCAATCGTCTTCACTCAAACTAGCATCATTCATGATTCTCAAGGAGGGAATCTGAACCTCAATAGGCAAAACAACTTTCATGCCGTATACCAAAGAAAAGGGTGTTGCCCCAGTTGATGTCTGTGCCGTGGTACGGTACCTGTGCAGAGCAAACGGTAAAATCTCATGCCAGTCCTTGTAGGTGATTGCCATCTTTTATATGATCTTCTTGATATTTTTGTTCGCAGCTTCGACAACACCGTTCATCTTTGGCTGATAGGGAGAAGAATTGTGATGTTGAATCTGGAACTGTTCGTACAGAGCGGTGATCATAGTGTTATTCAAGTTTGTACCATTATCGGTGATGATTCTGTCCGGGATGCCGTACCAGAAAATGAGGTTCTGCTTGATGAAGCGGGCAACCACATTCTTTGTAACATATGCGAAGGACGCTGCTTTGACCCACTTGGTAAAGTAATCAATGGCCACCAGGATGAAATGGTGTCCATTGGATGCTGTAGGTTTGATCTCTCCAATCATGTTGATTCCCCACATCGCGAATGGCCAAGGAGCTGTTAAGACATTGAGAGGAACTGGAGGTATATGTACCTTGTCCGCATAGATTTGGCATTTATGGCATGTACGGGAATGTTGATGGCAGTCAGCTTCCATGGTAGACCAGTAATAGCCTGCCCGTAGAATCTTCTTAGCCATCGTATGACCACTTGAGTGGGTGTCAAAGGTACCATTGTGCAGTTCAGCCATAATCTGTTCAGCCTCAACCTTGTCCATACAATGGAGTAGAATGCAATCGTGATTGCGCTTGTATAAGATACAATTGCTCAAGAAAAACTTAGCTGAGAACCTCCTCAGAAACTTTTTGTCGTTGTCTGAAGCTCCTTTGGGGTATTCTTGTGTTTCAAGATACCTTTTGACGTCATGAAACCATGGTCGGTACACTACTTCTTCGGTATTGATCTCGTGACAATGTGCAGGTTCGTCCATCCGCTCAATGGTGATTTGGGGAGACCCATTATCCCAGTTAAGTTTAAACATGGATGACATTGTAGCTAGCGCATCTGCTAGATGATTCTCTTCTCGCGGGAAATGCTCGAAGGTAATCTGCTCGAAATGTGGTAACAATGTCAGGACATTTTCTTTGTAAGGGATGAGGTTTGGATTTTTAGTATCTCACTCTCCTTTGATTTGACTGATAACCAAAGCTGAGTCCCCAAATACAATCAAAGATTTGATTCCCAAGTCAATGGCAGCCTTAAGACCAAAGATACAAGCTTCACACTCGGCAATGTTGTTGGTGCAGTTGAAGCAAAGCCTGGCGGTGAAAGGTGTATGTGTGATCGGTGGGAATATAACTGACTGTTTTGGAATGCTGGTTCGCGTTTGCGTTTGTTTTTGCAAAATGTCGCGGTAAGCAAGAGTCGCCACCGTCTTTTATTTTATCCAACAAGGAAAGGACAAAAGCACAAAAAAATTCCTTTTTCGAGATGTTTCTCGGGTTCGGGAGGTAGATTATAGAAAGGGAAAGTGTTAGCACTCTTTCTATCCGTGGTTATCCATGGGCTCTTAGGTACTTGCACATTGTGTTTTCAAAAGTTTGCTTTTCTTTGTGTTTGTGGGTTTGAAAGAGTTTTTGTTTTGAAAGGGGTGTAAGTGCGAAAAGTTTTTGTTTTGTTTTAAAAGGAGCAAGTACTTAAGAACCATCTACCTACTCGAAAAAGGAATCATTCTATGCTATCTTCCTTTAGACAATGCTATCCCACTATAGATGAGTAGGTAGCATCGTCGTTGGAGTTTAAGGGTCAATTTGATTAAGGGACGTGTGGTCACCAAAGCAACGTTAGGACGCCTTAGCGGTAACCCTAATGTCTTAGATCATTCTTCCGAGGCAACTATGATCTTTTGGACAAGAGGGCGACCTCTAAAACTTCCTATACTCAATGACCACGTTCGAAGGCAACCAAGTGAGGTGTACCCTAAGAGTGCGCAAGTGCGAGTGTGTTATTTCGGTTATATTATCTTTGTACATGTCATGGGTGAGCTATATTGATTTTAGGTTAAAGATTGATCTTGTCATGCATTTCCTAGTTATCAAACCTCTAACAGTTAATATTGTGCGGAAATTAAATTGCGGGAAATTAAATCTAAACTATTACAAGGCGTCGGGTATTTACATCGCTAAAAACAAACCCTTTAATTTAAATTGCGGAAAAGAAAAGAAAGCGATAAATAATGTCCTAATTAAAAGCTATTATATTCCGGAAGCAATTACAATATTGGAAATAAATGGATCGCGTGCAAGAAAATTAAATCGGCACATTTTTTTAGGGTTTTGACCCTTTTTTATTAAAGAAAGCATGTTTTTTTTTGTTATTTTTGAATTTAAAGAAATTAAAACTAAGTTAATTAATTAAATAAAAAAAAATATATTTTTGGGTTTTTTATATTTAAGGAAATAAAATAAAAGTGATTAAAATTATTAAAAACCTAATTCTACATTAATTTTAATTTATTGCAAAAATATTAAAATTGTCCCTAATTAAAAACTAAATTAATTGATTACTGTTTATTTACAAAAATAAAGTGATGAAATTAAATTTAATAAATAAAAATAATATTTTTTATGTTTTATGATTTTATTAAGAAAAATAAATTGGTTAGTGTAAATAATAATAATAATTAATAAAACAATTAAATGAAAAAAAGAAATATGAAAAGAAATGGAAATAAACCAAATGGGGGGGTATGGGCCCAAACTGGAGGTAGAATCAACATCTCAGAGGCCCATTTTCGTTCCAGCCTGCTTTGACTTTGTTGATTCCATATGCGCCTGTTGACCTGGACATATGATGGTCCTTCAATCCTAGCCTTCAGATTTGGCCAGGAGGCCATCTGGCGCCTGGATCTTTGAGGCATATGGTGGGCTACATTTTGAGCATTGCATGAGAGTACCTGAAGAAAAAGAAAACAAATGCATTAGGGGACCTGGGATTCGAACCTAGGTCCCATAGGTCTTTCCACTCACGCCTCCACCAACTAAGCCATGATGCTTGTTTGTTATTATTTTAAACATCAATCTGTTAGAACAATGTTTGAATCTAGTACCCTATATTTAAGTTTTGATGATAACAAAGTGAAAAGATATAGTATTTATATGTTTCATGTTTGAATTATATGCTGCCTAAAATTACTATGCTCTGACTTGCAGATATGCTGATTAAAATAAGCAAGATCACTTATTCAGCATCAGAATATGATTTGATACACCAGCATCAGAAGTTGCTGAATCAGAACGTGAAGATCAGATGATCAACTCACGTACATGCTGAAGCTTGATGAACAGAACTGCGCGTAACACACTCTGATACAGAAACAATCGTTCATCAGCAGCGAAGCAGAATCAGAATGAGCCAAGCCAGATCGTGCATTGAAGAAGCAACGGCACTGTGCATTGAACGCCAATTAATTCCAACGGCATCATTCTAGACAAGATCTGCTCAAAAAGGAAAGCTTGTTATTAGCATTGAATCAAGAATATTTGCTTCAACGTTCATCTTCTCAAGTGCTATATAAACAAAGCTTCGAAGATTATCATGGCTAATGCTCTCCAATTCTCTACACGCACAAAGCTGATCAATAATCTTCATCTACCAGTTTTGCTAAACCAACAAACTCTGATACTCCATTAGTGTTTAGCAACCTAGTATTCTAAGCTTCATTTGTGTAAACATCACAGTTGTGATATAGTTTTGTAGAAAACACTCACACACATTATTTTATACCTTTGTAAGAAAGTGTTGCCTTGACAAACCGGATTGTGGTTTGAATCAAGAAGGCTTTAGCAGTTGTTAAAGCAGATTTGTATTCAGTTGAATATAGTGAATTAAGACCTCGTTGGAGAGAGGCGAAATCACCTTGACGGGTGGACTGGAGTAGTTTGAGATCAAACGAACCAGGATAAAAATATCTTGTCATTTGCTTTAAGATTCCAGTTTTACAATTCAACCCCCCCTTCTTGTGTTTTTCACCCCTTCAATTGGCATCAGAGCGCCTGGTTCTGAGCTAAAACACTTAACCGTGTCAGTACAAGATCCAGCGTCAGAAAAACACAATGGCAGGAAACAACTCTCATTTCAGCAATGACAACAATGAGGATAGAGACAGATTCAGCGGCAAACCTCCAGTTTTTGATGGAGAAAACTTTGATTACTGGAAAGACAGAATTGAAAGCTTCTTTCTAGCACATGATGCTGATCTGTGGGATATGGTGACAGATGGATACACGCACCCTGTGAATGCAACTGGTCAGAAGATTGAAAGAAAATCAATGACTGATCAACAAAAGCGTGATTTCAAGAATCACCATAAGGCCAGAACCATCCTCCTCAGTGCCATCTCCTATACTGAGTATGAAAAGATCTCCAACAGAGATACAGCTAAGAACATCTTTGATTCTCTCAGAATGACGCACGAGGGCAACGTTCAAGTCAAAGAAACAAAAGCTCTGGCGCTCATTCAGAAGTATGAGGCGTTTAAAATGGAAGAATCTGAATCCATTGAAACTATGTTCTCCAGATTCCAGATTCTGGTAGCTGGTCTCAAAGTTCTGGACAAGGGATACTCTACTGCTGACCATGTCAAGAAGATAATCAGAAGTTTACCCAAGCAGTGGAGGCCTATGGTTACTGCTCTGAAGCTAGCGAAGGATCTCAACAAAATCACTCTGGAGGAACTTATAAGCTCCCTCAGAAGTCATGAGATAGAGCTAGAAGCTGACGAGCCTCAGAAGCAAGGTAAGCCTATAGCTTTAAAATCTAACAGAAAATCTGAATCTAAAGTTTTGCAGGCAGTTGAAGAAACATCTGATGGATCCTCATCAGAAGAAGACGAACTTTCCCTTCTCTCCAGAAGAGTAAATCAACTGTGGAAGCAAAGACAAAGGAAGTTCAGGAATCCCAGAAGATCTGATCAGAACGAGTCTTCTTCCAGATACAGAAGGACAGATTCTTCCTCTGGATACAGAAGATCTGAAGGCTCCTCTGGTAGCAAGAAGCCAAACACAAAAGACATCATCTGCTACGAGTGCAACGAGCAAGGACACTACAAGAGTGAATGCCCAAAGCTTCAGAGGGAAAAGCCCAAAAAGAAGTTTGGAAGAGAGAAGAAGAAAAGTCTCATGGCCACATGGGATGACTCTGACTCGTCTGAAGCTGACTCAGAATCAGATGATGAAAGGGCAAACATAGCGCTCATGGCTAACATTCCAGATGACAGTGAAGCTTCTGAATCAGACTCAGAATCAGACACAGAAGAGGTATTCCCTAACTTCGCTGTTAATTTTACAAAGGCTGAACTTGCTGAAAGCCTCAATGAAATTCTGGAACGATATCAGCAGATTAGAGCTAAATTCAGAGACCTGAAAAGGACTCTTGAATCTGACTCTAATAAGTCTGAGAGTCTCAAATTGGAAAACTCTGAGCTGAGAGACAAAATTTCAAAATTAGAAAACTCTTTACAAAACTCTCAGAAGGAACCAATTTTTGAAACTCCCAGCAACGCTGATGAGATCATCAAGGAGTATGATCATAGTTTCCAGAAGTTCCTTGCTAAAAGCATAGATAGAAGCAGAATGGCTTCAATGATCTATGGAGTTAGTAGAAACGGCAGGAAAGGAATAGGATACCTAGGTAAGGTTCCTACACCTAAAAATGTCATGGATTTAACCATTAAACACACTCCTTTAAATTCACACTTTGTGTATGGTCACACACATGACATCAAATATACTAGTAGTAATCACTCTGTGAAACCAAAATTCAACCAGAGTTTTGGTAAAACTAACAAATCAGGACCCAAGAAGATCTGGGTACCTAAGGATAAAATAATACATGTTGCAGATATCTTTAGCAGCAAGTCAGAAACACCAGTCATGGTACCTGGACTCTGGCTGCTCACGACACATGACGGGAAGAAGGCATATGTTCCAAAGCCTGGAACTTAAGCCTGGAGGCCACGTTGGCTTTGGAGGCAATCAGAGGGGAAAGATAATTGGCTCTGGAACTGTAGGTAACGGAAATCTTCCCTCTATTAATAATGTTCTGCTAGTTGATGGATTGATGCATAACCTGTTATCCATAAGTCAATTAAGTGATAACGGTTATGATATAATCTTTAATCAAAAATCATGTAAAGCTGTTAGTCAGAAAGATGGGACTATCCTGTTTAATGGTAAGAGGAAAAACAACATTTACAAAATCAAACTTTCTGAACTAAAGAGTCAGAACGTAAAATGTCTTCTGTCTGTTAACAATGAGCAGTGGATCTGGCACAGAAGATTGGGGCATGTTAGTATGAGAAGAATATCTCAGATTAACAAACTCAATCTGGTCAGAGGACTTCCAAATTTGAAGTTCAATTCAGATGCTCTGTGTGAAGCATGTCAGAAAGGCAAATTTGCAAAACCTTCTTTTAAATCCAAAAATGTTGTTTCTACCTCTAAGCCATTAGAACTTCTGCACATTGACTTATTTGGACCAGTTAAAACTGCTTCAGTCAGTGGCAAGAAGTATGGGTTAGTAATCGTAGATGACTATAGCAGATGGACATGGGTAAAGTTCTTAAGACACAAGGACGAGTCACACTCTGTGTTTGTTACCTTCTGTAACCAAGTTCAGAATGAAAAAGATCTTAGAATCGTTAAAGTCAGAAGTGATCATGGTGGAGAATTTGAAAATAAAGATTTTGAGTCATTCTTTAATGACAAAGGCATTCTGCATGATTTCTCTTGTCCTAGAACTCCCCAACAAAATGGAGTTGTAGAACGAAAGAACAGAACATTGCAAGAAATGGCCAGAACCATGATCAATGAGACAAACGTTGCTAAGACTTTCTGGGCAGAGGCAATAAACACAGCGTGCTACATTCAGAATAGAATCTCAATAAGACCTATTCTGGAAAAGACTCCATATGAATTGTGGAAGAACAGAAAGCCCAACATTTCGTATTTTCATCCATTTGGATGTACGTGCTTTATATTGAATACTAAGAATTATTTGAACAAGTTTGATTCTAAGGCACAGAAGTGTATTATGTTAGGATACTCTGAACGCTCAAGAGGGTACAGAGTATACAATACAGAAACACAGATTGTGGAAGAATCAATCAGTGTTCGTTTTGATGACAAGCTTGACTCTGAAAAGTCAAAGCAGAATGAAAATCTTGCAGGTATAGAAATTGAATTTGCAGGTTCTGAAGACAAGTCATCAGAAGCTCTCAACACAGACATTCCTTCAACGTCTGAAAGAAGCAATGCTAGAAATCCTACAACTGCTGCTGATCAACCTCAGAAGAGATTACCCAGAAGCAGTTTGGATCACCCAGAAGAAACTATCCTAGGAAGAAAGGAAGATCCAATCAGAACAAGAGCAAGCTTCAGAAACTCTGAAGAAACTCTTATGGGACTTGTGTCTCTGATTGAACCTTCTTCTATTGATGAAGCACTTCTGGACAATGACTGGATTCTGGCAATGCAAGAAGAGCTGAATCAATTCACCAGAAACGACGTATGGGATCTCGTTCCAAGACCAAAAGGATTCAACGTCATTGGAACAAGATGGGTGTTCAGAAACAAGCTTAATGAACAAGGTGAAGTCGTCAGAAACAAGGCACGACTGGTTGCACAAGGTTATAGTCAGCAAGAGGGGATAGACTATACATAAACCTTTGCCCCAGTCGCCAGGTTAGAATCTATCAGACTTTTAATTTCATTTGCTGTTAATAGAGGCATCACTCTGTATCAGATGGATGTCAAAAGTGAATTCTTAAATGGTTATATAGAAGAAGAAGTTTATGTTCACCAACCCCCAGGTTTTGAAAATACAAAACATCCAGAACATGTTTTCAAACTGAAAAAGTCACTGTATGGTCTGAAACAAGCTCCCAGAGCTTGGTATGAAAGGCTAAGTAACTTTCTGCTTGAAAATGAATTCACCAGAGGGAAAGTGGACACTACTCTATTCTGTAAAACAGTTAAGAGTGACATTTTAGTCTGTCAAATTTATGTTGATGATATTATTTTTGGTTCTACTAATCCTTCTCTTGGAAGAAAATTTGCCAAGTGTATGCAGGCAGAATTTGAGATGAGCCTCATGGGGGAACTGAAATTCTTTCTAGGAATTCAGATCAATCAAACTCCAGAGGGAACTTACATTCATCAGAGCAAATACATCAGAGATCTTCTGAAGAAATTTGACCTCTCAGAATGTAAGCCATCAAAGATTCCAATGCATCCCACGTGCATTCTGGAAAGAGAAGAGGTAAGCAAAAGCGTAGAACAGAAAGTCTACAGAGGTATGATTGGTTCTCTCCTTTATCTGACAGCTTCAAGACCTGATATTTTATTCAGCGTATGCATTTGTGCTAGATTCCAATCAGATCCTAGAGAATCTCACTTAACAGCTGTTAAGCGAATTTTCAAGTATCTGAAAGGTACTACTAATCTGGGTTTGTTTTATAGAAAATCTAGTGATTACAGCTTAGTAGGCTACTGTGATGCTGACTTTGCTGGAGATAGAGTGGAACGTAAAAGTACTTCTGGAAGCTGCCAGTTTCTGGGAGAAAATCTGATCTCGTGGTCCAGCAAAAGGCAATCAACAATTGCGCTGTCAACAGCAGAAGCTGAATACATAGCAGCAGCAGGATGTAGCACACAAATGCTCTGGATGAAAAGTCAGCTTGAAGACTTCCAGATTTTTGAGAGTAACATTCCTATTCTTTGTGATAATACTTCTGCTATTTGCTTAAGTAAGAATCCTATTTTACATTCTAGAGCTAAGCATATAGAAATAAAACATCATTTCATTAGGGACTATATTCAGAAAGGTATTTTAAACTTGAAATTTATAGATACAGACCATCAATGGGCTGATATCTTTACTAAACCCCTTTCAGAAGATAGGTTTAATTTCATTCTGAAACATCTCAGCATGAAAGTATGCCCAGAATGAAAATGTTTTAATTCCATGTATTTATCTTCAGAATGTAATTATATTACTGTGAACTTCTGATCAATCTTCTTTCAGAAAGATAGAACATGCAGATTGTATCAGATGCAAGTCTAAAGATCTGAGAGTCTAATCTCAAAGACAGACGTGCTGATCACTACATCAAACAAGTGTCATCCAATCATCAGCAAATCCCTGAAGCAGAACGCGTGCACGCTTCTGAGAAGGCAAAGCGCTGATTGGGTGCATTGAGACACATGTCTGGTAACCGTTTTTAAGTATCTTTCTCAAATCCCCCAAAATCAGCAAGCATTTAATGCAAAGTAATCACGCTTGTTAATGGCAATCATTATTTTTTTCTCTCTCTTAAAAACGTTTTATTTTTCAAAATAATTTTTGAAAACTCTATTTAAGCACATTATTCTTCATTCTTATTTTTTACGCTTTATCATAATCTCTTAAGCATTTTCTGCATATTTCTGAGTTTATCTCCCTCAAACTTTTTTCTCTCAAATCATTCTCAAAGCTTTTGTGTGAGAACAATGGCATCCTCCAGCATTTCTGTAGGGAATCAGAAGAAAGAAACTTCTGAGCAATATCAGGTGCCTACCAGAACTCTTCTCACACCGGTAAAGAATCTTGAGGTTCTCTCTGAGTTAATCATCGACTTCGAAAGCTTGAAGGATAATGGATTTGACCTAACTGATGAAATTAGGGCTCAAAAGTGGGAGAGGTATTTCGATAGGTTGGTTGGACCAACTTTCCCAGAGCTTGTCAAGGAATTTTGGATTCACGCCAAGATTCATAAACATCTAGTCATCTCTTCTGTCATGGGAAAGAAGATAGTAATTTCTGAAGACCTCATTGCTAGGTTAATCGGTCAAAGTGGTGGTGGAGTCCGTTGTGTGGACATGGCTGATAGATGCCCTGATATAGGTGTGGTAGCCAACTGCATTTTCACTCTTGGTTTTCCCAGCAGCAAAATTAAGGATCTGAAGGATCACTGCAGAGTATGGGCCAAGATTGTTCTGGGCTGTTTCAATCACAGGAAGCCAACAAGCTCTCCTGATTATATAAACGTGGATCAGCAATTTCTGATCTACTTTATTGATCAGAGGGTGAAGATCAATCTGGCACACTTCCTGTTCAACCATCTGAAGACTAGTGTGAAAGAGACTAGAGAAGAAGAAAGGACCAAAAGGGACTGGATACCGTTTGGAAGGCTCATATCAGATATTCTGACAGAGAATAAGCTGATAGATTATCTGAGCGAAGCTCAAGTGCTGGGCACTATGGAACCAACTGTTGGAAAACCGCTGAACGCTAAGAACCTGAAAAAGATGAAGCTGATAGAAAATATTAAGAAGGAACCCAGAGCTTCTTCAATTGCTGACATCTCCAGAAGAAGAGTGCCTCTGAGTAATTTCCCAAAATTTTCTGAAATGGAATCCCAACCGGATATGTTTCTCAAGTATCCAGATTCATACAAGGAAGAAGATGCAGGTTCAAAGCTGAAGATCAAAGATCTGAGTCAAGTCCAACCTGAAGTGACTCAGAAGAAGACAAAGAAGAGGAAAGCAGAAGGATCATCTCATCAGACTCCAAAGAAAAGAGGTAATACATCTGCTGCCCCTATTTCAATTTCATCTACTATTCCAACATCTGTTGCTCCTCCCCAAACCTCTCACAGAATATCCATTCCAATCCCTACTATTGATGAAACCATACCAGAAGACCCTTCTGAGACCTTACAACTCAGAAGAACCAGAATTAAAATTCCCAAACAACCAACTATTTCAACAACACCAGCACTTGATAGAGTGCTAGCTGATATTGAGCGTGAACATGCTTCTGTTCAAGCTCACTCTGAACCACCAAATATTCCTCCTCCACAACCAGAACCACAACCTGAACCAGAAATTCAACCTGAACCAGAAATTCAACCAGAACCAGAACCAGAACCACAACAACAACAACCACTCACAGAAGAACCTCTGATCCCTGAGCAATCAGAGATTCCACTTCCTCAACCAGAAAATAAACCACCTTCGCCACAAACAGAGTTTCACCGCTATGAAACCCCGTCTCCTCATCATTCTGATCCCCACTCACCTCAACCTTCACCGCTGGCAATCCAGTTGCCATGTGGAACCACTATTGTCAGGCCCCAGTTGCCATCTTCAGAGGAATCAACACCTCCAAAAACTCCAACCACTCCAATAGAAATATCTTATGACTCTGATAACCATCCTCCAAAACAAACAACCTCTGAAAACCAATCCGCTGAAAACCTCAGCAGAACTTTCATTGACTTAACAAGTCTTGAACGTCTTGCTGATCTAAGACACAAAATTGCCATACCCAAACCAAAGCAACCAGATGTTGGCTCTGGTATTTTGAATTTTGAAACAGGTATGCTGCAATGGATTGCTTCTTTGAAGCAAGTCTGTCCGGGGATGATCGACCCAGCTGCTTCTGATCAGCTCTGGTCACAGTTCAGAGTATGGGTACGTGCTGAAGCACTCAAGCTGCAGGACGTCAACTACGAGCAGGCTCAACAGAACTTTAGCATGCTGCTGAAGGAAGTTGAGAGTCAGCTGCCTCAAGAAGTTGTGCTCCCTCTGGACAGTGAATCTTGGTCTGAGAAAGAGCAAGCTGCACAGGTGCAATCATCAGAAGAAGACAAGACCCTTCAGGAAGAAAATCCAGCAGAAGATGTAGCTGAAAGTTCTGAGAAGCTCCCTTTTTCTGAAAGTTCTCAAGCTGCCTTGGACAGGCAGGCTTTGGAAGAATTAAGGCTGAATGACTTGCGTCTACAGCAGCGGATGGAAGAGAATGATCAGAAGATGGAAGCAAGAATGAATGTACAGGACAGCAAGATTGACACTGTTGTCAACATGGTTCAGAAGCAGAATGAAACTTCTGAAAAGATTCAAGCAATGCTGGAAAGCTTGTTCTCACGCATGCCCCCTCAACCATAAATCTTTGTCATGCATAATTTTTCATGTTTTCTTCATTTTCTGATGTACTGTTTTGACTATGTTTGTGTAATGTTCTTTTGCTCTGAACTATTTTAATATAATTTGTTTTTCTGATCTAAATTGTTTTAGCACATCACTAACACTTTTTGATTGCTGACAAAAAGGGGGAGAACAAGAATGATATTTAAAATCAATAACGGCTAACTAGACAGAAATTCTCAAACATTCTAACTCTATTACTTGAAATGTTTCTCTGTTTTGTTTTCAAGTCTACAGGCACAAGGAAGCTCTTGAACACTATGAAGACTAGAAGCTAGAAGCTCTGATCAAAATGTAGAAGCTCATGTTGCTCTGATCAAATATGAAGTTCTGATATATGAAGCTCTGATCGACCTAACACTCTGATCCGAAGCAAAGCTCTGACAGGAAAAGCTCTGAAGCTCTGCTCTCTGATAAGTCAAAGACCTATAATCTGATGCTCAAAGATAGAAAAAGATCTGATCCTGGAGAACACGCATATCAAAGGGAAGTAACAAACTCAGGGGGAGTATTTCTTAACTCTGATTTCTCCTTACTTCTTAACTCTGAAACATTTCCTAGATACCCTTTTCACGTTATTTTTTATTTAAAATATCTAGTTTTTGTCATCATCAAAAAGGGGGA